>OY754959.1:124870573-125208805 GCA_963576555.1 Ferdinandea cuprea
ACCAACAACGATGCATGGTGTGATATCTGTATCATCAGGGCATCTCTTGATGTGTAGATGTTATCTTGGGTTGCATAGTTTAATATCTGCCACTGCCACTGCCATAGGAGACAGACGACGACGACAACGACAAAGATTCACATAAGAAATCGATCCTCCGGCTGCGCGCTGGTTTGCACGTTTATTGTCAGTGTGAGCCATGTGAGCGCGCACAGCAATTGAAAAACGCAATTGTTTTCTTCTTCGTGCCAAAAGGCAAAAAAAGAACAAATAATTGGCACACAATGAAAATCATGGATGCAAAACAGCGTAAAAATATATCCATAGATACAACATGATGGCGCGCTAAGACTAAGAGGCTTTGAGAGAGCTGACACTGAGAATTATGTGTGCGGGTCTCCTCGACTAATGCCATTGTAATTCGAGAAGATCGTGAGGTGGGAAGATTATGGTGATTATGGAGGAACTTTTTTTTTCTATTGCGTATATCTGACAGAGGGTGGATGCTGCTGGTGGTAAGTGGGCACTTCCTTGGAATTATTAGTGGTATTGAGAGGTAGTAGGCTTTGACCTTATTTTTACTTTGAACTTAAAGAAACTTTGAAAACGTTTATGTTCAAAATCCATTACATATGTTCGATTGCCAAAAAAACGAAACTCGTCACTTACAGTGTACAGTATTCAAATTGCAAATCTGATGATTTTTTAATGCATAATGTTTCACTTAAAACATTCCACCACGCCTTAAATCATAGACGTCAATTTACACGACAGGCATTTAAAAGACCATCGCTTACCTGACAACTTTTGCTGTCAATCATAACAAGGCATGTATTGTTCAAAAATTAAATGATTTGTATTATTTTGCAACAACAATACACTTCGATTATGGTAAATATAAAGGAACGCTCTAGCGATTTATTAGTGACATCCACCCTGGCAACGTATTTGAATAATTTATTCTATCGTGATAGCACTCATTACATGTGCGGAAAGTTATTAGCATCGTCCCAACGAATATTGGAAATAATTTCACGAATCGATTTATGACTTTCGAAAAACGCATAATTTATGTAAATATGAAAGGGAAAATTAAAAAAAAAAAAATAAAACTGCATATTTACTAAAATATTTCCGTTAATTCAGTGGGCACACACCCAAAGCAATAGGTCTTGTTCAATCGTTATTTCGATGAGATCGTTCATGTCGTAGGCTTAAAGTCCATATATGTGTGTACAAAGGCTAAACACATCGTCTGATATAATCATTAATATTCAATTCAGCTCATATAATTTGACCAAAACGCGTGAGGAGTAAATTAGCTTACTCCCCAACTGTCAAACACAACTGCTATGCTAGCTAGGTTCGGTTAAGTAATATGGTTTTTTGTTACAAAATCCAAAACGCACTTAGACAGTGAAGTGTGTTACGGATTCCTCGTCCTTAACGTCTCCAAAACGTAACCATTGCTCTTCCTACTTATGTTGATAGAGTCCCAATTTGCTCGATGTTGTGCAGGTGCCCATGTCGTTAGAGCTATCACTGAGCTTAAGTACAGACGCGGATATGCAAAATGTTATCGTTTATTGTTATTATCCCAGCACAGAGAGATGTCACATCTGTCGACAATCTCGTTGAGAAATATGCGACAGTTCTCTATCAGCTTAAATCCAATGATAAGTTGGAGATTTGAGGGCTTTCCATCTATCGGTCCAATAGAGAGTCCACAAGCTACTTCCCGGACAGCTATTAGTTCTGCCCGAAATACACGAAAGTAGTCCGGAGCCTCAAATCCGTCCGCTATCTTATACCCGTACAATTATTTTGTTTAAATTGTTGTATAGGAGTAAAGGAGGCTCGAGGTAAACCGAATCAAAACTTTCATTATTGCATTGTGTAGTTCACACAGACACGTGTTCTTCAATGTCGATCTTTGGGAATATTTGCACTTCAAAATCTTTTACAAAAACAAAAAAATAAATGACTTTGAGAAACTTAAATTTTTTTGAAATCCAGACTTGTCGACCTGCCGGGAGGACATAAGAACATCCCTGCATGCCCACCACCAATAAAAGAGAGCTTGTCTTAAAAATCGACTTTATGAGAGATATCACATCCAGCTAAACATTGAAAAACCCTTTAATGTAACTCTGAAAGAGTACAAGCGAGTGCGATGACTGGAGATCAGTGGTTTGATAAAGGAGATCAAACAAAACAAAGAAGCAGGCACGTTTGACATAAAAATAACAGAAAAATAGGTGGTCTTAGAAGCCCTGGATCAGCTTTTGATTAGATTGGTGATGAATTATCCGAAAATGTTCCTCCCAAACCTTTTTGGACCAGTAGGAAGGCAGTAAAAGTTATTATTTCTTATTCCCGATTTATGAGGTTATGCCTCGGCGGCGATGGAAAAGACAGAACAAAGAATGCAGTAAAAAAAAATTAATTATGGAAAAGACAAAACAAAGAACGCAGTAAAAAAAGTAAAGGTGTCACAATAGAACTAGTGTTCGTTTAAATACACATATATGCCTAGAAAAAATGATCGGAAGTGTAGTCTATATGTTTAGAGACACTGTCTTAAAATCAACAACACAATAAAGACCACAAAACTATTTATGTACATTATAATTACCCCAATATCGATGACACTCAGACCCTTATCAGAAACTGTTAATATTTTAATTGAAAAATCTAAACTATTTCCGACAAAATATGACAATTATTATCTTTTATTTACATTCCCTCTCACGACAAGATACTTTATCTCATTAATTCAAAAATCAATGCAAAATATTGACATTTCTTAACCATCCCCAACCTCAATGTCGTTGTCGTTGTGATCAATGTTTACAAAACAGATAACCGTACATATGCAAACAGCTCTACTCACAACTGTAAAAGATTGTTCACTTTCTCTGCTATAAATCTACGCCAAGCCTTTGCATCTAGTACGGAATGCAATTTTATTACCTCATTTGAAAAAAAAAAACCAACCAGCTCTACAAACGATTTTTTGTTTGCACATAAAAAAGTGCGAAAACTACCTTTTGTAGTTAACATAAACATGGTGCCGATTATAAACCGATACTTTTTATGACACATAAAAAGTACCTACATCTAGTCGGACAAACTGCTTTCCGCATTGCTAACCGTTATAGGGATTTGAAGACCGATGAGGGTTCCGTCAGATAAAGCAATTACAAAAAGCACGTTCACCGACTTGTCGGCGGCCCGCTGATGTCCGACGATGGTCGTAACTGATAAATGCATTTCACCTGCGTAAGATGAATTACTTTTTTGTACGCGAAAAAAAAAAACCCGTACACAACACAGAAATGCGGGGCACCTTGCTTACGACGAACTCAACTCGTCCCCAGCGCCTTAAACCACCAAATTCCTTTTTAATGAAAAGTGAAAGTGCGAGTGCAAGTGCGCACGTTTTGCCGAGAGAGACGCACTGTCCAAAGATTCCTCTTTTACATTGGGACATGTCATCAATGGACTTTGTGTTGTTTTTTTTTTTTTTTTTTTTTTTGAATAGCTACGTCCCTCTTTCGATATAACCGCAATGGGCTAAACTTTCTTTTGAAAATTCTCAAAACGGTGGTGATACGTGCTCAAACTGACCCATTGTGTACGTATGAATGCTCAACAATGTCGGATTTGGTCAAAAGAAAATGCACGTATGAATCGGATAAGTTTGTGGCTGTGTGGCGATGGAGACAAATGTTGAGATTGTGGTTATAAGTTTAGCTGCGTTAACAGTATATACATAAGTAATAAAAAAAACCTAACCTGTTCTATCATAATGGAGGAGTTATGACATCGAAGAGTGGACCTACATGATTGGAGTCGTTTTATAAAGATCATAACTTGATTACGCATTAATAGAGTTTTGAATTCTGGAATTGGATTGAAAATGTTTTCCAAATCCCCATCGATTTGAGATTATGTTTTACTTTGTTTGGTGTCATATTTCTTGCAAGAATATCTAGGCCCCTACAAGTTATTGGTCTGACCAACAAAGATAAATAGTCCCACCCAGTTAACTAAGATCTTTTATCTTATACATTTTTCTATTAAATGCGGAAAGCATTACAGATCAATCAACATTAAACGGATAAAAACACACATACGAGGCATGGATTCATTTAAAAACTACAACAACAACGCTTAATTACAATTATCATATTATCAGTTAATTGCTTCAGACTACACGCTTGAGATTTTCCAGTTCCTTAAGTTTTGTCGATGTTGATGAAAAATCCAGTTGCTATATTTAATGGAAACCAACCTACATGCCTACATCATCCTCACTGCCGGTTGTTTCTGTGTCCTGTGCTTGTGCCTGCGCCTCTGCCTATCCTGTCCCGTGTGTGGTAAAATTTAAAATACAATCGAAGTAAATTTCCGTTCATCTCAGTGTATGTGCGTGCAGTGGATATCTAATCAACCAGTAAAACTTGATTGAATGCGAATTTATTATAAATATACATTACATTTAAAAAGAAAAAAAAAAAGAAAAGAAGATTGTATAAGACTGGGAGTGTGGATATGACTATGTTAACTGACCATTGGCTGATGCTTAACTTTATATTACACGATTCTGCGCCTCTGCCCTGAGGACAAGTTGTGCACGTAGTTAACAATGTATGCAATCGCGTACTTACAGTGTGAACGAAGAAAGAGGAGTTAAACTAGTAGTAAGCGACTTTTTCTTTGCGAATTTTTATTATTTTAATTTATAGCGGATTTTTTATTTTTTATTTTTTTTTTTGCTTTTAAAGTAAATTTATATTTCGTGAAAGAGTGAAAGTAATCAAATGCAATTGTTGGTTTTTCCCAGAGTTAATCTAAATTCTAGATTTTGAATAAATAATGTCTTAAAGTTTTCCAAATGAAGTTGTCATATCGTCACGTTACTTTCTCAGCCTCGTTCGTTTTGCCTAGATTTAAAGCTCAAAACAAAAGATTCAATAACTGGAGTAGTCAGAGTATAGCAGTGGTCCCAGTTTTGGGACACCATCGAAGAGATGGCAAAAGACCGCCGTAGGTTAACAGCATTTTATTGTAGTAAGTGCGTTTAATGAAAAACTGCCACAGAACGTGGCCAAGAATATCCCGAAAATCCTTTTTCTGAGCATATGTGACGCAAAAGTCTTAACTGACCTCTAATCCGTGAACTATCTTAAAAATATGGAAAAAAAACTCCACAGACTTGTGCAGGCTCTGCCTAGAACAGCCAGAAACGGCAGAATGTATCTTATGCGAGTGCCCTGCTATCATTTAGAAGAGGCTTAAATGCTTCAACATATAACTAATCTTAGGACATTTGCCAAATTATCGGCATCAACAATCTTAAGGTCCATCAAGGACCTAGGATTGTCGCCGGACCAAAAGACGCATTAGTTAACACATAGGGGAGCACAAAAGATCTTATAGGTCGCGGTGCCAAGCATCCCAAAATATATGATAATAAAAGACTGCACCGCCAATCTTACGAATAATGAATGATCAATGGTAACCGCAGACTGAACGCTCTTGCATTTATCGGTCGATAGTGTTTTTTAATAACCAACAGTCATTATCATAACAATATTGATTTGTTATTATTGAACGCCATCATGCTGAATCATACGTCTCCGGTGGTCCATAGGAGTACCCAAACTAATTTATGGCTTATGGTTATTATACCACAAAATAAATTTTCAGAAAAACCACACCACCTTCTTGTGAAAGGACTCTTAAAGGATATTGTCATGGTAAAAGTAGAAATACTATAAGACCTATTACAGGTCTCAAATGCATGTTTTAGATTCATACGAAAAATAACACTAATTGATTCCTATTAAATCAAATAAAGTTTGTATAAAAGTCATGATAGTACGACGTGCTGTACTTCCATTCATTAAAATCCATTGAGCTTAGCTCAACCGCAAGCGCATTCATAGCTCTAATTAAACAGTCAACAGCTTTTAAATTATTCATCGTTCGATCAACTTGAGGTAGTACCATTAACTTTTACTCGAAATTCCATGACACGGCAAAACAGACGACGACGACGATCCTATGACTCAGGTGGTGATGTTGTTAGCAGCTTAACTGCTTGAGAGGTACCACGCCGTTTTCAATTGCCGACACTCATATGCGAGAGGCTTTGGAAACACTATTTCTTTGGTTAATTGAAATGAAAAACGTTCGAATGCTTTATGTATGACCTATGGCCATATCAGCGCGGCAAAATCTCTCACCGCGTATACACTTTCGCCGTTGTATTTGGAGTGTGGTGGATACATAGTCGGCGACACAAGTCAATATGGTGTCGCGAGTTTTGTTTGCACTTTCAAGCACCAAAACAATGGGACAAACGAAATTTTGTTTCAATGCCGCTTCAACAAAGAGATGAACAATTTGAGATAAACATAGTGAGGTTAATTTTGTTGTCTCTTTGCTGAAGAAGAAGAATTGTAGGCAATTGATTGGGGATCTCTACTAAACAATGCAAGTTCGCTTATCTCATGCAAGAATGCCTAGCTAAATTGTTTTCCAAAATGCAGTCTTGGCTGGTGGTGATAGGAGAAAATAAATTAAAATTGCAAGTGGACCTTAGCAGCAGGAGAGAGAGACTTTCTATTGACAACGACATTAGCTAGTATAGGGGCTTATGTGCAAATAAGTATGAGACATGTTCTGAATATTTAATGTTTGTTGCAGGTGATCACTGACGGTATGTCGTATGCATGACGAAGTTTCTTTCGTCATTTCGTTGGAGTGGAACACGATACAGTAGGTATTATTGCTGCAGCTGAATGCATGGGCGTTTTCGCCAGAAGTTGGTGGTATTTTGTTTTTTTTTTTTTTACAACAAATCGTTTGTTAGTTCAGTGAACTGTGATTTTCTATCAAATAATTTGTTTGGTTTGCAAATTAAGGTCTAACAATGTGAGCGGTTTATTTGTTTTTATTTTATTGTTATGGCGTTGGCGTGGGAATAAACGTTTGTTTGTTTTAATTATTTAAGTTAACGTGACAGACTGATTTTTCGTGTATTTTTAAAAATCGGTTCTGGTTTACAGAAGTAATTTTTAATTTTAAGCTATTTTCTCTTATAACAGGCATTGATTGTTAGTATGAATGTTAGGAGAAAGTTGCAAAACTAATAAAACAAAATATGTAGCTACCAAAAAATGGTGGAAATAAATTCGAAGTCTGTGATTGATTATTAAAATATTAACCAAGCAGATTTGGGCTGCTCCGCACTTAACATGGAAAATTAAAAAAATTATATCTCAAATTTTGCGAAGATATTGTCCAACTACAACTACTGAGAAGGTTCGCGAAAATTAGATCAGGCAGATCAATACAACTTTTTACAATATTGGAAATTGGCGCCTGCTAGACAATACTTTATATACCCTAAAAGGAGCGACTGTATTCATTTGAGCGGGAGTGATTGCCAAAAAGAGTTGTACGACTTCTAAGCTTACTTTATTGTTTTATTAAAATAATCACCATAAAAAGATTTCAGAAAAGTATAGTTATTTCCCAAAAAATATGTGGGATTGTTTTATAGTTTCAGTTCGCATAATAAAAATCAATACATGCACCCAGAAAAATGCTGCCAAATCTACAAGAAAGGCACCAAGCATTGTTATCCGACGCTCACATACGGTTTGCATTATTGGACATCGCACAAAAAGTATGCGAGCAAATTTACGGCAGGTGATATGAATAATCTTCGCAGTGGTTACAAAGCAAAGGGTCGAAATAGCAACATGCCGTGAATAAACCCATCAAAAAACCAATATAAACAAATATTCCTATCGCGAAAGAGAGGAAGGCTTTTCTGTTTACACAAATGTAAGTATCAGCTTCAGTGTCAGTTTCTCAATTTTAAAAAGGAGCCATTTCAGTAAAAGAGGAGCCACAGAAAAATTATCCCACGAATATATTGATTTTGTGGGATAATTGAAGATGTTGATTTCGGATCTTTTTTCGGATTCCCTCGGTTTTCTTATTAAAAAATTTAATTAAAAAAGTGGCATTGGTTTAGCATAACTAACGCTCTACGAAGAAATAAAAATCGTTAAGCAACTTACTTATCCATTTTAGCCAGACACAAACAAGTTGTTCTTAGAAAAGCTGCACAACCTATGCCCATTCGAAATTTAAATGGCATAATGGTTACTTTTTGCATGGCCACGCATGCAATTTTTTCACGAGTTTAGAGACTTTAAAGACTTTATAGTGATTTTGGAACATAACCTTTTTTGGTCGTACTTACCTATAGCTACCCTAAATTCTGGCTGTCGAACCTATTTCCGGATGTTCCAGAATAGATAGGTATTATAGTTTCCATTTTATTTACAATCAAATTACTTCAGTGAATGAAGATAGTAACATATTATTGTGTTTCAATTGAGCAAGCAACAAGTGAGATCACAGATCAAAAAGTATTATGCTTTAAAATGAACTTTACTTATTCTTACATTTTTAAGAACTAGGGTAGCCATTTTGTTTTCTAAGGAGCCCAATGCTCAGCAAAGGAGCCATTCCGGCAGCGAAATTATTGCTCAGTATTGCGAAACCGAGAGGCTTGCACATATTTTTTGACGTCAAACCGGCGATTCTAACAGATGGATCGGTAGCCACCGAAGAAGAAGTTTATACCAACAAATCAAGAAGATGATTTCTTATGCGTTCTTAACTATTACTATTTTTTGTGGCATTCTTTTGAAATTCGCAAAGGAAATTGTGTATTGAACATGAAGATACATTAAATGGCACAGCAGACGAAATATACAGCTTATGTATAGCAGAACGAAGCAAAGGCCGAACGTTAATGGTAAAGTTGCTGCCACTGTGACCAATGTGCAATCAATTGTTTCTGAAATATGAGTTTGCTGCCTTTTAAAGTTGCTCTAGACTGTAGCTGCGGTTATGTCTTGCTACTATGAAAACGAAAGCATGAATATAAAACGAAGACGAGAAAGAGATCGCATCCAATCCATGGGAAATATATCTTCACCTATTTGAATATTTTTTTATGAAAAGTAGCAAGTACTCAAACCAAGTTTTACAGCGAGTAAATTCGAACTAAAATTCGAATTCATATTTAAAGTATATTTTTAGGCTTAAAAGTTGCGAAAACCCCCAACGCAACGTTTTCCGACGAATTACGATTATGTTATTACGTAGATTTGAATAAATAAAATATAAATAACTTTTGAATTAAATTGACTAATACTGTATTATTATTTTTGTGAGAGAAGAAAATATTTGAGGTATAGAACTTACCTGACTTGGTCCAATTCGATATGATGATGGATCGATTTCGTTTACCATCAATATCTGTTCTACAGTTGAGTCTTTCGCCAGCGACACATCGACCAATAGACCAAATCTGCGTACAAATTCATTTAAAGGAACTGATTCGGGGAAGCCCAAGCGATGTAAACGAGCTGCTTCGAGAAGTTGTGATCCACGAATCTAAGAATAGACAATCGTATGTTAAACGTACGAAAACCTTTCAATAATATGTTACGCGATATTTACCTGACTTCTTAACAAAGGAACATTAACCATCTCCTCTGATCCCTGGAGAGAACAAATCGGCGATCCTGCCGTCGAATTGGAATGCAGTCCAGCATTGTGTTGCAGCAAGTAGCAATGAACAAAATGTGTTCCCGTGCGACGCAAAGTGTCGATAACACCATCAACGGTAAATTTCATTTGCAGCATTACCGAGTTGCGCTTCACACCAGCCGATGTGAATGATCGACGAATGCTCGACACCCGTCGCAATGACTGAGTACCTTCTAGTCCGACAATTGATCCACAGAAAACCATTCCACTGCCACGAGTTAACGAACCAACGTACAGCCGATTAATTTCATCTTTCGAACTATCCTGTAGAAGTGACGCTGCGTTACGAATAGACGGATGTTCACGGCTGTTCTTCAGCCAGCCATGGGCAGTGTATAGCACTGGATTGGTTCCTTGTAAGTGTTGTAGGATAAATTGCTTTATTCCACTGGCTTTTCTAATTAAATTTTGATGTTCGCGATCGCCGTAGTGGGAGAACAAACGCTCTACGAATGTGTCGTCATTGGAATTAGGATACATAGACTCCTCGTCAAGAAGCCACAATAGACCTCGTCGATCTTGTTCACGAAGATCTCTCTGTGATGTGCGCACGACGTGATTCTGTGGCGCTTTATCAATAAGTGATACCAACGGACCTGGATGAGATTCTGGCAGCCCTTCAGTGTCGATTTCAACAAGTTCCTGGGCATACCGATCTCTCGGCGCTACTAATGTCATATGATGGAACAGCAATTGCAGCCGCTCTTGTAGGTAATTATGACGCAGATCGGATAGAGACGCCCCAGTTTGAACTCCACAACTGGCGGGATTCTGGAAGCCGGGTGAATCAACTAACAGTATGGAGGCGATGGTGTGCGTTGACGTGCAAATGGCTTTGTTTATTAAAGCTGCAACTGCAGACGTAGCCTCAGAGTAGAGCCCTACAACCAATCCCTCGAGACTTTCCCACGCCAAATCTGTGCTGTCTGTAGGTGACTTTGCTGGGCTTGTACTACCTTGGGCGTTGATAGCAAATGCGGCCGCCTGAAGATCTTCGAAAGAAACCCCCAGCAGAGTAGATGCTTTACGAGCGGCCGAAGGATTAGCAAACTGTATGCGAGCCGTAGGTCCTGATCCAACTGTAAGAGAGAGGCAGCATTTGTCAGTACATATTTCTTATTTATTTTACAGTTAATACTCACTTTTAGTAACTCCAGCAGTTCCCAAGTGATAAATAGCTGCCAAAATAGCCCAAATTCCCTTGACAGCTACTGCGTCAATGTTTAAAGTATCGAATGCCAATGCTGTTCGTGTGAACTCTGAAGCGGCTCGATGCCGGTCTTCAAGTTTTTGTGATAGCGACACAAACGGATGATTGTCTTCAGAGGAAATATTCTCCAAGCATAACTCTTTTTGCAGTTGACCTTCAGCTCCAGCCAATAGTCGTGTCATAATGTGAAAACTATGTTCATTCAGGTAACGCCTGCCAGCTCGTTGACGCTCTGGTAACAAGACCTGCAGAGACAATTCAGATTGAGTGATTTTACATTCTTTAGTGTCATATTAAATCTCATCATCACACACTCACCTGAACAGATGCTGATGCAATCTGTCCACTTTGATCAAAGTCAAGACTTAAAATCTGTGTAAATCGTGTTGCGTTGGAGTTGAGACTAGTTTTAGTGTTGCCAAATGCTTCCAGAATAGTATTGATTGCGTTGACTTTTTCGGCAGTGAGGAGCTTATTAACAGAGCCTATAAGAGATGTAGATTTGAGTTTTTAAAAAAATATATATATTAGAAGGATTTAAACATTTTACAATTGTGTAACAGAGAATATAGTGTTTTCTACTTTGCTGATGTTGTGTTTCAACCGCTTGAGAATGGTTCATTTCTCATTCTAAAGGGTGATTTTTTAAGAGTTAAGGTTTTCTTGTGGGGTTGTGCAAAGTCGTTAGCCTATGTGGACAAGCCGAACACGATTGAAGCCTTACAGGACAATATAACACGCGTAATTCGTGAAATACAGGCCGAAATGCCCGAAAAAGTGAAGCAAAATTGGACCTTCATTTGAAATGGAGCCGCGGACAACAATTACTTGAAATGGCAAAGGCCTATTTAACGATTACAATAAAAATTTAGCACATTTGAGTGTTTTATTCGATTTTTAAAAAAACTACGCTTAAAAAATCACCCTTTATGTTGAATTACACAGATCAAAAGAGTACGCTTAAACTCTTTTCAATGCTCTGTTAAAAACGCAAAATAAAACCACAGCTTACCGAAGCTTCACATTATACTCTTTGGATTTTTTGGGGTCAATTAGATTGTATACGATTGTAATACAAACATTCTAAAACATTTCTACAACACACTAATCGGCACGTGCTCTAGGAAATCTTTGCTACTTAAGTTTGATAAATGGATTCAAAACTCGTGATTCGAAGGGACAAATGTATGCTCTACAGAACCCTATCAGTTCTATACGGCGCCGAGTGCTGGACGATAAGCAGGAAATGAGAGTTAATATTGGGCTCTTTCGACGGCGAATTGAATAGGGGAGAAGATACAACTGCCGAACATATGAGCATTTAAGTAAGTAAGTTTTTGGAATTTATCAAATGCTCCACGAACTGAGATTGAAGCTACGTAGTTGCGCAACAAACAACAGTTGTGTAAAGGGGTACTGTTCCTAGATGGACAAAATAAGAACCATCTGTTTGTTTCTACATCAAAATAATTTGTCCATCAAATATCTTGCAGAAATATCTTAACAATACCGAAACTTTAATTTCTTACCAAAGTCATTAACTCTTTTCATAATGTATTACATTTGACTTTACCTAATAAAATATTGATGTTGCTTTAACATATGCCTGGCGCACAACATCTCAAATTCAACTTCCACGCCTTTATTTTATTCAATTGCATGCATCGCGCCTACTTTGAACCTATAAAACCTGTAACCCACCCAACAAAATTTCCTCTTACTCACCAGCAGCTAATGCCAAGTAATACAAGGCATGTTTGAAACTTGTCGTCTTTCCGGAACCAGAGCGTCCCATGAATATCAAACTCTGATCACGACGCGTCTCCAGCATTGTCCTGTAGGCGGTCTGTGCCAGTGAATAAACATGCGGAGGCATATCCTCGGTTTTGCATCCACGGAACATGGATACCACCTGAAAAAAGTTTAATATTTATTTAGGTTTTTATTATTTCAAATGACAAGCAATGGGAGGAAGTTTTCCCGACAGTATAACAACTTAAGTGAAATAGAATAAAGAAAAAATTAGAAGGCGTTCTTTGGAGGTGTTTTACACACGCACTTACCTTTTCAGAGTACAATGACAGGGGTGCCATTGGATTGACCACCATTAGGATGGGACCAGCCTTGGTATGAATCAGATTGCTGGCATATCTTTGGCGGAGGCAGTGTAACACAGACGCCTCGTTTAGGTGTTTCAACTGGCAGATATCCTCAACCAAGTCCAACGAGGACGGATTAGATTTTTCGATATCATCTTCATCGACTGTTAGCTCTTCGCCATTGTGCAAAAGTTGAACAACTACTTTATGATGTTCGATGTGATCTTTTTGTTGAGGTAATCGGACGGCAGCACAAAAACCCCCACGATGCACCAACCATACCTGTTCACCAGTAGCGAGGGTTGAATCATCCTGGAATTGGGACTGAAAAATTAAAAAGAGATGTAGAAATTTTTTTTTTTTTTTTTTTTTTGTGATTTATGAGGAAAAGAATACTTTTTAAACGGATCCAGCTCATAAAAACTTAAAGAGACCATGAAAATACACAACGTATATACTGTTGATTAAATTATGAGTAGACATTGTGGTGATATAAGATTAACGCGTCGAATAAAATCTTAAAAATATTTTTAGGATCCGAGACAAAATTCTTTTGGTTTTTCGATACATATAAGACAAATAAGCACAACTTCTATATTTAGCTAGTTGAGTATTTGTCTAAAGAAAAAATATTATCTACAGTAAAGCCAGCGGAATTTGTCATCGATAAGATTTTTGTTTTGTTGACTTTGAAACTAAAATTAAATAAATCTTGATGCACTCTTACACAGGGTTTCCTTACCACTTTAAAAGTAAATAATCTGGTAGTGAAGATTGATTCCGATTTGGAAGAATGTACGCCACATTTTTCATAATTTTGATTTGAGGAATTCGTAATTTTTTTTGGGTGAAAAAAAATCTGAATGTACGGAAACGAAATTTGGTGAAATGAACTCCAAATGATGTTTTGTTAAACGAAGGTAATTATCGGATATGAACTCTTTCAAAAAAAAAAAAGAACTTGCAGGAACTATCGAGGCATATCCTTGCTAAATGTCGCATATAAGGTCCTATCTACCTTACTGTGTGAACATTTCTGCAACACACTAATCGGCACTTACCAGTGTTACTTCTGGCTCGGCAAATTCTGGAAAACAGCAACGAATTTCAAGACGAAATGAACCATCTATTCATAGACTTTAAAGCCGCATATAACAGCATTCATTGCCAAGAGCTCCTCATGCCGATGCCCGAATTTGGGATCCCGTCAAAACTGATCCAGCTGTGTCGCGTGAGCCTAGAAAACACTCTGTCCAATGTGCAGTTTGGCAGCACCTTTGAACTCCTTAGAACTCTTTCAAACATGCACCGGATTTCGGCAGGGAGATGCGCTGTCGTGTGATTTTTTCAATCTTGTTCTCGAGCAGATTGTGCGCAGGGCAGGTGTCAAAACGGAAGGCACTATCTTCAACATATCAGTTAAGCTGGTTTCCGACCCGTAAAGGGTAAGTAAGTCTTTCAAACACGCATAAGATTTGGGCAAGGAGAAGAGCAATAAAGTTATTTCTTCAATCTTGTGCTTGATCCGAGAGATAGGTTCGGAACAATGTATGAAGCCAAATTGACTGTAGCCGAGGTAAAGATTACAGACGAGTAACAAATCAAGATCGCAATAGAAGTATAAAAACTCCGTAAAAGAAAAATTAAAAAAGTTGACCTCTTTTCTTCTTGCAAAGGCGTTGCTCCTGTCTTATTAAATTCGCCCGACTATAAAACCCCTTCGTTCGTGACGTTCGAAATATATTTTACTCCATAAATGTTAGTCAAAAGAAGCGTCTTTGCAAGTACCTTAGCCATTTGACAAGGACACTAATTGTGCAATTATAATTTATAAAGATATATTTACAATTATAATGCCTCCACCTCTTTAACAATTCTCTTCAACCACATTTAACCACAAAGTGATTGTAATAAATCACTATGCCTACCGGGCAACATTTTACTATCATATTCATCACCCACAATTGGCATGAAAATCTATCAAGTCTATCACATCAGCCTCATGCCTCAACCCCTTAAAACGTGAGATAATTTTCTGCAAAAATACACCTCTCGGCGAATATAGAATGTTGTTTTCATTCATCACGATTTCCATCCATAACCAACGTCCATCAAGTCTTCAATTAAATATGACAGATGCTGTTCGGACGCAAATGAAGAAACCCTCATTTTACTCGGACAAGATCAAAGCATCTGTGTACACTCTGTACAGTAGCAAGAGGGCGAGCGCAGTAGTTTAATCCAACAATTCTCTCTCTTGCTCATTAAAACTGAAAACATGAAAAATCCATAATTGCGACAGTCTTCTAATTAAACTAATTAAATAAATTATCAAGAAAAAACATCAGGTTTTCCGAGAAATATTTATGCAAATCGCGTAAAATTTGCAGGTACGAAATGAATTAATGATTTATGGGGGGTTTAAATGATACCACACATTCTTTAATAAATCATTTCGTTAAGTGTTTCCCAAAAATTGAGACATAAATAAATCTCCTTACCCGTAACCGTAAGTCTGCATTCCATACCGAACTCAGGGATTCCTTTTTGATTTGTTTTGTATGTTGTGAATCGAATGTTAGTTGGCCTTGGAATTGCGATACCACCTCATATCACACCTCAGGAATACTTGTACAAACAAGCGTGTCGGTCGGGTAGACCGCCAACATCGGCGAAGATGAGACGACCGACCTCACCTCAAAATTGCATGTCATGTCAAGTTCGGGAAAAATGTTAATCCATTAGAACGAACGTGAGTTCGCAGATGATTGAATGGTCGAGAGATACCGAACCGACGATCGAACGTGCACAGATTTAAATAAACGATTATTTACTTGTACTTAATTTTTTTCCATGAAATTTCCTACTCAATTCTCAATGCTTCGTTGAGACGTAAGCATTTTACTATTCACACACACACACACACACACACACACGTGTATATTTCTATAGGTGATGCACACTGAAAAGATTTAATCAAAAAATGCAATCTGAAAGTGACGACGGTGTCAAAACATCAATTCAATTCCCCTATTTATCCCAATTAAGTAGATTTAACCCCACTTAACCATTTTCCTAAATTCATCGGATTCCAAAGACAAAATGCCCCGAATAAGTGGACTAATGGACTCACATCATCGGGGGTTCGTGCTTCATTTAACTTTCTCCCACCGCAAGCGACACCGTCGTCAGTTTAAAGTTACGCTACTGAATGTGCCGACGTCCGACGATCGACGCCGACACTATTATTATCAATTTTCCAAAGCATCAAACACATTACCCATCACATCGTATCTTCGCTCATCATATGTCAGCTTGCACACTACGGAAGTTCCTATCAAAGCATTTTTAAACAGAATTGTTGAAGGCGGCTTTGGCATCATAGTCACATCGAACTTTTCGTTGACGCTGAAGTAGAACAAATACCGGCATTTCATGTTATTTATACTCCAGTGATGTTGATCAAAACATTGCGTAAGGCTTCGTATGCCGCCGGTCAGTAGGTCTGTTTAATATGTTCCATTTGAAGATAGATATTGATATATAGCTGTGCAATTGGCCGACATGAAAACTAATTCTCCGCTCCAAACTTTTTAAATAGAATTTAAAAGTGAAAAAAGCACGCATGATGCACACATGGCGATACTGCAGCTATTGCTGATGTTCCAATTAGTTAAGAGCATTTATGGCCACTGATGCACTATTTAAGATGAGTAAATTGTTGCGACTTCAAAGGTGACGAATGGAGAAAATAAAAATGGCGTGTCATGGAGTCATGATGATATAACAACTTTATTATTTATTTAGCTAAGCAAATTTGCATGGTTGGTGGCCAGTGAGTTTGCACGTTCTATCTATTGCGAAATGTTTTAATGTTCTATGTACATTCGAAGCAAAATTTCACAGAGTAAACTTTAAAAACCGACTTTAAAGGCAAAATGGTAATTGTTTGTGGTAAGACGGCACCTTGATTTAGAAAAAATTTTTAGTATGTTGTATTTTGGGGGTTTTTTATTCCTTAGTATTTTGATGTTAAGATAGACATTATGTTGGATGCAGAAACCACGTGTTGAAAGCCACAGTATTATGCGAACGTTTAATTAAGCTCAAAGTGTTTCTACAGAAGGAATACAATAATAATTTAGATATTAACTCTCTGGCCCTCAAACTTGTGGATACAGCTACAATTTCGAGCTTCCCGAACATGGCACCTTTGGTGACCAATTACACTAACTTGTTCTAATGTTGACTTCTCTAATTTTTGTTGCACATACAATTTCTTGCCATTACTTAAGGTGTCTTCTCACTTTGAAAATTCAAAAAAATCGAAAACAAATGTTATATCAAAATTTCATAAAGATCGGACGAGTCTAGCTATATTTTTGGGCGACCGTTAAGTGACTACTTAAGAGCACCCGGCTGATTCCTTTGACGCCGCTCAAACTTTAAACGCGTTTATCTCAAAACAAGGTTTTTCAGTGCTTTGTTGATGAAATTTCGGAAACTATCCGGCCGATTTTCATGAAATTTAAATGACATATTCTTCATAGTTATGGCTATAGCGCATATCATCAAATTTTTGAAATTTTGATTTGAAGTATTTTTTTTTTAAAAAAAACTGCAAAAAAACGCGTTTTTTTTACTTTTTCGAAAAACGTGCGCCATTTTATTATTTTCGCGAATATCAAAAATCTGATGCCACTGACATACTGAATCTAAAACTTTTTTTTTTTTGTTTTAGATGACCTGTCTCGGAGATACCATCAACAAGCCACGAACATTACATTTCTACACGGGTTTTTCGATGCTACTGTTTTATTATAATAATTGTTAAAAAAAAATAAAAAAAAATTGTTTCTTGTACTTGAAAGATGTGTTCATTATATAGGATCTATTTTATCCAATAATTGTTTGCAAAAATCCTCGAAAAAAAATCGCGAAGTGAGAAGACGCCTTAACATTACTTTCCCATCAAAACCAACTATTTTTAGTATAGAGTTGTCGTTTGACAGCTGTCATATGGGAACATTAAGGTAAAGTGTCGTTTGTATATAAACATATCACTGGGATCATACGCAATTCGTATGTAACGACCATAGTGACGGTTTGCTATGTTTCGTAGAATTTTTGGTATCTTTTGAGCACGTCCGAAAAACAGCTTCCGAACTGCAATTCCGTACGTAAATTTATATGTTTTTCATTCTGTTTGTTGGATATAAACCAAAATTGTTTTTGATTGTAAAACCAGTTATTTTTTTTTAAATAAAATCGGAATTTCTTTTGCAAAAACAGATCTACAATGACAGATGCCAGCATTTTCCGTCACTTCTAGAAATTGTGAAACCCCACTACTAATATGATGAGAGGACGGTTCGATCACCATAATAAAGTGATCCTATGTAGTAATAAATCCTCACAATCCTATAAAATAAATGTGCCCTGACTGACCAGCCCCAACTTCTAATGGTAGAGTTATGGAACTTGCATTCTCCCAAATTCAAATTATTTCAATTTGCATTAAAAGGGCATTTTTATGATATTAAAAACATTGGAGGGGGCAAAAGTTTGGCAAAAAGTGGGCTTATTTGCAGAAAGAAATGAAAATCGCAAATTTCGAACACTTTATGACTTTTCGGCTTAGCACTTGGTGCAACTAAAGCATAGAGGACCTGGAATAATAAGTTTGTGTCGTAATTTATTTACAGTTGTAATCAAGCCCTTCGGACGTGAGCGAAAGCAAAGTCAACGCTTGTAAGTCGGTTTTGAAGCCAACGTAATGTAAAACAAGTATTTGGCTTTAAGTAGCTGGAGGACTTTGGAACTGTTCAATATCTGCATATTATGTATATATATGCATATTAAAATTTCCTTCATCAAAATGCCATATATTCAATTCACGTACTGTCTCGTCTAGACAAGAGATTTACATAAAAAGAACCTAAGAACAAATGCAGATTACTTTACTTGAGCAATTTTCTGCAGAGGCCTAGCAACAATTTGCAAAAGCAGGTTGCACTGTTTGCATTTCAATGCAAATTAACACCATTTAAAGATTGGTATGATCTTGCAGCATTACGCAATGTAAATTTCGCAAGAGTTGATGAGGTTTCCATTACCAATGTTTCAACATGGCACTAGATCAACAAATTAGGTAAACAATTTTGTATTATTATTTTCTAGCACTTCAGTCAATGAAATATGAACAACGCGCCGTATAGTTCTTGCACTGCTACCACTAGAAAAGGAGTAGCTTTTAACATTTTTAAATAATGCAATCACGCCTCAGGTTTAGAGTTAATCGAATTTAATTCTTGGTGGCTTGTGTGTTACATCATCAGTAGCAAATCCCTGAAACGATTGGCTTGATATTAAGAAAATGTGGCAAGTTCGGTAAAAAATTATGTTTGGTTTCGGTAAAAGGTGCCTTCATAAAACTTCGTAAACTGCCCATGCATGACAGGACCTATGGCGTAGCTTGTTAAACTTTGTATGTGTGAAAATTTATTTTTTGAAACGACAAAAAGAAACATACATTTTTCTGCCGATTTCGTACGGCAAAATTTGATAAGATTCTAGCGACAATTTTTAGTTTTGTAAGAGGTGAAACTTGTTCAAGCTATGTATTTTGCTTTATTCATAGGTGCTACTTCTGTAGAAGGTCAGAAGCCAAAAATCGGTCCTAAAATGTACTCATATGAATGAAAAAAAAAACAGTCCATCGACCGAGGAAGAACATTCTCGCAACAAAGTTTAAGGCAAGAGTTTATCATTTTATTGTACCGCAAATGATTAGTTGGTATCCATTTTTCTATAGACCTTGCCACATGTTCAATTTCCGGCAGTCAAACTTACGTGTAAAAATCAAAACAAATTGCATACCTCCTTATTGCACAATTCTTACAGCACCATATAATTTAAAACAATCTAGAACTATTTATCTTATTGCACAACTACGTTACCCTACACACACATACGCAAATGATGCCCTATTATTTTTCTTGCAAAATAATCATTTGTTAGCAAATAATGGATGCTGGCTTTTGTTCCAATCAAGAAGAAAACACTGCCTGACAAGTGTCACTAGTCAAGTCTTGTCCGCACTATATCAAAAAAGTGTACCCCCAGATGGCTGTAGACTGCAGCGACGGTAATGGTACCATCCATCCTCCTTGCTTCAATTGGTGTAATGCCAACATTTATGACTTGGCGCCAACTCTAGCGCGTGTGTTGATATTTTGGACACCAAACATTAACCCGGAAGAAAATGTTTTACTAGGAATTCGGTGTGTTTGCCACATTCATGAAATTTACATATGTACATACTTTTAGCAAAATTGTGTTCAAGAGGAGTGTACGTATTTAACATACGCAAAACTTAAGATCAAAACTGATCATTGGCGATCACACTCAAGGTCTAGTCTAGTAATGGGTGTACTATACTCCAATTCCATTGCACAATGGTAATTGCAAGTAATTGAGCGAATAAATTCAAAAAAAAAATATATGTACATAAAAATACTTAATGGCAACCCAAAGAGGTGAAGTAGAGATCAGATTCAAATGTTGCGGCACACATGACAATGATTAAGTAGGAATTATAAGATCATGTGAATGGTAGGTCGTGTGAATTTCAGTCAAAAGTGCACTCTAATGAGTTGTGTAAAAAAAAAATTGCTATTGTAAATATTGAATATATATTTGTTTGCAATCGATTCGTAATGAGTTAATGCTATAATAATGTTGGAAGCTGGTTTCTCGTATTAAATATTAATGACACCCAATCAGATCCCTGACATCAGCCTGGGTACGAGAACAACTTAATTGATTTCTAAAGAAATCCAATGAAAAAAATGCCACTGCATCGATGACGATGGTAATTGCATACTTAAACAATGATGCACATTTTGTGTAAATATGTAAACAGTATGTTTAGATAGTTTTATATCAATATCTTATTGTTGTTTAAGTTTCAATAGTTCATCTTCTCGTCGAGGAGAACGGTTAAAACAAACACATGGTTTCCTCCTAACAATTCATGCTTTTCTCAACAGCTCAATGTTTCCTAAAAAAAAAACCGCAACAATATCTTTTGCTAAATTCGTTAAAACGTTTCAATTTTCCTACGCATATCAACAAGTACACCTATTTAAAGATTGCGGACTTCTAAATGTACGACAAGCATCATTAAACTCATCTCCATTAGAGTCCATTCCACAATCAAAACAACATCAAAACAAAACTCAATCTGTTGCAAATTTCAATTAGCTTCATTCAACAAAACTAGCTGCTTGCAAAAAGGAATGCACAACTCAGCAATGCAGCGCACCTTTCCTTGTCCTATACACCCCACAACTCCTTCAGTCGCCCTTCTTTGTAATGATGGGCAAACTTTTGTGTACATTTTCACGGTGCCTGCATCTTAGATATGTCTCTCCCTTAATCTTTATTTAGCATTTATAATTATCCGGCTTCTTTTAATTTCCGCTGAATATGAAAATTACCGTGACTGACTTGTTGCTGTCGCATCAGACTCAAATGGTTATGTTTTCCAACAAACCAAACACTCACACACAACACACCACAGAGGGAGTTTTTATTAAAAACTAAAAAAAAAAAATAAAAGCACCATTCCCGCGAACCTCCATCTTACGCCCCTTTGTGGTTAAAATAAGAATCGACCAATTTAACAGAAAATCGAAGGAAAATGTTGGGAAAAATAAGGAATACTCCTCGTATATGTACATATGGAGGGAAAAAGGAAAAAATACATAGAAAATGCGTCTCCTCCATATGAAGAAGTTATTTCGGGACGCGCCGGGACAGGGACAAAAATTTGTCTTACACGATTTAATGAGATTTATAGCAGTTGTCTGCCGTTGTAGTTACAAATTTTTGTACGGGTATGGTTCACCTTTTGAAGATATAAACAAAATAAAACGGATAAAATGATTTAGGAATGATTTTTTTGGAGAAGTGTTCTTTACATAAGCTAATGGTTATTTCCTCTCTTGAGATTATGTAGTTAGATCAGCAATTTTTTTTTTATTTTACAATGACGCAAGCAGAAAGTAATCCCTTAAATGTTTAACATAAATAAGCTTTTTACATTTGAGTTTGGGGGGACACAGAGAATGACATTTTCGAACAGATTTCGGATAGACATTTTCAACGATACATGATTTGAGTTAAGAAATAGACCGAACTTTTGTGGGTTTAACTTATGACGTATGCATACTAGAAAACATTAATATAAGGCTGGTCAAGGGTGGACCAACTTAATTGAACATAGAGTATGGCCCATTATGGATACAAAAAGAAGTAAAGCCATGACTGAGGCTGCAAATTGGTATCCACTCTGCACACTGTCTTCTGAGGAAGCATGCCAGAAGAGTGGGAGTGTGGGAATCAGAAACAAACGAGTGTATGATATATTCACAATTGGGATATTACGCGTATATTTTGCGAATGTAAAAGGCGATAGCACGTAGCAGAAGAAAATAGCTTTTCGACATCTTGGAAAATGTAGCGGCTGTAGCTGAGGTCAAAGTGTTAATTTTCTGCAGAGAAGTAAGATGCTTTGAGGAAATGGTGTAAGATGTGTGAGACATTACTTCTAACTAAATGTTTGTTTGTATGTAAAACACTGAAGGACCTACGCATAGGCATTTAACATAGACTGGTACACGGATTGCTCTTGAATATCAAATAAATCGTTTGTTAATGAAAAAAGGATCTTATAAGCCAAAGTCCTGGCAATTGGGCGGGGAAATGACGGATAAGCTAGCATTAAAAAAAGCTCCTCAAAAGCAGCAAGCAAGTCATTAGATGATAAACTTGAAGAAACGAGATGTGAAACTAAAACTTCTCACAGGTGATAGATCTCTCCCGCCAAAAGTTCAACCGATGCGTGTTGAATCTGCCTCGAAAACCAAGAATGAAAGAATATAACTTAGGACAATGCCAGGAAACTGGCCAAAAAGTGAAAAACACTGAAAAAAAAACAAGCAGATTAAATATACACCTCTCAAAAACATACTCGACTGCTCCAGGGGTAGCACGCATTTCCGATCCTTTGTGAAAAAACATAAGAAATTCTACCACTTCCTCGAACCCTAATCTTGACATTCCAGTCGTCAGCTCGACGGACAAATCCAATTTGCTTGCTGACCATTTCGCAGCCAGATCAGCTCGTAGAGCATTCTATGGAATAAATACACTTCCACTCTTGCACGGTTGCAAGAGCATTCGAGGGTCATTTTGAAGAGGTGTTCTTCCACGATGGCACGTACGTTTATCCAACCGTCCATTCTGACCCTCTGGGCTCTTTCCGAGCATATGGAAAACAACATTTGTCGATTGATTCGCGTTAACATCGTATTTGAAGTTTTCTGTCTTTCAGTAATCAATTAAAATATTCAGTTACATTTCGCCCCTTCAACATAATACCCGCAATACTCGTACTTCATCGAATCAGTTTCAGGCCTTTCGAACGTATACTGTCAAATAGAGATTCATTCATTCATTCTGTTTTCCTATTCCTTCTGTACCTATTTTCGTTACTTTCCACTCGTGCTGTTTTGTGCCAACTAGTGTCCAAAAAACGTTATTTGTCAAAAGGCAAATAAAGGGTAGGTAGGGTAAAGTTAAGAGCCTAATCCCCTCAAATCTATCGGAATGATAACAATCACTCAGAGTAAGCACATTTGGATGAAGGCTGAGACATATCGCCAACGTTAACGTCAGTAAAACTTCCTTATACAACTCCCTACAACGCCCACTCCCTACATCAAACCACATAAATTGCAGCTGAAACTACAACTTATGTTAAATGTGTGTGTGTTTTGAGGTCGTGGTGTCTGTTTAGAAATACAAGCAAGTCATTTATAACGAATTGACACAATAAAATAGTTTTGTATTTGCAACATTTCTTTACAAAAAATAACACTAAGTCCACAAAAGGAATTTCCAACATTTCTAATAAATTAATTTGCTTTTCATTTGTCATTTCGACAAATAAACACACAGCTGAATGTTTATATATCTCAAGATAAAATGATTAAATTAAGAGAAAATTAATTAGTTACATTTGTTACAAGCTTACAATCACCATTTACAGCAAATCAATCAAGCTGTATGTGTTTGTGATTCAAAAGAGGAAATTTGTAACCAGTTTCTTTAGCTTTTTCTTGAATTGAATGAAATAATTGATTCATAAAAATTAAAATGTCTTTAGATTATGTAGCTCTTTAAGAGGCGTTAACAATTTAAAAATGTCACAAAATAAATATAAAATGTTAGTTCGAAATGTAGTGCAATTAATAGAATTTTGCTAATCAAAACATGTTAAAGATCAACTTAATGTTAGGTTAGGTTAGCTAAAAGTGTCGGTCTGTTGTGATACCGCAGGGATTTAGAAAAAGCTTCAAGGAGCTTCTGACGAGGTGAAAAAGACTTCTAATGTCAATGTAACAATGACAATGACAATGACAATGTAAGTCAGAAGAACACTCCGAGATAGAGTTTTCTTTTTGTGGAGAGAGCAGGGCATGTACAAAGGCGGCGGCGGAAAGTTTTCTCCTCCGTTTCGCCCATGCAACTTCTGCATAAGTCGTTTAAGAATGCCCCAAGCCTTAGCATGATTGCCTAAGAATTTTACTGTCAAAGTTTAGTCTATGCTTCGAGAGGTCAAGTCTTTAGAGCGTTCAGATTAGATTTGTTTCGTTAGAAATCTGATTTTTCACTTGCCCACCTAATGTTTGGGCCTTTTTTAGAGCTATGTTGAATCCTTAGCGAGTTCATCAGCCTTACAATTCCCAGGAATGTACGAGGGCACTGGCTCCGCCATCTTCTTAAGAGGCGATCGACTGTCTAGGGCTACAATGGAGTTTATAGAGACTGATTGTACGGAATATCAGCTTGAAAGAAAAGGTCTTTTCTTCTATCTCTTAGGAGAATCGACTGTAGGCTGCTTGTAGGTGTCCTTTCGGGCCCCAAAGCTTTTGCTTAACACTTAAATGTGATGGGCTTAAGCGACACCACCACCTGTCCTGCTTGCGATGAGGAGGATGACACAGCAGAACACTTTATCTGCAGTTGTCCGGCCTATGCTAGCATCAGGTGGCGGATTTTCGGGGCTGACGTGGTCAGTGCTCTTCATCACTGAAGCCCCTTCTCATCTTTCTTCGAAAGACGGGAAAACTAACTACATTAATGAAAGGTGTCTCCATGGTAGTCAAATGGACCTGTAAATGTGTCTGAGCGCTCCATCAGATAGTAGCAACCTCCCACAAAAAAAAACTGTCGGAAAAAATGCCGATATCCTTGGCGGATTTCCCGTTTCTCTTTACCCAAGATAAGACTTCTTTGGACTTAGTCGGTCACTCACTTCATCATTAGTTTCCGATCAGTCGGTACAGAAATTGATCCATGAAGCACTCTCATCGGCGCTGGATACATTAGGGCGTGTCTGATGAAACAGAAGTGCTCTGCTAATGCATAACCAAACTTATCTTAAGTTTATCGCGATTTTCTTTTATCTAAATCCCAGATAACCACATCGTATTTGGTGAAAAAACATGCAGCTTAATTTTACTTAAGAAAAACTCCTTTGTTGACTATATAATTTTCGCAAGACTGCGCTACAGTTTACAACTCAAGACATATGTAGTAAAATAAAATAACTACGTAAAGAACACAGTTATAGGATTGTCACAGAATTAAACTATTTAATCAAAATGTTTAACACCTTTGAATAACAAGGGAACAAATTAGTTTCAACCTACTAAAACGGTGACTTTCATAACTCTTATACCTAGAAAATATGTAAAAGTCAAACCTAAAAAAAAATAAAGCCAAAAGTTTCCAAACTCACCCGCTTTCCAATTGTCCCATCGAAACTCTTCAACAATCCACCGCCACCGCCAACACATCGCAATACGAACGATTTCTCATACAAAGCATTAAAATCCACAGACTCCTTTCGACGCAAGGAACTCCTCATAGACGTTGTCCTATTGAAACTATTTGTCCGCGAAGCAATTGCTGGTGAATTTCCACCCCCTCCAATACCATTTCTTGGACTGATACTACTACTGCTGCTTGCAGGCAATGCGACTTTGTTCTTCGAGAATACTCCCTGCCATGGAGGTTTTGAGCCCACTCCAGCATTAACCAAGCTCAATGCATTCCCAGTCGACGGTAATCGATTCTTATTACTCCCCAGAACTCGGAAACTTCGATTGCGTTGGAAATTCGATTTGTCATTTGCCGCAGACTGCTGACCCCCACAACCACCTGGTGTACCTTCTTTATCACCATCACTGTACAATCGAGTACGGCGTACTGAGGGCGATGAACGACGATCGGTCTCATCGATTGATGGTGGCGGAACGAGTGTGTCGACGATCTTCTTCCGTCTTGCGGCTACTGGAGAATTCAATAAACTTAATTTTGTCTTCATTTCGTGGCCGCAACCGTTGACTATGACACCACTTCCATTACCATTGCAGCAACTATTAATATTCTGTTGCTTCCGCAGCTGGGCGGCAGACAGCTGGTGTTGTAGATTTAGCTCATTAGAATTCCATGAGGAGTTCTCGGATCCGCTATCGCTTATCGTTTCTGAACTGACACTATTCTTTCGATGGTTTGTGGTCGAAGACGACGATGAAGGTGATGGACTATGGACACCATGAGTTGATGAATATTGCTGCTGTTGATGGTGATGGTGAAGGTGGTGATTCGAGACGGTACTGCTATGCTGATGATGATGATGGTCGTCATGCGTTTTTGTATTGACCACTCTGGATTTAATTGTGCCACATGCATGTGCCTTGCCCGTACATCCTCTATGGATTTCTGGTTTGAGGCCAGAACCAGGCTTATGCGGTGTTGATGGTGATATCGAGGAACGGAGCGATTGCTCAAATGATTTTGGTAGTATGAACATTGGTTAAACTCTTTTTCACTCTTTTTTTTTCTTTGCTCTCACTCACTATATTGTTTTGTTTACTTCGATTCCGTGTTTACATTTCGCGTTGCACTCTATCGGATTAAAATCAGCAGAAGAAAAAAAAAAAATAACAGCACGTCGACATATGTGTATCTGGGACTCTTGAAGTGTCTTTCCAAACTGATAATGGATTAAATCTTAGATTGATTGACAGGAGATAGCGATTGCGGCCCTAGGTCAAGTATTGAGTAGGAGCATTATGGACATATTGTATAGTGTAATGGCGCTTGATTATTGTGCCACTTAAGATAATGTTACCTGATCTTTATCGTGAAACAAGGAAATACAAACGTAATGAGGGTCTTTGTCCGAGTTTACAACTTAAACTATAAGATATGATTTTATATTATGCAAAGTGCGCAGAATACCATATGAATGACATTTGACTTGAAGCCTTGAAACTGTCTTATTGCGTATGTGCTTTTTATATAGTATACTCGATCAGTGTCGCGACGAATAACAGAACCGTAAAGGTCATTTTTGTTATACATATGTATGTATTTTGTCTTTCACTCAAATATCCTAGTTTTTTTTTAAATAAACATAAAACATTTCTTGTCAAATTGTCAAAATAGAAACGCATTCATTGTCATCTTCATTTCAATGTGGTTTTGCAATTTGCAAAGAAAGAGTGCTCATTAACAGATTGACAGCAACTTATGGTAGAGCTCAACACTTATAATACAAAAAAAAAGTAGATTTCGCGATATTTTAGTGGTTAGCTCGTGGGAATTACATGGACTGCGCAGTTTTAAGTTATTGTGATCTATCTCAAAAGTTGAAGGAAATCTCTATCGACAAGTAACAAACATAAATAGTGTTTCACCTTTTTTTTCTAGGGATACCGATACGTTTTCAATTGGGTTATACAAAAACTATATATTGGGAATTTGGAATTTGACATGTAGATGGGAAAAACAAAATAATTGGATACGAGTTGTAGTAGTGATTAAAAATAACCAAGTGAATAATTTTATATTTAATTTTCAATTTAAGGCACGACAATTTTTTCGCTTCGTTCCTGAAGTCAAAACTGTATTCAAAAATTGTTTACGCTAATTTGATTTGCAGTACTGAATTATCTATGAACTATCATCTACTCCAATCTAGATGGCGCCATATTTTATGTTTAACTTGAATTTATATCACAAGTATTTGATTCTCCAATGTAGATGACAAAAATATCTTCCAACACCTTTTTATAGGCTTTACAGTTTCAGAGTACTTTTGGGTCGGACAGAGGACAGAAAATTAACTTGGCTACTTTTACATGGAAGATAACAAAACTAGTGTCTTAAAAAAAAATTTAGCTTTCATTACTTTGAAACTAATACGATCTGGGCTAATTTTGATAACATTTTGGCTTCAAAATAAACTACTTGATTTTTAACGCTACAACATAGAAAGCATATGTTGAGATAAAAAATAATGACCAAAATTTGTTGCCATCGCCTCGGTTCATCGCACTATTAACCTTTAAATAAATTGAAGGGAGATTACGGGTAACTGAGAACCCATGATTAGTAGTCCAACGAACCAATCACTGAGCCAAGAAAGAATTTCACATTAACATTGAAAAGTTTTACCAAATCGGAGCAGCATCTTCGACTTGCTCTCTTAGAAGGTTCATAATATCGACAGACTGATAAATAAATAAATAAAATTCGGTTTTTAAATCATTATTTTCTTTAACAACTAAATTTTGTGGTGTCAATTCTTGAAGCCTCTTAAATGTTCCGCTGTTTCAACTGCGTTGCCATGCAATTACAAATACTTTGTATGGAAACCTTATTAGTACACCATATTTCACATTATCTATTCTGGGATTGGGAAAAAAAAAAAGATTGCTACCTAGATCACATGTGATAAATCTTCAGATACATCAACCTACATAAACCTTACTTGCTGTCTGATCTCAAAGTCATATCGCCCAAGAAAAATGCCACTTAATGTCAGCAGGCATATAAATTTCAATTTGTTTTACCAAGGTCGGATGTGCTCCAAGAACACCTTAGACCTTTGAGAAACATTTCTGACAAGTACACAAACAACGACATGTGTGTCTCACATATCCATTACTCTAGTAAATCTTGAAAACTGATCTTAGATTTCCTATTTAGCCCGAGACCTGAGTAGAACTTGATCCTATAATATACGAATGACACATAAACTACTTCAACAACAGTGTCAACACCTAAATGTCTAATGTCTATATATGTATGTGCATTATACAGATACTCACACTTCCAACATCTCCCCAGGTTATGGTTTCGTTTTCATTTCAGTCAATGATGTAGCTTATAATGATGATGATGGCGATAGCATCTAGCCGGCCCACACTCTAAAGTGCATCACACATTTGAGACGCGCCTCAAGGACCAAGGCGCATATGAGCATCACAAGATGTGTGCAAAAACAAAGCCCCTGTATTCACCGAAGATGTGTGAGATTGGGTTTATTTGCCGATTCTTTGCGCGTTGTTCAAATGTGCTCAAGTCTGCTGCTCCACAAATTGAAATGGATATCAGACTCTGTTGGATCGACGTAGTGCACGTCATAATTAACGTGAATGCAAATGATTAC
The DNA here is from genome assembly GCA_963576555.1 of Ferdinandea cuprea. Taxonomy (NCBI): domain Eukaryota; kingdom Metazoa; phylum Arthropoda; class Insecta; order Diptera; family Syrphidae; genus Ferdinandea; species Ferdinandea cuprea. Next base: position 124,900,125 of record OY754959.1, read on the forward strand.
ATTATGTATATTCGCCATCGGTTCCATTTCGTTTGACAGAAACACTAACGCTATTTACTACTGACACGATGCTTTGCGTACATACGTGGATCTTTTTTGTTGTCTTAAGCATTTCCAAAATAAGGACACGAATTCACTTGTATCCAGGTTTTGCCTATAAACAGACTTTTAAAAGTCTCATTGAAAAACCCCAAGGGGGTCAACGACATCTTACTTTGCCACAAGCGATGCTAGGAATATAAAATTAAGAAAATTCGAGACATCCAACCATGGAATATAAAACAATTATCTATCAAAAACATAGCGCTGTGCTGCCCACTTTACATTCAGAAAAAAAAAATAGACCATGTGACACCAATTTTAATCAATTACCACGTTATCTCGGTACTTCCTTATGCAAAGCTTGTGCTGTTCTTTTCCAATAAAAAAAAACAAATCAGGCGAATCTATTTCGAACCATTTAAATATTTGCAAAGAGCTAACAAAACTTCAATTTCAAAGCGCAAACAACTTACTGGAAATGGCGTTTTTTTCCCGCTGCTTGTTGTTACCTATCGCGCAACTGCTTTTAGCCTTAAGTCTATTTAAAAATGAATATTGTACATATATGTACATATATCTGTAGCCTGGACACTACCTGACACAACAACTTTTTGTGTTTAATGTTTATGTTTCTCAAGAGGGTGCGATAAGTGCAGAGCGATATGTATAACAAAACAGGAGTCAATGTGATGTTGATTAGTTAAGTGTAAATTGATTACATCAATTGTATACAGCAATGGTATTGATTTATAATATTTTAAGTGAAACAACCGATTGCAATCTATCAGCGATAAACAACTACGAATAACTAAAGGAGACAATGAGTCGTGCGACGACGACGCTTGATCTCTTACAAACAAAAAGGTTAAATTTAAAACGATTATACAAATAGATAAGCGGATATCAAAGCGAAAGAACAAAGTCTTTAAAGTTATATTTTGATGTCTGGTTTTCTGGTAGCAGCAGACAGACAGACAGATTTTGTTTGTTACCCGCTCGATGAAAGTGTAAGTCTTTTTGGTTGAACTGGTTTTACATTAGCAACTAAGTGTTGATGACTTTGTGAAGTTTTTTTTTTTACATATCCCTAACTGAATGCTTTTTAAATAATTGGTCATTTGGCTTGCGGTGTCCTATAGACATACATTTACTACATATCCCTATCGTCCATCTCATCCAACCGGTTGTGTGTGAAAAAGGAAAAGCTTTACATCGACATTTATACCTTTGCCAGTGAAAGAGTAGTGAATTCAAACTTGGACAACCTCGATTTGGCATGTTCTTCAATGCTTTTCACACCACAGCAAAAACTGAGGTTTCTACAAAATTTTTCGAAACCGCGTCGAAGCATTCAAAACCGAACATATTTTTTGAGCATTAGTGCGCTATATTCCTATCTTTTTTTTTAGTATGGACGTAAGATTTGATTGAAAGTAATTTGTTTTATTTATGTAAGATCCTTCAATGACCACAGTTAGTTCGTTAAATAAAATTATGTTTAAAAAAAGATGTAAATTCATAATACAAGGAACTCCCTCGACCATTTGCAGAATAAATTCATCAACAAACTTTATGGCATTTACGACTTTTTTTTTAAATCATTTTAAATGACACAACATTTTAGAATAAGCGATAGTAAGGCTGCCGATGTGAATCATCACATCGTTGTTGACTCAACGAATTGCGGTATTTTTTTTAAAAAATATGTTTCCATGAGGGATTGCTTCATTATGTGAACGTTTCTGTGGAAGTGGTATTCAAACCCCACGCTGCTTTAAAAACATGCCTAAATCAGATGTTCAAAGAAATGGATTTCTTTGAGGAACACCTCTTCTATTCACATTTTGTCAAACAGCTTTAACGCCACCATAAGAAGAGTACACGGAGGAATGTTTATTTTGACAACGTAAATTGACATCGTCATCTAAGGAAAGTTCCTTCAAGTATCAAACTGTAAAAAAATTTCGATTTTCTGCGAGATTAATTCATATATGTAAACAGAGGACTTTAGTCTATGCAGCTGACAACTGACCTGACCTGTCTCAGAACCGTACTTTACGAATGTAAATGTATGCATGATAATATTAAGTGAATTAAATATTTAAAATCTGTATTTATTTTATCTTCTTGAGCGCACTCTCTAATGTGGACAAAAAAAACCCCGGTCCCGTGGTTGTTCACTTAAAAGATATTCCACTGTAGGTACAAAATCTGATTGTAACCTCCTAATGAATTTGGGAAAAACCGACTTTTATTTCCATTTAAAATTAGGGTGATCATAAAAGCCCGTCAACAGATTAAAATTCTTGTAGCATAAATGCATGCATTAACTGCCTAAAAAGTGGTTGCAGCAAAAATGTTGAGATCTTTTGTTATAACATTTTGCCCTAAAAATATTTTGGTTGGAAACGCACCCGGAAAACGAGCATCACCAAAAACTTTCTAAATAAAACTTTAGTTTTTAAAAAGTAGGCGTGTCAGAGCATATTTCTTGGGCCTCTAGAGACCATATGATCTAAGTTCTAGTATTCTAGCTGCAATGAGGTTATTCACGATGGCCTTTTTACGGCTTAGCCTAACCAAACCTAAACAACACTTACTAAATAACTAAGTCGACGAAGAATACATATATTTGCTTCCTAATTTTACCATAATACAATGAGAAAGTATTTCAATTAAAGTTAGTCATTTTAACCAAACCTAACGCTAAAAAACACGGTTATGCCTAGTAAGTCGAACGTAACACGTTTCGTTACAATTTCAAAAGGAAAATCGTTGCTGTTAGATTCCTCTAGATTGTTGTCCATAATTAAAAAGCAAAATGCAGTCTCCAAAACTCCAAACTGAATAGCTTCAGCTCAGGTTCCTATGCAAAAAGTATAGAAGGTTGGCTAGAGACTGAGCTTTTGCTAAACACATGTCACCATGATATGTCTATGAAATTTGCAGTTAAAATAATTTTTCTGTCTCTAAGAAAATTTAAAAGTTTTAGTACCGTAAAAAGTCACTTTGGAATATACACTTCAAAACACCCATCTCCTCTTATCACACTTATTTAATAATATTCACCTTTTTACCAATTAACAAAAAAAATTACTTGGCACATCAACAATTGAAAAATCTGTAACACATGCGAACAATAATAATGTTTCCACAAAACCACTTATGATAAAATTAAAAACAAAAAAAATATATTATTTATTTAGCCAAACGAAGTACTTTTGAGACAATTGCATTAATCTACACTGCTTGTTAATTTTGTGGTCAACGTTTTTCATTTGTTGACAAACGTTGCATACGATTGCATTTGCGTCTACAAGATGATCTCCACCCGCACGCTAAAAAAAAAACACCACTACCGATCGACGAAAAGTATCTATATTCAAAAAAAATATATATCCAACAACAGTTTTATTTTTTCTGATTTTATAGATTTTGTTTTCCACTGTCAACTCTTCTGCGACCGTACACGATACGATCTTCAACGAGACTCTAAACGCACTGAATGCGATCAAATTGGAGTTTGGAGTACGTACCCCGAACTAATGCCCACTATTGCTAGAAATATATACATATTTCCATGTTATCCACTGTACACCCAGTTGAGTTGGGGTTAGTAATAGTTTGAGATTTTCTTCGCTCGCGTTCTCTTGCAGTGTTGAATGTTTTATTTTCATTCGCTTTTGTCTTGTTTGTTACTATTGGGTGCTATTTTATTATTTAATTGCGTTTGCTGTGATTTTTCTCCAGTAGATCCCATTCAGATGTAAAGTTTTGAGTGCAAATTTTGAGTGAGCAGCATTTCAGCTTTGAGTGAGACAGCGCTTTTAGTTTTGAAATGCAAATCGTAATTCATTAACCACATTTTAATCAATGAAAATATTCCAAATGCGTGTTGTTGACTGTTTGATATGTAGATCAACTCGTTGAAATTTATTATGAAAAAATCTTAAAAAGGCGCCGAGTTTAGGTTTTCTTTTGCGCAAAGAAGTTTTATATTTACATTCGTAATGCGTAGTAAGGGAAGAGAAAAATGCATAATAATTGACGAGTACATGAACATATGACACAAAGGAAAATGATTGATTTTTTTATCGTTAAAAACTATAATAAATACGTGCAAACCTATTGACAACTGCATGTATGGGTTGTATAGTGTGCTCTTTAATGGCTCTAGAAATTAAAAAATACTGTTTCGAACCTTAAATAAAAATTTTATTACGAAATAATCCAAGGTACTGTCGCAGTGTTTCCGTTGGGATTTTAGTTTATTATGTAGTTTTCGTTTTGTTCTGTAATCGGGAATCTATGTCAGCTTATAGCATGTTGATGATTAAAATATGTCCATTCATTCGAATGAACTTTGTGCATTTTCACATTTCGAATAAAATCATAAATGAAGTGATTGAAATACTATTTTTTTCATATTTAATTAGGTTGGTGATATAGTTACAATTTTTCCGTTATAAATTTTTTAATTTACAAAACTGTTAGTTAGGAGGCAGAACTACGTCTCGTGTACTCTTTAACGGCATAGAGACTTGTAACGTCAAACTGGTACATATAAATGGATTTTTCGGGAATTTGCAGACACACTTCACCTCAGATGTCCCCGCCTGATCCAGAGATAAAATGGATAGGATCACGTATATGATTAAAATACAAAATTGCCTGTAACAAGACGCTCTCTGTTGAACCTCCGTCCTGACTCAAAGAAGGACAAAATGCATACTCTGCAGAACCGTTGTGCTCCCAGTGTTCTACAACACAGGATAAGAAATTCGACATTGGATGCCTTAGCCTACTTGGATTCCCATACCATTTAGTCCACGATTCGCATCATCATAGAAGAGGTAGCCTAAATCCCCGTAGGTTAGTAGTCATCCTTTCCTGGGCAGAAAGAAGATAACCTATACAAAGTCTCCCGGATGAAGTCTGACAATTGAATCAATATCCGGAGACTTTCTATGAAATTCAAGCGTTCGGCAAGACGATGCGCTATTAAGACCTATTAAAGCAGATAGTGTGCAGGGCAGGTGTCAACAAAGAATGCACTATTGAAAGAATAAATTCTTCGACATATATTTGACACTGCATGCAGGGAGAGCAAATAGACGATAGCATGCAACCGTGATCTCTTTACATAAAGCCAAAACAGTCATCTACATTAGCGCTACCATATGGAGTGAAAGATAAATAGCCACCAGTAAAGAGCATCTAGGAATCTCAGTCCAAAGGTTCGAGACGCCAAGAAGACTGAAGAATCAAACTCTTGGTCAGGATAACTGGAAGCAACGTGCCTGTGGTGGCAGATAATGTTAATCTGCAGTGTCTCAGGTAGTGATAGCCTACGCTTCAGGGGCCCGTCAAGTTAGCAAGTACTAACGCCTAACATTCTTCAGTAAGCCAAATATGTATAATATGTTATCATTGTTTAAGCAAAATTACCACACATACCTACATATGAATGACAATAACACTAAGCCATTGTTCCTGCAACTATGTATTATGATTTATATTTGAGACAAAACTTCATCTTAATATAACGCTCAGATCGATAACGCACTGTCTACTGCGGAGCAAGTACACTCGCATACATAGATTCATAATCCTATAAATAAAACCTAATAAATTTCTGCTGCAATGTCAACCATCCATCAAATGGCTTCCAATCGAATTCAATTATAAACAACCAAATCGCACAATGTTGCATATTTTGTCATGTCATTCATCATAAATCATAGAAAACAAATCGCATTCAAATTGGAACAAAATAAAATGGAAAAAAAAGAGTGTCTAAAAAAAACACAAAACATTTCAACCAAAATCGTGATTTGCAACTTTTCGACTTACATTGACAGCAGCTGCATGTCACATAAAAGCAAACAAGCTCCATCCAGCTTTGAATGGGACGTCTATGGGTTAACATTAAACACTACCGTCAATAGAGCCTCTTAGACATCCTACGTTTTTGTCAAAGAAAGCAAAGAGCATATAAAAATGAATCAAAGATACAAATTAGATATCTCACAAATATTTACAGCACAAGCGTACTAATTGGGCTAAATGGTAGGCTGCTGTTAGAGCACATAAGTCTAAGTCCATAAATATTTTTAAAATGTTTTTGTTGTCACATAGATTATTTACACCACTACCAGCATTTTTTGAGCACGTGGGTATACAGTCCAGTTCGACCACTATGCATTGCAATGCATTTTTAACTTTAGCGCACGAGGGCTGTAGGCGGACTAGATATTATAGAGACAGACGTTAAGCTTTGTGGTTTAGTAAGTGCATTTTTGTTTTTTCTTTATAGTTAATCGAAGCGGAAATGCATCATTCACGGTTTGCCCATAAATGACAAATTCGTCTTACACGTTACACGTTACACCTAAGCCAGCATCAGCTTTCTTTCCATTGCAAACAGGAACGAAATCAACCTACGTTCTGCAAATTCGAAGTGCTCGCAATTTTGGATTATGATTGCTGGCTAAAGAAACAAAGGCTATAGGCAGAAACGGATCCGCAATGGATACGAATCATATGCCATTTGAGTGGTGCTGATATGGTCAAGTTCAATGGAGAGGTGAATAACATTTGAATAGGGTTTTGAAAATTAAGTAACTGGTATGCCATAGCGGATTTTCTATACTGCTAACTGCTGTTTAATTGTTTAATTCGATTAAAGGCGTGGGTTATTTTGATTTTCGCATACTTATTGAGAGGTCAGATTGAAGCTGAACTTTGAAAGTATGAATTTTTGCTTTGTATTCAAAGGTCAAGTTAATTCAGCAGAAAAATAGAAACCACTGAAGGATGCGTTGGATGTCTTTAATTATACTGAGACGTTCGAGGAAACAGGGGAGTGGTTAGTGTCTGATTGCTTCATTGAGACGAAATGACTCATTCATAGCAACAAGTAGGAAATTTGGAAATATTAGCTCATTCATTGTAAACATAAACAAGCACTATTGCTCTAGCATGTGGTAATTATGGTTTTAAGTTTTAGGGAAGGAAGTAGGTACTCTATATAAATATATTGGATACATCCGTATTTTCTTATTCTTTCTCAACAGTTCCATTCCAGGAGCTATTTGCATTTTAAGTGGATTTTTATTGATGTTTATAATAGGGAACGCACTGCATTGTGGCGTCTAGTTGATTTATGGAGTGCGATTAATTACATCTTGTTCAACATGGATGTATTGTTATTTGAAAGGAATTACGTTTATGATTACAAAAATATAAAATCTTTTTTTTAAGAGGAAACAGTTCATCGTAGTTAATTGGACTGATTTAGAGATTCGATTACATTTGAAAGCAAGTCGAGTGCGCGTTATTTTAACAATCGCAACCATTGAACGGGTATTACACAGCCAATTGCGGCAAATTATACGACTTGCTATGATGACCAATGTGGGTTTTTTGGGGTTAAATCAATCAAAAATGCAATCCAAGGTATATGGATCATTGTGTGGTTGATTAATTTTGAAAAGCCAAGTGAATTGATATGGGTGGTGCTAAGACAAAGTAGAGTTCCTGAAACCTACGTACAGATGATCAGGAGCGTTGCCAAGAAAAATTAAAATTCCTCGAAAAGTACCTTATGAAAGTGAGTGCAAGGAAGCGTCTTAAGTCATTTGGTTTTCATTGCTATCCTCGATTATCTGCTTGATTATCTGATGGAGCCATCATAAGCGAAGATCAAATATTCGCCTCCAAAACATGCACTTTAAGTTTGGATGCATGATTTAGAGGCGAATGGATTTCATACTAGCCCAAAAAAGGCCAATTCACTCCGACTTATTACAGATATTTATTTGGATTGAAAGGTCATCCCCGAGTGCGGAAAGTTGAAATATCTGGAATTTATTATCAACAGGGAAGTAACTGCGGATGACTACATCAACCATCGTGAAAGCGTAACGTTTCTACTGCAAGAAAAAATATTACAAAAATCAACTGCGCCATTCACTTTTTTAGTAGCTCCTTGACATTCAGTTCCTCTCAAGACTCTCAAATTATTTTCAACTTAACGGAGTAGAGTAGGTTACGGAAAATCTATTAAAATGCCGCATCGTCTAATGTTCTTACATTTAGATTTGTATAATCCGTTTTCGATGGCACTCTTTATACATACAGAGTTGGAAGGGCGCATGTATCAAATCATCGCTTAAAGATCGGATATAATACCCTATTCTATGTAAGGTGTAAGCGTCTCATACCTTCCTGCAACATATTTATCCTACCGTACTAGAGTTCCTTCCCGCCCTGTATATGGAAAGTAAATCTAATCTTCAAACTCAAAGTGATCAATTGATTGATTGATCACTTCGGGTTCGGGTTCACTTCGGTTCACAACAAAGCTGATTCAACTTTATCGAGTTACACTGGAGGGCGAGTAGCGCAATTTGCAGTATGACAATGGCTTACTCGAGCCGAAACGTGGACCGGCTTTCATGTGACTTCTTTAACCTTGCTCTTGATCAGATGGAAAGATTGAACGTGGCTTTTTAAAAACAAGTCATGGCACTCGGTCTGCATACCTGCTAGCTTTGTACTCAAAATGGAAGACTGTCGGTTTTCTGACAAAAAATCTACAATTCCCAAATTATCGAAGAGTCTCTGCGGGTTAAAAGACAGACCCTTTTTACAGAAAGGCATAAAACAGATTATGGTAAAAACACATTTTCAATATAATGTAGGAACAAGTCTGAACATTTAATTTAAAAAGAAAACCCAAGGTCAAAAAGTTATTATGAAAAAAAGTTACGAATTGGCTTTAGCCCACGACTTAAGGTTTTGGGGCAGTCAGAATTTTTAAAAATTCTATTATTTTTCTTGCATTTTGTCAAAGTATAATATCCACAAAATATTCTCTGAAAATTTCAAGACAAGCCAACGAATACTTTTCGAGTCACTCAACAATGAACAGCGGGCTCTCTGACGATCGAGAGCGAAATGATTGAATGAAATTTATGCAAATTTTTTAAAACATACTAAACTAGTGCCTGATCGAAGGTTTTTTTAAATTAATGCTTCATAACATTTTCTAAACTTTTTTTTTTAATAATATTTACAATCATAAATACGATATCTACTAGATTAAGATGTTCCACTGAATAAATATCCTCTTCGTATCTGCAAACCCTGCAGAAGTCGTTAGCAACAATTCCTAGTCTTTTACCATATTTCCAATGATGCACTGACCCCGACAAGCATCCGGATTTGTTTCTTGTCAAAGAATAACTGCGGCCTTTGATCTCTTACTATCGATGGCAACAGACTATGGGTTAAGGCGAAACTGCTAAACGATCATGTTCAAAATGTACTATCATGTTTTGAATTTATGTTAAATGGTCCACAAATACAACCAGATAAAAACACCGGCCACTTACAGTTTACACAAAGGATATGAGCCGGAAAGACACGTAGTCTCAAAGATAAGACTTTTAAACAATTGTCAATCGAAAACCAATCAATTTGGACTTGTAATAGCCAACAGTAATTACTTTAAGCATAAACATATTTCATCCGAACCACAAATTACTTAGCAATAATATTTTATTTTACTTATAGCATTCATTTATATTCACCTTAAAACGTTGATTATTGCCAAAAATCATTAGCGTGCTAAACAATAAACCTAATTGAATATTAATTGCAATTAAAACCTACCATCAGTATCTACTACCCACAGTCAAATGACGAGATTATTCTCCAGCTTCAGACAAATGGCCTTATTGATTATAGAAAAAAATAATATATAAGCGGGTTGTATTTCCGCAACATCAGCTTCGAGCTGTTTTGCAGTGTGACACCTATCCGCCAAGTGCCTACCTAACTACATATAAGGTAGTATACAACTTTGTTTGTTTCTCTTTAAAAGTATTTTAATTGTGGGGTGGTGAATTAATCTATGTCCCGAATGTCTGCATTAAACAAAAGTGAGTAATTTTGCTTTTATTTTTAGATAAAAAAGGTCAACAAAATTTCAATTTAAATTGGAAAACTTATTTATAAAACCCGAAATCAGAAATCTTATCATTTTATTTTAATTTTTTAGGTAAATCTTATTCCGAATGTTATTTCTATAACTTTTTATTTTCCAATCATATTTGTATGAGCTGCACGCTTAACAAACCACCGTTTAAATGATTTGCTGTTCAAAATATTTTACGATGTACATGCCCTAGCGTAGCGTCTTTGTCGAGAGCAATGTACGTGCAGTGTCCATCGCCTATGAATAGCGGCGCGATGATAATAATTGTTCTATGAATTGTTTTTCCACGATTGCCCACCGCCATCGAGCTTGATATGCCACAACCATCGCACGCAGAATTAACAAACCGCTTGATTAAACTTCCTGTCTGTCTATCTGTCTCCTGATGGAACCGCAACGACCGACGTAGTGAGTAGGACAATCGTTTTAGAGGTGGCTAGGCTATTCAGATACCCTATGTTCTGTGAAATTACATTATTGTACATCGCAAATAGAGTCGTTGTTGGAAGATATGTATACACACACACAAATTACATGGGGTGTTTGCGAAAGTAAAAGATTTCTGTCTATATCTAGAAAGATGTGCTGTACAACACATCACTTTGTTGCACGGAACAAATAATTGTTGAAATAATATAGCAAAATCCTTTATAGATATTTATATACTCGTATGTATGTTGAATCTAAAATAAATTTAAATTTTTATCTTGATGTAAAACATGTATTTTTACCATGTGTGTGGTCGTTGGTCGCACATTAATTAAGATTGATTTGAATTTAATTAGCCTGAAGTTGTGGGACGTTTGTTGGGGTAGTGTTTTTTACAAGATTTATTTTAAAGCGATATGTCACTTAGATATAAGTTGGTAGGTATCTAACCCAAATTAATAAACCGATTGTCGTTAGCGAATTAAATTAAAAAAAAAAGCCGAACATGGCTTATTCGTAATAAGGTTAGCGAATTGGGCAAAATTAATTCTTCTGAAACGTCACAAATCATTATGATGATTTATTTCAAACATTTAATTTAGTAAAGCAGATTGGATTAAGCGTAGCTTTTCAATTTGGAGAATAATTGCAAAATTATTACTAAGCGGTTGTCAATAAGTCGTCTAGCTTTATTACTTCATTAGTTGTAATCATTCAGTATTAATTAAATAATTTGAATAACTTTAATAACCATTAGAAACCCTAATAAGATATGATGAAACTACGACTCATATCATCTGTTACTTGTCATTTGTCACCTGACATCTGTCATCTGTCTGCTGTCAGCTGTCATTGGTCATCTATCATGTTGTTGTTATTCGAGATACATAGTACCTATTATGACTAAAACTGAAGGTATTGTAAGAATACTTTTTAATCGTTAAAAAAATTGAACACGTACGTGCTTACAAAAAGAACCTTACTCGTTTATTATGCAGTATGATTAATTTTTAAATGGTCAGAGTTATATAATATAAAACATTTTTTAATTTCAGGAACTTTTTCAAAATAGGTTCAACTGCACAAGCTGGTGCATCAGATGTAAAAATATTAATCGACGTGGAAGACTGGCTGGAAACTGAACTGAAGATGAAATATTCTCTTATATAAATTTGGTAGCACTGATTTCAGCCATTAGTTGTTCAAATGTTATAATATATAATAGTTCCAAGCTCTTATATTCTTTGTCTACGAAAAAAAAAGTTCTTCTGAGGGTCCTAAGTTCAAATTCTCTCCAGTAGCATCCAGTAGCCCCACCTTTTGAGAAAGTTTGAAACACATTCAAGGGTGTTTGTAGTACATTTCGTTCATAATAGCCATTAAATTGTAGGTCTCTTTTAATTGGTTCGAGAAGCTAGGCTTGATCCTAAACATCCCACTTCATCTAGAACTCATGAAAGAAGCTATGGTAAATACCTACGCGCTCATCACAGAAAATGAAACTAATTCCAATCTAGTCCATCCTTCAATCTTAGAGGGACTCAAAAAAAACGAACTACTTGAAATGCTGGCCAGATTTCAGGCAGAAAATAATGCAATAGAACTTTGCATCCGAGAGAGTCTAAACAGATTCATTACGAACTAAGTCATTTATGTACATTTTCTCTGACAGCAGGGCAGCTCAACTTGCAATTAACGCCTTTGAGATAACATCAAAACTAGTCTGGGATTGTCTTCACCTCCTCTTAATACTGGCCACCAATAACAAAGTACACTTGATTTGAGTGCCAGGTCACAGTGGACATGAAGGCAATGAAAAACCGGACGAACTGGCAAGAATAGGACCCGCATCCCAATTCACGATGCCAAGACTACTATGAACACTACAAAAAACTGTATCAAAACTTGGCTAAAAGATCAAATGCAACATTCCTGGAGGGAGACTGAAGGAAACAGACCAGCAAAAAATATGCATGCCAAACAGTTCCCACATGTCTGGGAGGAATTTACATTTACATTTTTACATTGTGGACGAAAAATCTATTCCCTGAAACGAAGTTTAAAAATGGTGTTTCCGTGCAGGCGCGCTTATCATTAAAGGCAACAACAACAAAGTGTGCTTTCGAGTTGGGGTATGACACGATTGAATATTACTGTCGTAAAAGGAAGGTCAAACAAAGAAAACTTGGAATAAAAATCTCGAAAAAAGCAGCTAAGAACTCTAAGATCACACAAAGGTGATAAATACCACCAGTGATAAATAATCCGTAAATGGAAAGCCTATCTGTAAGTGTTTTTATTTTTCTTTTTTTCAAACAATTATTGTGCAAATCCTTAGTGTCAAAATAAAAATCCAAATGTCCTTACGGCACGCGAAATTTTCAAATTAACTCCTCAAGGTTTATGAAATTCCACTCCTCAATTTGGTAGTTGGCATTATAATTCAAATTCCTACTGGCTTACGGCCAAACAAATCAAATGCAAAAGAGCATAGGTAACAAGAATTTTGAACGAGCTCCAAGCATGCGCCAGCACCAAAGCTAACAAACCCAAACAACGCCACACGCCTATCCCAGACTCACACTTGTGGGTGTTATGACAACACATTGTCATTGTCAATTTTGTTTTTTTTTTTTTTTTTGCTCCCTTCCCATTCGCAACAGAACACCTACGCGTCAAATTCCCTACCTGCAATCGATTGAGATACATTAAATTCCAACCTCAATCTTACTATTGTTAAACTTCGCACATTAACCGGTTGAGCTGGTGTTGCATTCTGTGCGTTAGTTTCTGGAAAATTGGCAATTTGACTGATTGCGTTAGCACCTAATATGCCGAAGCCAGGCTTTTGTTTTCAAATTCTGGGTGAGGTGAAAAAAACAAAAAAAATTCGATCAGGGTGTTGACAAATATTGTACATTTTTACTTGTTAATAAGTTTTAAGAAAACACCAGCTCAATCAATCAGGGAGTGACTTGACACAAACGTGGTAGCGGCAGAAAATAATATTTTTTCAATTGCTGTTAAGTTAATTTATTTACCTGAGCATAGTTGCCCTGAGGTTAACTGTGGCGGTAGACAAGACATGCAAAATGTGGGTATGGTTTATCGAATTATCAATGGGCCGCGGTAAAAGCTCCCGCGCACTCGATACGTACGTGACCATTTCAAAGGATTTTTGTTTGGCTCAGCTTGCTTGAAAGGAATTCCGATTTGATCTTATCGGAGTTTGTGTACGGTTTAGTGGAGACTTTTAATTATGTTGTATTTTTTTTGATTTGAGAAAAAACCATAATTAGTTTGTAATAGTATAATGGGTTGAATATTGGCACCAACCGTAAAAATTAAAAATACATAGAATTACAGACCAAACGGTGCTCAAATTACGGTACGGAGTTTTCTTAATTTTTTTCTGAAAAATGCTTGATAATCTTTTTTCAATGAAACCATTTCCAATTATTAACAGTGTCGCCAAATGAGAGTTAACCTGCTAACTCCGTGAACGGACATGTTACAGAAGATGAGAAAAACTACACAAAAACGATTTTTGTCTTTTTAAAATAAAATTTAATATATGATTTCTAAAAATTAAATATTTTTCAACCTTTCTACATAACGTGTATGCTTTCCCTAGTATTAATAGGGTTAGCAGTTCAGTTTGAACGTTGAGCTGTCTTACTGATCATGCGATTTGAACCACTTTAACATTGAATTGAACATTCATATTTTTATCAGATGTTCATTTGACCTTTCTAATGGTATATAAATCTTAAATATAATTTAATAGAGTGAGAAGGTTTACGCGAACTGTTTGTGCTTATTTTGGGCTTAGTGTGTAAAGGGTGATCCATTTCGAGGTTCCCTACTTTTTTAAAGAAAAAAAACACAGAAAATTCAAATTTAATGGAGAGTGTTTATTATCATTTGAAAGAACATTCTTTGGCATTTATTTTTTGAAGATTATGTCTATCAAATGTTGGCCGTTGCTACGTCGCCGATGGTCCATCCGTTGAGTCCAATTTTCGATCACTCGTTCGAGCATTTCGACTGGTAACTGGCGAATAACACGCGTGATGTTTTCCTCCAAGGCCTGAATCGAAGCGGGTTTGTCGGCATAAGCTTTTGACTTTACATATCACCACAGGAAAAAGTCTAACGGTGTGATATCACACGATCTTGGTGGCCAATCGACCGGCCCAAAACGTGAAATTATGTGCTCACCGAAATGTTCTCTCAATAAGTCCATTGATTTATGCGATGTGTGGGAAGTGGCGCCGTCTTGCTGAAACCAAATGTCGCCGAGATCACGAGCTTCAATTTCAGGCACCAAATAGTCGGTTATAATGGCACGATAACGGTCGCCATTGACGGTTACGTTCTTTTTAAAGAAATATGGACCGATGATTCCACCGACCCACAAACCACACCAAACCGTTGTTTTTTCTGGATGAAGTGGCAGTTCTTCAATCTCTTCAGGTTGCTCTTCGTCCCAAATGCGGCAATTTTGTTTGTTTACATACCCATTGAGCCAGAAATGGGCCTCATCGGTAAACAAAATTTGCCTCGAAAACGTCGGATCTTCTTGGAACTTTTCAAGAGCCCATAGAGCGAAGCGATGTCGCTTGGGAAGGTCGAGCGGCTTCAGTTGTTGCACAAGCTGTATTTTGTACGCTTTCAATTTAAGATCTTGACGTAAAATGCGCCAAGTCGTTCCATACGTCAGTCCGAGTTGCTGCGAACGGCGCCGAATCGACTCTCTACGGTCTTCGTGTACACTCTCAGCTACGGCCGCTATATTTTCTTCACAGCGTGCTGGACGTGGTCTATTCGGTCGAATATTATCCAATAATGAATGCTGGGTCTCAAAATGGGTGATGGTGTTGCGAATAGTACGCTCAGTAGGCCGATTATGTTGACCATAAGTTGAGCGAAGTGCACGAAACACATTCCTCACAGAACGTGAATTTTCATAATAAAGTTGAACTATTTGTAAACGTTGTTCACGCGTAAGTCTTTCCATTATGAAATGCCAAACAATACTAAACAAAAATAACATGACACGACTCACACGTGATCTGTCAAAAAAGGCTATTGAAAAAAGTATCTCTACTTGGATCACCCGTTATAACCAAATAGCTATCACTCAAATCAATAAGTATGAACTAAGCGACTATCTACTATCACTTGTGATTGTTAACCGATGCATTTTTTTCACAAATTTGCATATATGAACCTAAATTAAGAAGGCGCATCCCAATATTTCGTGTTGTGCATAGCCCTTAATTGCAACATTTCTGCGTGATTACAAAGCCTAGAAGATGCAAATGTATCCTATCGTTCAGAATGATTTTCCAGTGAAATCTCATAGATTTAAAAAAAATTTCAACTTAACCGCAACCCATTTGTTCCGTCTGTGGTGCTCGCCTTTGTACATGTCTCAAAAAGTGTCGTAAAGTGTATCATACGAAAAGTGTGATTAACTATCGCTATCCACATTCTGAATACGATTGGATGAAACTCATATATTCTAATGATAAAAGTTAACAAAGATAAACATTTATGATTTTGTGGAAAAAAACATTCTTAATGGCCAACCATAATACTTAAGTGGGATTAACCTTATGTCGAAACCGAACGAAAAGTCCACTAAATTTCTCTCATAAGTTCTAGTTACCCATAATGAACTTATACAAAATTGCGCAAATTAAGCAAACTGACAAAAATTCTATATCCGAGCAAAGGAAAAAATGTGAAAATTATCTTTTAAACTACCATAATTGTTTCTTACAATGAATTTAAAAAGTATAGTGACAATTTAAAGTGATGTAAAGTAAAAATATAAATTGTTGGTGTCAATTGTCAAAATTCCTTACTGAACGTCTCATTTAATTTACACTCTCGTAAGCCCACTCAAGTCAACGAAACTGAGCATAATCCCATTATGGTAATGCTGTTCTGTTTATCAGTATTTAGATACATAACTGCTGTTAAAACTATTTTCGACCAGTTGCTTTAAATTTCCATTTAATTTCCTTGGTTTTTGGCTCCAATCGACAAAATCCACCAGACGTTGGACATTTTAGTGTACCTATGAGTTTACAAGCCAGGTTTATACACAATTATTGTGTCCACCTTTGTCTTTCAATAAATGACGCAATATAACGAAAACGGAACATAAATAACTTTGTGGATTTTTCGCAAATCGTTAAAAGCCATTTTTAACGGGTGGAAATAAATTATGAAGCAATTCGCCACCAATTACTAATAAAACGAAAATAAAACAGTTTAAGCTTCGCTGTTAGGGCATTCAAGCAATCAATGTGATATGGGAAGAATTAGATATTTTGCTGCATATCTTTAGGCAGACTGTCAGTATGGGTATTGTATTGGCTATATTTTTAGCTTTTTAAAACTTTCGATTTCGATACCAAACCGAATAAAAAAGAAATAAAATTTTAATTTTACTTAAAATACAAGAGGTCAACTCTTTTTTTTCTTCGCAAACTCACTTGAACTATAATAAAAATAAATTTAAACAAACTTACCTGCTGTTTGAATCTTTTGCTAGCACTCCTCTTCAATGTATTGCAGTCGACTTTTACCACTTTCCGATCCACTTCATCAGTTTCTGATGGACTTATCATGCATCGACGACTCAGTTCAACCAATTCCGAGACCGGTTGCACCTGCAATAAGATAAGAATACCAATAAATATAGAACAAGTTGTTGCTGTTTCCAATTTCTACCCACCTCAACTGCTACCGAATCGCCGCTATTTCTTATCATCTCAATGATTGTCTCTCGCGTCAACTCACTCACCGAAGTACCATTCACTTTGAGCAATCTATCGCCCGGCAACAAACCCGTAGCACCACCCACAGCACCAGGTTCAGCAAATATCACCGGTTTAAAGACGGGCGCTGTCAAGCACTCACTTCGATCCAAGCACATAGCCTTGCGTAGGCTAAAGCCGAAATCATTTCTCGGTGACTTTTGCCGTTTGATGACAAACTCTCGCGGCGGCGGAAGCTTGACTAGCGTAATAGGAGGCAGTGGTAAGTCGATGTCTTCGAAAGTATGCACCCGTGACCAGCGATCTGTGCCTTGGGATTCACCGATGGGACTCAACGAAAATGGAGGTGTGGCAAATGACGAGTTGGTTGTGTCGGTGAGACTCTCAGCACTAGGCGATGGCGATGTCATCACATGGAGATTACTTAATGGGGATTGTGTGCCCAGACGTGGTGATAGACCATAACCGGCAGTGCTATGAGAGTAATATTGAGAAGGACCCACAGCAGTACTGGGACCAATATCGCTGCGTAGACTCTCCGCTGAAGTATAGGCAGGATTACCAGCACGCTCAATGGACTCAAATCCCATTTCATTCTGTATTGTGTTACGCATGAGTAGAACACGAGAGTCGGGTGAAGGATTTGGAGGAAACTCTTCCTGAATGCTGCCTCGTGATCCTTTTAAAATGCCACGTTTTGGCGGTTTTGGTGGAACTGGAGGTAAAAAACGACTCTGAAATGAAAATAAGAATAAAAAAAAAAATTAAATAATGTTGCTTCCACAAGTAATTGGTATGTTCGAGAAGTTTTAAATAATTTTGTTCACTTGGTTCAATGATTCCCTTTTACATGTACAGACAGCTTTTGCTACCTACGTGAATTGCAATTGCAAAAATCATTTGGATTTAGATATCTTCTTTTCCATTTTGTAATAAATAGTAGCATAGTTTTGCTATTACCTTGGTATCGGATATTTCTATTAGGAAATGGATGACCCGAGTAGACTTTGTACACAAAAGAGAAAATTAATCCTAGTATGGAAAATTATATTGATTTAAGAATTAGCTGCGCGTGGGAGGTAGTGCAGAAAATATTTCTCTAGACATTGACATTAATTTGCTGCTTAGAGCACTATCAGCGAATGGCATTGTGAATTGTGAAATGGCAATTGAATTTCCCTGAAAGTGCGGATTTTGACTCTGTAATGTGCATTCACCTACCTCAGACACCAACAACCAGTGGCCAAACAAACCTAGGTTAACAGCCACCTCAAAGAAAATTCCCGTGAAATGATTATATGACTGGAAAACTCCGCAGCAGAAGAATATGGAGACAGGAGAAGAAGATGCTGGGTAGAAAGATGGAAGCGTACGCAGTCGCTCACCCGGAGGTTTTATAAGAAAGCCAAGCAACAGGCAGGCTCTTCGAAACAGCCAATGAAACATAGATGTATTTAATAAACATTTCGAACAGCAGCTTAACGGGCATCATGTAGCTAGAATGATGGGGCAAGAAGAGAGCCGAGGTCCATAAAGAACCAGTCCCAGTCTAAAAGGAGTTGGCTTAGCTATTAAACAACATGGCCGCCGAATGTTAAAACACGGGGCGATGCTTTGGTAGGACGCATGGGCCAAATTAACAACCAAGTGTGGGCGGAGAAAGGCATGATCGTTGGCAACAGGAATCGAGGCATATCCCTGCTGGATGTCGCATATAAGATTCAATCCAACGTACTGGATGAACGTCTCAAAACTGAATCGAAGAACAAAATGTAAGCTCTACCTACAGAATCCTTATGATGTCAGTTTTGCTATACGGCTCCGATTGGCGGACGATAAGAAGGAGAAAATAGTTAATATTATGCTCTATCGATAAAAAAATTCTCCGATGAATATGTGGTCCCGTGTACGAGGATGGCGAATGGAGGAAGATAAAACCGCTAACTCTATGAGCTGTATTAAGATCTGGATGTAAGTCAAAATACGTCGACTACTTTCAATCGGCCACATAGAGCGAACGGCAATAGAACTCCAGCCAAGAAGATCTTCGAATTCCAGTTGCCAAATTTGAGGAAGACCGAACCTTCGTTTCAAAGACCAACCCAATGCGGATGCAAGGCCGCTTGGTTAGGGAAATTGAAAGCAGCGTGCCCAGAATCGCAGAGAGTTAAAATCTGTCATGTCACGGTTTATAACAAATTGCTCTACCACTTAAAATAGCTCAAAATTACAGGTCTAAGCGACAGAGAACGACAGAGAAGGGGCTAATAACTCCATAATGGATTGTTCTTAATTAAATTAGTTTAATTTTAACTTTAAACGCGCCATTATTAGTCAAAGACTTCACTTTCCCTAACCCTTTCGGTACAATTTTTCAATACATATTTTGTTTCAGTTTCCATATGGCAAAATAGCTGTACACTGAAAGGCGTTATATTTAATTCATTCCTATTTTTTTTAAGTACCTACTTAATTTCAACTTTTACATTGACTTTAACTTTAATAGCCCAAAAGACGTGCACTTTCTTTCAATAACTATCTAAAAACTGGGTTAATGCAGATGCATTATTAAATTCTCATTATATTTTTGTGTTAACAAACCTCCAACATTATTAAACCCATTACCTAATTATGAATGATTGAATAACCAACTGATCCCAGGAAATAAATCCATCTACTAATGACTCAAATTAGTTATTGAACAAACTAATAGTTCAAGTCCAATACCCAAGCACCTGTTTCTGAACGGTTCTTATTTCACATTTGAAATGCAAATTGAAAACCCACATACCTGCCATACTAAGTCATACGTATGTATGAGTGTACTCATATTTAAAGTAAAACCATTTTGCACAAGCAAAAAAAAAACATACCCAACAACCATTGAAATGAAAAATTAAAAATGCAATGAAATAACTAATAGACCCCTTCTAACCCAATCGTCCAGCAGAGACCACATTCCAAATCCAGTTTTACCCGTTGAATTCACCACCAACTTATTCGTCATAAAACGCAGCCTTAGCAAGTGATCTATATCTAGTTTTGCCTGCATATTCACAACCACAGCAGACCACAACTTTTCAAGTAAAACCATTTCGTTGTGCTTATAGAAGGAAAACGTGACTAATTCACCTCTAGCATATGACATAATCTTAATGCCATCTAGGCTAGACCGCACGATAGACCGAAAAAGAGAATCAAAACAAAACAAATAACTATACTATGCTAATTTCTCGAAAAAATATATAATGCTATTCATTCAACCAATTTTGCGGATAACTTGTAGTTCAAGGGGTTCAATGGGTGTGAGTATACAAATACAAAACACTTAAGGCTTAGGGAGAACTAAATGGTTATTAGCAAAAAAAAAAGCATTTAACCACCGCGATGTGTACTTTCAAGATTGGTAGACATTCTAATTTATTATTGCATAGATAGGTAGGTGGAATATCTGCTAACATTCATCACCGAATTAATGACATTAATCAAGGCGTGTGTGTGTGACCTAAAATTATACACAAGTTTTGTGTTTGCAAAAATAACGCTTTATGTCTTGTTTTATCTTTTACAAACCTTAAAAAAGAATTTTTTGTACCTACTACTATCTCTCTATTATTTAGTTAATTGCAAAATAGAAAATAACAAAACACATGTACCTACATATGTATGTATGCACTAATTGTTTGTTCCTCGCAATCACATTTATTATTTTTATAAATAAACTTGATACTCTTCTTATCTATCGAGACCTTAAATAAATGATAATAAGGTGCCAGTGACATGCTAGTGGAACGCTTCAATTCAAGCAATATCATTTATTTTTCTCTTTTCCTTCACAATTTCATTCGTTCATATACTTCACACTCACTTCTATCAGCAGACAACATAAGACATTTCGTGCGGCAGTTGAAAAGTTACTCTGGCTTCTCTTCAGTGTCGAATAAATCTTTCGCCTTTTACTAAAGATTTCCGTGGAGAGGAGCACTCTAATGAGTCTAAAAACAATTTTTTGTAGTGCCCTGCCGCAAGCGGGGCCGTAATCAATCAATCAATGATTAGTATTTCCAAAGGTAGAGAAATGACAGGTTAACATATAAGAATAAGTGGAATGACAATGGCAGATTCATGCGTCACTTTTTTATTAAAACGTTAGTTGCATTTTGGTGCGACAGAGCGAGAACAAACAAAATATAGGTTACGTACACAGGCATGCGAATAATACTTGTACGTTCATATAGATGTAGTTGAAATTCAGAGAAAAATGGTTGTGATTTTTTTGTTTTGTAAATAGAACTGCGAGTTCATCTTAATGACGAAATTCCATTAATATTGGTTTCGTTTACTTGTCAATTTCTTAATAGGTATGGATGTATGTACATAACAAATAAAATATTAGGCGTAGACTGCTAACACAGGACCTAAAATCTTACTTATCCAACCATTGTTTTGTGACCTAAAGGTAAGCCGATTCCGACCGGAAATTTATTTTTAAAGAGTTCGTAATCTTGGATGTTTATAAGACTAAGACTTTCGCAAGAGGGGACCTCTTGCTTAGTAGATCAACGCATTCAACCACTAAGCCACTGCCACTTGAAACAAAAAAAAAATTAAACTCAATGTTTTAGACTTTAGTTAGGTATGGCAGGGTTATGAGTTATAACAGCTATGCCGCCATAAGACACTAGTCCCCTGAAAAACCGAAAATAGAAAGACTTCAACATCAACCAATCAAAAAACATATACCACACGTTTTAGACTGAAAATAGCAACATTAAGACTTATTGGGGTGACCATACCTATATTAAAAATAATTTTATAGAATAAAGCTGAATGCTTACTTTCAACACAACATGCATTTAGCTGTGGTGTGAAAAGGTCCTACCAAAACTCAATCAAATTTTAGTGCAGGTTTTGGATTCAAGTTGAAACTTGTTCAGATTTGATTAAAAAAATGCAGCATGAATACGAATGTAACCTAATTTCTCAAAACTTAGGTACTTATTTTTGTTTAAAAATTTAGCTTGCAAGTTGGAAAACCTATCACCGACCATATCTTCAAAACGGTGTGAGATAAGATGCTTTTTTATAAGACAACTAGACCCTTCTTTAACATTTACGTTTTTGGTGCAATACCTTTACCCTTGTGATTGTGACAGTCGTTCATTGCTCTCAGATTCTTAGGTTATGCTTAGGTTGATGAATACAAGGAAAAGCCCAAAATTGTTTAAGAAATCTAAAAAGCCATTCATATGTTTCAAAACATGGGACGACAAAGTTTTCAATATTGAATTGTCTTTCTTAAACGTAAAATATTGTTTTTCTACCAGTTAACATACCTCACAATCGGTAGAACAAATGACTATATTTTGAAGAAGTGTTCGCCAAGTTTGGCATACTCATACATACATAATTTTCGTTAACCTCTTCAGTTCGAGCTCAGAATAAGGTTTTTATTTAAGAATTTGCGCCATTTATCCATTTGGACATTGCTTGGAATGGAGTCGAGAAAAATACTGACCAACGTAGATCAAACAACAACTTTGCGATTGGGTGGTATTACATTGTGATATCTAGGGACGGAAGAGGTTTAAACAAAATAAAATCAAACAGATACACAAATTAGTAAAATGACAAGCAGTTTAGAGCTGCCTAACGCGATGCCATAAAGGTTGGTTCAACTTTACTATATTAACGATCAAAAGAAAACGGATTAAATGTCAGAATTCAGATTTTGGCTTACCACTTAAGAAATCGTTATTTCTACGTAATCTAGCGCGAACGCGACATTGTGTTTTGGTCAAAAGCCTTTTGAAATTCCTCGATGATAGGGCTGGGCATGAATGCTTTTACCAACAACCTTTGAAAAGTTTTGCAATACCGTGCTCCCTCTTTTTGCGCTTTGGTGAAAGACGGGAATAAAAAACATGTAGGCTTTCAATTTTTATGATATCTAAATGTTCTTAATAGTTTAAATCGGCATCTTTTATTTCAAAGGTAAAACGACTTGATAGGTATCTAATGTTTCAAACTTTGTTTTCTCAAAATGATTAATGTATATATTTGTATAATATAAACTTTAGAGTTAGATAAGAACACAGAAGGAGAATAAAAACCATATTTTTATAATGTCATTAAAATTACTCTTTTTATACCATTTCAAAACTAGACACAACTCATCGTGTTTGCAATGATAGAGAAAGTAAAGCAAAATCGACCATCCCACTTTACACGATCCTGCCGTAGGAGGAAGTTTCACTTCGTCACTGGACTAAAAAATTCATTAACGTAGTTACCTACACCTAAGTAAGTTTTCAAACCTATCGAGTTCATATCTCGTATCAAATGGTACAAATCTTAATCGACCCATCAAAATGAATGACAAACATATTGGACCGTGCGAATAATCAAATTAGGTGTGAAACTTAAATTCGTCATCCCTTTCAGCATTTCCTATGCAAAGAATCGACTAAGAATTTATATTCCACTTTAAATTTAACACACTCGCATTCCAATCGAATATACATACATATAACTATACGGATTTCTCCTTGCTGTGTTGTTAGCACAGGAGAAAACAATGGTTTTCGGATCAATAACTCACCTTAATACTATTCTTAGTGGAATGTACTGCTGATTCCATACTATCAGCAGAAGACTGACTTATAAATGACGATGCCGATCTACTCGGTCCACCATTTGTCGGTGGTCGATCTATAATTGTTATTGGAGTAGCAACAATTTCCTCATTACCACGATCCAATTCAATACTACCGCCATCGGGTAGAGTTCCTAACGTGGATCGATCTGAATCCAGGTGTACGAAGAAGTCTGCACTAATATCAGCGGCTGTGAGACCACTTCGGTGTTTCTCTTTTTCTTTGCGACCATGAATCTTGAGTGTTTTTCTGACCTAGAAATAGATGAGGAAGAAAGAATTAAAATGTTATTAGATACGATGTTCCCCTGTTGTTTTGTTTTGTGTTTTTTTTTTTTCGTTGTTTAGAATTTGTTGATTTAATTTTATTAGAATATTCGATTTTTTGTATTGAGTTGTATTTGTAATAAATAAAAGGTGTGTCGCGTCTCTCTATTAATATTACATTAATCAAGGAAATTTGATGAACACTATTGCAAATCGCATGTGAAATGCTGAAATATATGATGAATTCATCAGCGTGAAAACAAGATAGAGTGAGATTATGTGGGAGACCATGTGGCGTCTTTAGAATAGCGTGAACAATAAATGTAAATCTTCGAGTCAATAAAAAAAAACTATTTTATTCCATAAGCTTTCACTTTTTATGCTCAACTGGCATAGGTGTGTATGTATACATATTTCATGCCGAAATTAACTTTAGATGGTCGGAGGAATCGAAACTGGAACAGTGAAAGAAAAAAAAAATTCGACCGAAGTCTGTGTTTGATATTCACCAGCAGGTTATATTTCTCAATCAAAGAAATTCCATGCCAATTTAAGCAAAAGGATGACAAACTACTTTTTTGTACAAATTCACTTTTGCACAAGGGATATTTTGAGTAAAAAATAAAATATTAGGTGTAAACGGCCCATACAGGACCCACAGCCTAGCTTCTCCATTAAAAACTGCGTTTGCGAAGATATATTTTTGACACGAATAGAAGGGACCTACAGTTTAATTAAGGTGGTTCCAACGCACTTAACCACTAAGCCACTGCACCCACATATTTTGAGTATCTACCCAAAAAACTGTGGACATAAAAATTTGACTTATTTTAAGTAGAGATTGTTTCCTTTTTTTTCACTCTTACCCCAAACGCGTGCTATGAGCTCAGAGTAAATTATCTGAACGTTAGTCTGTATTGTATTGCATTGTATTGTATTTCGAGTGGGGTCATCCAAGGTTTGCAAGCACTTAGACTTAGCAAGGCTGCCCAAATGACAACAGATCAGTACACATCGGGATTTGAGGTATTTAATCTCCGACTGTTTTACGCGAAGCGAAGAAGGTCAGCTAGTTCCATTTCATTTAAACCGTCAATGTGTTTGCCGAGAGTAGCCAGTCTGGTTCTGGCCAAAGCGGAGCAGTCACATATAAAGTGAGACGTCGTTTCATCATCTTCCAGACAGAACTCGAATAGGCCCGAGCTTCTAATTCTGTTCCTTTTTAGATGCTCGTTGATAGGACTGAAACCAGTGACAATGCCAATTGGGGCTTTCAAGTCACATCTTCTTAGTCCGAGTAGATATTTTGTTTGGTACCGTCAACTAACAGCTGTGAATGCTTGCAAGATGACAAATCATGCCAGTACTCGCTGTGCTGCAGAACGTTAGTTAGTCTGGGAAATGCAAAATATCCAAGCAGGAAGCATTGACGCTAACGCCAAAAAATTAAGGAAAATAATGAAAACAAATTTCAAAACAATTGAAATAGAGACGCATTATTTGCTGTGAAAGCAATAATTTAGAAATAATGTCGATATCGAACATGTCGACAAACGATATCTTTTCCTTTAACACTTCAAACACTAAATCAGACAATCGAATTACATTTAATCTTTAATCTTTTAGACACCCTACCCGCGTAATCCATTGATATATATAATTATACTCTAACTACCACTAGCAAACTATTGTTTCCAATCAAACTGTAACAAAGTTCAGGAATAATTCACCATGACATAGCCTAAGAAAAAAATCGCATTGCGTTTGTCTGCATTCAAAGGTGAGTAAGGGTTTCGGACAGCTGCTATAATAAACCCTAATTTGGTTTAAAAAATATCCCCCACCCTATCAAAAGAGAGAAATGAAATTTGATAAATTTTAAGGGTGAAATGCACAAAAATGCTTGCAAATAAATAAACAAATCAATTCATTCACAAAATGGAGTATTTGTTTGTATCAAAGAAAGACAACAACTCAGCTTACTTAATATATACGAATTTAGTTTAAATTTGAATTGGTGTAAGAAGTGCACTTAGGGGTTATCCTGGTTCAACAATTGAGTTGCATTTAGAACAAGGAGGTCTCGGTGTGCGTTGCTTTCGGAACTTTAAAAATGCGATGCATACCAAAAGAGAAATGGCCTCATTCAAGTGCAGTCCTAAGGACACTAATAAAGAGAAGAGGAATTCCGGAATCTCGCTAAAAAATGATGGCTCGAAAGAAGATGGTTGAGGGATTAAACGCTGGGCAAAGATAATCGAGGAGAGATTGAAAAAGATATGTCGAGATTCTGTCGCGACTTTTAAAGTACCTACTGCAGTTGACATTTCCTTGCTCCGTTCTGCCTCCGACTCTATAGCTCCTCTTTATTAATTAACTCCTCCTCTTTTGCTGGTGACAGTACCCTCAGCTTCTTATATTAGTTTTTAAACTTCCATCCATCATCTTTGAGCGTGGAACTGGAAGAGCAATCCATTCTTTTACCATTAAAAAATTTAACAAGATGCCATCCCATGATTCGCCATGTCGATTTGTGTGTTTATAGCCATTCTTTAATCATTCTATCAGATTCTGTTTGTTTTTAAATGAAAGAATTCAATTTAAAGTCAAACTAACAATGACAAACTCGTTGTAATGACAAAGTTCCTTAAACAAAACTGCAATGAGGAAGAGTTCTGACCGACAAACAAAAACCACTTCCTAAACTGGTAAAGCTAGGTCGAACTCTACATTGCGATAGAATACGAAAAGCAATCAATTGATCTGATGTTCGTTTTTATTTTTCTTGATTGTAACGAGAAAACAACGATATGCGTTCTGGTGCAGTCCTCAATCCATACCTACCTTTGTTTATTTGGCGAACTCCATTGGACGATAATGGAAAATTGAAGTTCTATGTGCAAAACGGGCAACGCATAACCTTATGCAGATGCACCTCATCTTGAAGAGATGTACAAAAACACAAACACACTCACACAAAGGCATGTCCAATTAATGACGTGAGTCTACTACTACTTTTTCTGTAGGGACAAAATAGCAATAAAAAAAAAAGAACAAACAACATCAATGGGTGGCGTTGGAGTGGAAATTTTAATGCATCACAATTCCCGACGGGGAATTCAACCTACCATCACATCAGCCATGGGGCTGGATGTGACGGCGGGCGGAATGGAAAAGGGGGATCATCGACCACAGATGGCGCATGTTCGTCTATCTTCAATAACTGTTCTGGTTGTGTGTGAGATGTTGTTGTTTTCTTTCGTTATCTGGGAATTTTTACGGGATCTCGCTCTGAAATCGATGTCGATGTTTGAGCATGGAGTTGGAATGTATTCGTTAAAACAAAGGAATGTTACTCGATGCATATATTCTTTGGAGCGAATTCTCAAGTTCATTGTCGATGAAAGAGAGCAGAGGCATTGAAAATTACTTTAAAGACAAAACAATAAATATATATGTATGTACATTTATATAGCTGGGAAACGAGCGGATTTTTATAGAATCACTTTAAAATTTTTTTTTTCCTATAGAATGAAGTGTGATAAAAGCATTTTTATTTTGAGCTAAATATGAAGTGGGATGCGTGCCTTGTAAATACATATTGTAATGGTGACTGAAAGATTTAGTAACATCTTCATATGCATGCTTGCCTTTGCAAATAAAGGGGGTGCATACATTTATACATATTTTGTTCACGTTTTATTCTCCTAATATGAATGTGCGTTGGTCTTTCGAGTTATGTTTTAGATATATTCTGAGAAAGATGTTGCGGGGCGATTTCTCTGTATCAGCAGATGCATTGCAGCTACGCTAAGGACCTTACTCAATACATTTAATTCGGTGGGAAGACTGATACTGACACTAAATGTTCTCTAGTTTTCGGGACACTGGAATCACGAAAAGAGCTTAATCGTCAAACCGTGTAAAAAGTTTTTAGGACCTGAATCGATGTTCCTTGTAATGGCCTTCATTGGTGACTGGGTTACCTGCAGATACAATATTTCATGTCGGCAAGACTCTTAGGACTAAATATAGGCCAAACTTCATCCTCCAAATATATATATATATATGTTTTAAATAAAAACATTAAAGCAACCATTTTTCATACTTTTTAATTTACATTTATTTATTTATTTTATTTTATTGTCTTTCCAAAAGTTCGTCTCTGTGTGTCACATTTTACTTTAAGTGGATATTTTAGATCATTCGCAAGCTATTGGTGAAATTAGCAGGTGCTTTCGCTGACAAGTCGCCTGCCAAATGTACAAATGTAGATTCTAAAAAACACACAAACCAGTACGAAGACCGTAAGGCTCACCTCAATAGAATCAAGAAGCCAAAATGTTTTCATCGGCAATATACCTTGGGTGTGGATCAGAAATTCATGACCAACAAAAAGTTTGGCAGTATGAGGAACGTGTCGCTGGTAAACCAATGTCCACGAAATTGTAAAGTGTGTTGATAAATACAATTTTAAACACGGGACTGCCTAAAACTCTCAAAAATCCCCCCCGCGGTCTTTGAGGTACCTATTTTCAATTATTCTTATACATCAAGCAATACAAAACGAAAACTTTACGAAATAACACCGGCAAAATGTCCTTAAGGAATAATTTTTGACATTCAATTTGAGGACTAACGCTCGCTTCAAATACAAAGGCAAATCGCACCTAAAACGAATCCTAACCACCTTCTCAGTTTGTATTTTATGATATTGCAATGGTCTTTCGTAAGACACCGTTATTGTGCAGTCGTATCCATCCATTTGAGTATGTATTAAGGTCGTATGTTTCTATTTTATGCACAAAAAACAAATTCATGATGCACGAACCTTTAAATATTCCTTACCATGAGAAATATTTATATGCTTCTACTGTCACGTAATACCGCCAAAGAGTGTGTATTGTATTATATCCTCTTCGCATTGACGATAAGATGCGCAAGTAGGAAAACACACAACATAGAGATACTAAAAAAAAAAATACTGGCTTCAAATTAGGAATGGCGAGATGAGACTGAACTAACAGGCACTACGCCAACCGCCAACCAAAGTATGCGGATACAAAAACAAAAATCTTTTATTATTGGCAAGTTGAATTTGAAAAATCCAAAGCTAGATAGATACCTACAACCACTACACTTAATGCTGGTAGGTGGCTAGATGCATTATTCTGTTCCTGGCCCTTTTGTTAATTCATATACTTGGGTTTACATCTACTGAGGTTTTGTAACAAAAAATAATTAAAAAATATGTGTGCACTTAAACACACACATACACAAGTTCTACATGAAGAAGTCTGAAATCTGAATGAATTCATGAATGAAGGCTCTTAATTCGAAAGAGAATAGAGGTTTTTGTCGTATTTTCTCGGTGCATTTTCAATGCATCTATTCAGATGAAGACAGATGAAGATACTGAGTGAACTTCCTGCACTTTTACTTTATGCAAATTTATTGTTGCGATTAAAAGAGAACTGTCTGAGTTGTGCTCGCTGCGGGGGAAGACATTGTTTCTTCAAATGTCATTGTTAATAAATATTTTCGATTTGAGGAACAACTTACATAAATATTAAAAAAAAAATTCAATAAAATTGTTATAATTGACAAAATGAATTCAATGAATTTTAAATAAGTATCGACAACTTGACAGGTAATTAAATAACCTACATATGTACATACTATATAGATATCTACTTAAAATGAATTAATTAAAAAAATTGTGCAGCAATCAACATTCTGACAGCTTTACTGCATTTAGTGGCTGCATTCCACTTTGTAATTGCTTACGTACATAGCTTTTACGCTTCTACAAATTGTAACAATTATTTTTAAACTGATACGGATGCTTTAATTGAGGCTATAGCTTGGTAACTTATTGATCAGTACTACCAGACATGTCATGTTTTCTTAACGCTGGCATATTGAATAATTATTTGCTAAAGCCTTGAAAGTATAGAATATTTTAAATTCTAAACAGTGGCGTTCATTCATTTGGTACATTTTCTAACTTATAGGGGAGACGCTACAATCTCGGTGGGTCTTAGCTTAACAAATGAGTGTTTTCTCTACTGCGTCGTCTGAATCGAAGACACTTTTTGCCGAAACGTTTGTGCGCTCAAATACCAAATGTTGAACATAATTTAGTTCCGATCCATAACCTATTTTCAGGGCTTTAAATAAAAAAATATATAATACAAATAATGCTTTCCAATCGCTGTTTCTTTAAGCTGAGAATGAAACTATGTGATTTAGAAACGCCTCCTCGAACACGTCCATTTCAACTTTTCGAACATTGTTTCTAAATCACCACCCTATTTTTTTCCCAATTGCGCTTTGGAGGTGGAGATGTTTTAGTAACATTGACTTGGCCACATTGATGGCGAATGAACATTGGTGATCCAGCCAATAGAATCATCGAATTTCAGCGCCCAGGTTCAAAATGACAAGAAAGACTGAGCCTCATTTTTAAAGACCAAGCCATCACCTATGCTAGAGTGCTTGGTCTTGATAACTGGAAGCGACATGCCCGGGATGGCAGAGTATGGAAGGCTGCCGTGTCTCAGGCAACTGTCTAAGCCAAAGTCCGCACGCCACCTTAGATATTGTCGGCACTGTCACTGGCAGTCCATACAATGCTACAACTTTCACTTCACTATCGAGTTGATTTTTGTCTCTCGCGATCCGCCCGCAGTTTATCCATATGTGATCTAATATCATCCGTATTTTTTCGATCAAATCGATAAAGTCTTTTACTTCCTCAACGTTACACCTGACTTAACTAACAATAATACTAATTTTCCCATTTTAAATTGACATAAAATGCACTACCGAGTCTGAGTGCCCTATGATTTGGATTTTCTTATTTAACTGAGAAATATACATGTAAAGAAACCTAAGTTAGCTAGTCACCCTGCCGGACATCATATCGTCGGTGTTTTTTTTTGTTGAAATCCTAAATGCACTAACCTTAAATATCTGAAACTATTAATTTCGAGGAACATAAATTTAGAGGTATAAAAAGAACTCGCTCATATTAATAACCGCACTAACTGCATGCAAGGTTGATATAACTCGTTTTAAATTTTAGTTTCCGTAACATTTACTGTCGCTATGCAAAAAAAAGAAAACAGAAAACGAAAAAAAGAGTACCTGCCACTCACCAAATTTGTTGACACTTTAGAGACTCACCGCTGTGGTAAACGATGCCCAGGATGATTCCTGTTTGGATTAAATCAAATTGTGTAATTTTAATTCTGCTTACATTTGTTTAAAGATGACTGATTGCAAAGAAGCCTTTATGTGCATTAACTTAATAAACCGAATGAATTTAAGTAGGTACATAGTTAACCCATATTTTATACAAATATTATCTATCTGTCCATCAACACAGTAATTTAATCTAATAAAATAAATTTACAAACATTTTGGACGTTTTTTTAATTGATCAATTCAAATGCTTGTCTCATGTTTATTCACCTTTAACCTTTTGTACGTACGACTCAGAAATTAATTAAAACGAACGCTGGCAATACTGTTATCTCCAAGTCGAAACAAATATGATTCATATTAATTTGCAATGGGCCTTTACGTCATGCATTTATTGGTACGGATTTCACAATGACATAAATACACGTAAAAATTCATAGATTAAAAGGGAAACAAATGCACTTAATCATTGGCGATAATATTCATTTGACTTTAGAATTTAAAAAGTGCTGTGCTACTAGAGGAAATCCCTTAGTTTTTATTTAACAATAATTGTTCCTAAAAGGGTATTTTGCATTTTACATTATCACACCGAGTGAGAGAGAAACCCATGATGCATAAAGTATATCGTTGGCTAACAGTGTAAACCTGCTTACTCCATAAATAACAATTTTAGAGGAGAAGGAAAAAACCGCCACGTCTATTCGTACATTCTTCTTTTCTAAAGAATATAACAAAATAAATATTCTTCAAGCTTTCTACATAAAGTTATTGTGTATGCTTTCCTTGGTTTTGATACCAGCAGTTGTTCAGTTTCAAAGTTAAGGACTCAACTGTCTTACTCATCATACTATTTGGAACACTTTTACTTCGAAGTGAATTTTGATCTTTTTTCCAGACGATGCTTCTTCATTTGACCTTTCTAATGGTCTAATAATCTCAAATATCATTAAAATGGAGTTAGACTAAATATAAGGCTAAAACTCTAAGCCGACGTTTTGGTTGTAGAAAACAAAAATAGCCATGTCTAAATGAACGAACTTTTTGAAATAGCTTTAAAACAGCAGGACAGTGTAAGAAGTTTAGTTATGTGTTTAGGCCCCGTCTCATAGAATCCGTCGCTGCCGTGCGTGCGTTAAAACGTTAAAATTCACGCATTGGCCGTCCCATAGAATCCGGCGGTACTTTGGCAGCTGCATTTTGTTTTGTTTTTTATTTGTCAAACCGGCAAATTGCCATATCAAAAGAATAACCTGTTTCTGCTTCTTTTTTTTCAAAGAGTTCAAATTTTGCCAATTTTTGCAATGACAAATGCTTTCGTTCTTTCAATGGTTCAACCAATCAGCTGATTTTACGCCTGGCTGTCAAAGTATGAAAAAGTAGAAAGTTGGCCCCCGTCACCATCAATGCGTTGTTTATAGGTCACTTTCCACAAACAAAAAAAAAAAGGACGCACGCAGCAACTGGTCGGGACCTTTTGAGATGAGAAGACATGTGGCAATCTAGAAAAGACACCGGTCGAACTGAACGGTGCGATAAATATTCGTTTACTGCTTAGATATTCTTCGACCAAAGCTTTGCGATGTGATCGACGATGCACGAATATTTTATTTAGGTATGCAAAATTAATAAACTATTTACTTCTTGGTTTATCCATAAAAGTTTGGGTCACTTTATTGAAAGAGAAGAACACTACCCCCGCAACGTATCTTATTCACACTAGACTGAATGTTCGAGCTTCGATGGTTCTTCTGGAAAGTTTTGTTAGTTCTTGTTTGTCCGAACCGCTCATTCAAAAATTTGCTGTTTTAGTGAAATTTTACCAGAAATTGAGAAATTGGATGAATTGTTGTAGCAGGATGGTGTTTCATCACACATAATCCTGCATTTATCTATCTTTTACGCACAAAGTTTAATAATTGAGTAGTCAGTTTTGCTCACGCGGAGCTTGGCTTTATACGTCGACTACATTGTGCACATCGTCCACATCCAGCCAAAATTGGGACTAAAAATATTCCAATTGGGCCAATAGTTAGTAATATTGTTAAGTGGAACTTGAAAGATTTCTAATACAAATCACAATCGGGTCTGAGGACTTTAGCGAATTCGGCAGTGTTTCAAATTTGAAGGGGGAAGTAAGAGTCAAGAGTCAATTCGAATTATTCCAACAATCAAGCACACGTTTTTTTTAGGTCTTCCAAATTAAGATAAAATTAAGTATGTAATTAAGTTTTATATTTACACCCACTATGCTCGGTCAATGTCATGCAAATCACTTTCCCCGAAATGCTCGTTTGTGCATAATCCTCTTAGCTTAATCAAAATCATGGCGGCAATCATTTTTTTTTTCATTTTCGGGCGAATTGCCAAGAAACCAAAACCAAACATCACATGCAAATCCCTAAGCCACTTAGTAAAATGTATCCACAACAAACACGTGTATGTCGTACGAACGAGTCGAGTATATTTCTTATATATTACACAAATTATGTACATCTGGTTGGTAAGCAAGACAATGGAATAACCTCAATGTAAAACTAATTGCGTGCCAATGTGCACACGTTACTTAATGATGCGTAATTTCAGGAATTCACTACTGTTGGGTGAAAAAAGAAGAAAAAGAATTGTGGTTTAAATTCACGCCTTATTTAGTAGCAAATTACGCAAGGCTTGTGAACTGCAATTACTCAATTGTAATAAAGAATAATGATTGTTTGGCTCGCAACTACAACATACATACACAACTAAGTTATTTGTAACTCATAACAACGAACATATTCCAAAGCTAAAAATATACATAGATAGCATCACCGACATTTAAGAAGTTCAGGTCTTAATGTTAATTTAAATTCAATATACGCCGTATCAAGTGTCACTTGGTATTCGCAGTGCTAACTAACTGCTTCAGTTTATTTACTTAACTCGATAACTCTATTGCAGCTGCATTTAACCTGTGCACCAATAGCAAGCCTCTATTACGCAAAGTGCTGCGCAAACGATTTTCACTCTCATCAAGTCTCCTCTTCTTCTTTAGCTGTGATTGTCATCCCGCGTAACAGCATAGTGCAGTGCAAAATGTATTTTCCCATGCAAATTATCAGTAATTTGCTTTAATTTCTCAAGCGCCTCACACTACGTGCAACAACCATAATATGATCCCTGATGCCTGCCCCCGTCACCATGATTATTCTTCGTAGTCATTAGCACTGAAGTCGCATATCAGTTTTTGGATTTCAGTAACGGAATACACCTCTACAAGATACTTTTACACAGGGCGCAGTTATTTTTCTCAACTAATGCCATTGAGATGGAAGAAAAAAAAAACCACAACGTTGATATACATAGGTACTCATAGAGTCGTAGTACTTTAGATACTTCTACATCATAATTTTCATCACATCTGAATAATGTTGGTAATTTAAAGCCCAACGCAAAACCGAGTAAAGAAATGTAACTGCTCAAGAGTACCTCTATACGTCTCTACATAAATTGAGCGCAACAAGAGCCCGGACGGAATAAAAGAAATACATTTGTTTGTGCATCTTACTGGGACATGACTCCCAACTCCCAAGTGACAACGCCACAACGGTCAATGACACAATATCTGAAATGACGTCGTTTTGGAGTGCTGGGTTTCGCGCTATGGTTAGATACTGTCAAGTTGGATGTTGATTTAGCGTTAAGTGTTTGTGAGTGTGTGTGTGTAATATAAATATACGCAGGCCGGTGCTTATGCTTATGAGCTCCGTATTTACATTCTGCTTTGTTTTTCTAGCATTTTAAATACTTAGATTCATCGTAGCACTATCACACAGAAAGTATCTAGCGGTCGGTCGGTATACGGTAGTTTGGTCGGTTGCTTACGAACACGGTTGCCCTGTTGCCCCAGTAATTAAATTGGCCGACTGCTGAATTTTAAAGTGCTTTTGTTTTCTTCCTCGTTTTCTCCCAACGTTCTATCATGTCCCGTCGCAGTTATTTTTATTTTTTTTTTTTTTTCTTCTTCTTCTTCTTGTTGGGTTCTTCCAGACCATCGTACACAAAGCCACCTACATTCATGTGTTTGGCTTTTTTTTTTTATTACATATAAGGTGTTTATTATTTACAGAAAAAAATGTTATGTATGAACATTCGAAGAATATGAGAAGTTGTGAGCTTTTAACAAGGTTCCTGGTACATGGAAGTCTTAAGTTTCTCTTCCGAAGGCGTATCAAGTGACAGAAATGTACTCGTACTTGACTTCGTTTTGTTTTCTCTATCACTTCAATTGTTTGGGGGAACTATTATTGGTTTGCGATGTGTGGTCTGGGATTTATCACCTGAAAGAAGACATTTTGTCTATAAGTCGTGTAAGTATTTCTGATTTCATATTTCTACTACGTGTAGGTACCTAAATTACGCAATTGAAACTTGGCGTTTTTCTATTTCCAGATATTTGTGTTTTCCTATCTAATAAGTTAGGAAAAGTTATTTTTTGAGTAAATTTCGAAGAAACTATTTTTTGCTAGACTTCTGTTTTGTGTTTCTTTGAATTCCTTTCTACGCGAACTTCTCTTTGTTTGTGTGCGGCGCTATACGTATGTATTTTGATCGCAAATTGAATGATACTGTCATTTTACACTGATTGCATAAAGAAATTTGCGAGAAACATTCTCGGAAAAATGTATAGTCCTGAATGTTTGTCAGACTTTCGCAAGCTGTGAGGAAGTGAAAATCCCTCTTAAGATCTGAGCGGTTTTTGGGCGAATTCGTTTAAAACTAATATTAAGACTGTCTGTGGCGTTGGACAGTCTGCAGCCCTCCCGGTTTTGAATCACCTTATCACTGAGTCGAATTAAATGCTGTGTTTGTGAGATCTATTCAATTTTAGACCTGCCTCTCTTTCGAACTTGTACACAAACGTTGATTGATATTACCTTTTGTCGGGGTGCGCGGGATTCATTCTCTAAACATGGCAATACCAATACCAATCGTGATTAAATTTTGTACATGTCTGGAATAGGTAGGAGTTGAGGCTAATCGGCGTGATAATGGACAGTATAGATGCTCAGTTTTTCCCCTTAATTCCCCTTAAAAACATCAAGTGCTCGTTGCAGCCAAATTTGGTCCAAAACTATTAATGCACTCAACGGCGTGAGTCCGTCACGTTTCCTTCAAGCAAATAATCTAGAACTGCTTTCTAGTGCACACTTTCTTTGATGGGAACTCTTTGGTGACCCCAGCGCGGCATTTAACTCTAGTCTTGTATCCGAAAGACAACGTCTTTGACAACATTTTTCCATATGTCCTTAATAACAAGAATAACGTTCGCTTGTCAGCATAGACTACCGAACTAACTTATACCCAAAGAAAATTGTCAAATTACAAGGTCTTGGGGATCTTAGTTGCAGGTCCTTTTCGTATAGTTCATCGAAAACTAGCACGCAGCGCAATCCTGCTGGATCTTCACCTTTTCCACATTCATGCCATACAATCGAGGAACGAGAAAGGCATAATTCAT
Source organism: Ferdinandea cuprea (assembly GCA_963576555.1). NCBI lineage: Eukaryota > Metazoa > Arthropoda > Insecta > Diptera > Syrphidae > Ferdinandea > Ferdinandea cuprea. The sequence continues at coordinate 124,937,021 of OY754959.1, forward strand.
CGAAAGGTACGATTGAACTCAACACGCCGATTAGCCTCATTTTTTAAAAAATTCAACCAGCCCCAAACTGAACCAACTTGCTTACTTCATGTTACTTCAAAATAAAAAAATAGCCACCACCTCTCCAAGTTCGAAATGACAAGGAGTCCTCATCAAATTATTTCTGCATCAAAAACTAAAACCTCATAAGAGCATTTGCCCTCCATTTTTTTTTCAGAAGGATTAAAATAAGTACGGCTTCACAGTTTGTAGCCTATTTGTTACCCACGAACTAAGAACTAAGGTCTTAGTCTAAAGGTTGTGTTTGCGGAACTAGTTTCAGTTGCCTTGAACGCTAGCAAATATAGCAATAAACAAACAATTGTACCTACTTATCTATATACATAACTAGCACTATACTAACTTGGACTACATAGCTAGTTCCGATAAATGCCTCGCAAACTCAAAGAATCAAGCAAAATATGTAGTCCCCTTAGCATCATAAAAAAAAACCTTTCGCTTAACGTCGGGCAACACTTTAATTAATTGGTATTCACCTCAATTCCATTTAGCAGAAAAAAAAAACAACGGTTAAACGTTCTTTATATTGTTTATTAAGTTTTGTTAGACCGAATTCCTCTTCGTCACACATCACCAATGGGACAAATTCAGAATATCAATGAGAAAAACTTGTTAGTTTTTTTTTTCTTCTATAACATAGATTTGGCAAATTTGCAAATGGAAGGAGGAGGGGACTATTGACTTTCGATGCAAGTGGTGCCATGCGCATTAGTTCTGATGGCCAAATGAATAAAACAAAAATGTCTCTGAGTCGCCAAACCGGAATAACTAACGCAAGAAAGAAAGGCATATCATAATGACATGAACAATTAGAAAGGAAATTTGGATTTGCTACAAACAAGTCCGATTGATTGAGACCTAAATACCTGCTTGTCTTAAGCGTCAATAATGCAAGAATTCACAGATACCATAGGGACAAGTATGAAGGTAAACATAAAACCAGAATCATTGTTAAGGCTGTCTGTTTTTAATTGAATTGTTGACAAAGCGCTTTTGATAGTTGGTTAACTATTATAATGTATATGTTTTAATTATTACGATTTCTTTAACCTGGAGCATAGGTCTGGTTCGGATTTTATGACTTTTAAGCATATGATGTCATGGCTGGCAAAAGGGGAATGCAAAGTATTTCCGTGTGTTTGGTTGTGTGTTTTTTTTTTTTCTGAAATACTATCGCTGTATAGTACTTGTTAGGAATTTCTATGACTTAATGACTTAGAAAACTGATACGATTCCTTTTATCTGCAAAAATACGATAACCATGTATTTGATACAAGCTTTCGGCATGAATATTTTTTTTTTTTATTTGGGATTAAAATTGAAAAAGATGGTTATAAGGAATTCAAAAAAAAACAGAAATACACCTGGTAAGAAATAAAAAAAAAACAGACCTAGAGATGAAATTTTAAATTTTTCTACACATTTTTCTTTTGTTTCTTATACTTTTAAAAAAATTGTTTTTTGTGTTGTCCGACTGATTGGGTAAACCACCAACGCACAGACCAAACCGATAAGTTATGAAAACTTTCAGAATTTATTTCTCTAAATATGTAGACGTAATTTAAGAAGGGATTTTTGGGTATGACCCACCTTTGGGTAGCTTTTTGAGTAACTCACGATGCAATGGTCGAATTTTAAATGTTGAAAAAACAAACAACAATATTTGATAGATGTTTGAGAACGGGGTACCATTATCCTTTGTAGGGGGAGTTACATAACTTAAGAGCTCTTAGTTCCAGAACTTCTGAACACAACTATCTGAAATTTTACATGGTGCAGGGGAATAAAAAATAATCATATACGTGTTCGATGATATTTTGGTTTTAGCGGTTTCAAGGGCACCTCCTCATTAAAGGGACATTTTAATGATTTTGAAAGTAATAAAAAAAAACAATCAGATGTATGTACAAATTGTATAGTTTTGGAATTTTGTGGTGGCATATGGCATGGTTAGATATTCACTCGGCTATAACTTTAGAACCTTGAGATATCGCAATGAAAAACATATAGAATTTGAAATGAATACAAGAGAATTAAGTGATGCCGTTAACTCAACTTCGACATACGTCGACTTATGTTTCTTTTTTCATTGTCGCCACAGATATAAAGAGAAAATGCTTTTTTTCCCATTTCAGATACACTGAAGTTACTTTCATTGATATTTTATTGCACTTCTTTTAAGTTGGCAAACGCAAAACAGCCTTTTTTTCCCAATTCATGTGAAGTCTATTGTTAGCATATAAATATTTATAATAATGTACATAATTTAGGGCTTTGCAAAGAGTAAATTTCGTTTACTAAAAAATAAAAGTGTTTGCTGTTAAAGAAAAATTAAAAATTGCGTGAGTGCCGCTCCTTGGAATACTAACAATTCCCAGCAGCAAATTGAGAAACAAAGTTCAAACGTATAGTATACCTTACCGACAGGATTTATACATATTTTTGAAGCAAAAACGCTACTTACCTACTATTATCGAGGTAGAAATGTTAAAAAGGGATATTTGGAAATCGATTCAAGGTACACTACCTTTCCCTATACATATTTTTGGTAAAATTGTTTCCAGAACTAAAATTGTATCACATGAATGGTGCCGTTTGGTTGTCAAATTCCAAACAATGTGTTTGTTTACGTTTCATGCTTTACTGAAGTTTGCTAAAGCTAATCATAATTTTTTTTAAAAAACAAATGTACATAAAATATATATTTTTAGGAATTTTATAAAAGTTTAAGCCAACTAATTGTTATTCAAGAAACATTTTTTTTTAACAATAAAAACAGAAGCAACTGTTTCAAATAAGTCAAATAGGAACATTAGATATATCCACAAGTAATAGTTTGTTATGTACTTAAACTTGTTAACTTAAAGAAAAACAATACAACACAAAACAGGTATTTAATAGGGACTATCAATCTTAATTCGATTTTACGATATTGACGATCTAAAGCTGAACAAACGTGGGTGTTTTTAATCAAACTCTTAAGAACTCGTTCTTTATACATAATCTATCAAAGCGAGACCGGCCGAACGCGGCACTGTGAATTGAGCATATAATTCATGTTGAACAAAATTTTCCAAAACGGAATTTCGATTAAGTTTTAACATTCGCCAAAACATTACGAACTTGGTGGAATATTCTTTTGAAATATGATACTCTCAAAACTACGTTAACATTACAGAAAATGAGCTCATTTTGTTGCAAATTTCCAAATTCGATTATAAATTACCTCATACATGTTTAGGTTTACATTTGGAAATTTGCTTAAAATTTGGAGAAAATGAGATTGCAAATGTGGTAGACGCATTCAGTAATTACTTACAAAGTTTGTAACATGAAAACTCGGTGGAATGGAACTATCTGTCAAACGTAATGGGTAAATTTAAGTATGCGAATTGCTAAATGGATGTATTGCCACAATATTGTGGGTGGGAATATGAAATTATTATTTGATCTTTTATAATTTTCATCGCAAATTGGACGATTAAGTTTGTTTTTGCATAGGTTTTATCACAAAAAACTAACGATGTACCTAGTATTAAATTTTGTGTGCGATCTATAGTACAAGCTTTTGAATTCTGCCTTTTCTGTAAAATGTCGGTCGTCCCGTTAAATTATTTGAAAGATTCACTCCGTTTTAAAAAACACAAATCAGAACGTATCAATGTGGCTTCCGACCGAATGATTTCAAATTGGGACACACCTTCGTTTTATGGACTTCAAAGCCGAGTATGTTAGCATTCATCGTTCTACATGGCGATTGCCGAATTTGGGATCCGGGCAGAATTGATCCAGCACTGTCGTGTGATGCCAGAGAACACGTAGTGAAATGTGCAGTTTGAGAGCGCCTCATCTGATATATTCCAAACATACACCCTTCTTTAATCTTGTTTTGGACCACATAATGCGGAAGACAGGCGTAAGCCCGAAACGCACTATCTTATGCAGATCCGTACAACTACTAGGGTATGCGGAATATATCGACAGCAAACATTTTGCGGCGCTCACCGCGGAAATTTATGCTAATGTGATCTTTTGAGGTGAAAGAGGCAAGTCTTAACAAATACCTATGAACAACACTTGATTAGAGTTGTTGATTTTGCGGTTACGGAAAATCGATAAATCGATATCCAATCCGAACATTCTTTTGGGAATCGATAAATCCGTAAAAACGATAGTTTTGATTAAAATAAATGAAACTCACCAAATTTGTTTTCGATTATTTTTTGTAATTTATGTAACTAAACTATAGATGGACGATTTTATGTAGCAGGAAAGGACTACTGAATATTTTTGACCGATCCCTTTTGCAGCTCAACGCAGAGTTAGCTCCTCAAAATGATTGCTGATTTGTGGTCCTATCATGTACAGGGAATGGAAATTTTGAGACAAGTTCAAATCTTTTTCAAAATAACTGGGTATTTCTATTTTCTATTATATTATCGAGATCTATAAAATGGAATCTTCAAACTTAGAGAACTTGGACATCGTATTATCTTCTAAGTATTTGAAAATTAAATTAATTGAAAATTATTATCATTATTATTATGTTAAAAACATAAATGTTTATTGACAATTTAATTCCTTTTCTATTTTAAAGCAGAAGTAATTTTATGTGATTTTTTGAATGAGGTATCAGAAACGTAAATAGAGTGCAATCTTGTTGCTTACCTATTATTTTTAGTTTTATTATTCCCGTCCTATAATTTCAACATGATTACCAAAACCACCCTACCCCACCCCCCTTATTACTGTCTTGTACGAAAATGATGCAACAGAAAAACGAACTAAAATAAATGAAAATGGTATAGAATAGGAAAATTCAAAGACTCACCTCATCTAATCGGAGCAATTCCTCTGTACTCATACTGCCCGAAACTCCTTTTGCTTCCTTTCGTAACTTTTTCTCCTTCTTTCTTCGTTCCTTCTCCTCCCGGTCCAACTTTTCCCGGTCCTTTTCGCCGGTTCCCTTTTTCATAAAATTAAACATTTTGCTGTGACGAAACTATCGTATCAGAGAGATAGAATGAGAATACGACGTTCGGTATACAATTTTTATTTTTCTATTTTTTCGTTTTTGTTTTGCTTTTGCACTGGTTTTTTCTCTTCTTTTTCGTATCACTTAATACCTACTTATTATAATTCGTTGTTATCCTTTTTTTATACTCTTTTTGTTTACTTATTTGGCACTTTTAACACCTAAAAAAATACACACACATTGAATGAAAAAAAAAAACTTGATAAAACTGCACTAAATCGATAGTGTAACGCGACTATTAGAAAAGATGAAAAACTACCAAGTACAAATCAGTAAAGAATTTGCAATTCTCTTTTGAACAATTTTATTTGGAAAATGATATACTTTCCAAAGAAAACATTAAACAATTAGCACAGTAGTAGTAGTAGTCGGTAGATAGAAACAAATAAGCACCCGCGATCAATATCAATAAGAAAAACTAGACCATTTTTCACGGAGAACATCCCGTTTTTCACTCGGACTCGCTTTGCGGAAAATTAGTTTTCTCCCAAAGCAGTGGTCCAACAACAAAACATATCCAGCCATTCACAAATACACACTTATTTCTGTGTATTAGCTGTCAAGAACGAGTTAAACGCCCCTAGTGGTAGATTTTCTATTCACCACGGGTTTTTTTTTCAATTTTGCAATAAATCTTGTAAGAAAATAGCTACTGCATTTTACAAGAAAAAATTAAGATATTATTAATAAACAAATAACAACAAGCACTTTTGAGTATATTTGTACACATTTAACGCATACATAATTAATCGAAACTAAAGTACCGCAAGTAGTAGTAGTGCAATACCCTGCGTTGGGTACTGCTTTTAGTTTTGCATGGAATGCAGACAGCAGAACGAGTTTTTTTTCCTCACTCGTACTTGATATTCGCTCGGACTTTTTTCAAATTACAATTTAATTTATTCACTACCTTCAATTCAAATGATTATTTCTCAAAGGTTTTCTTCAAATAAAATAAAGAATAACATTAAATTCCGTTTTAATAATCGCGACGAATTTCACAATCACTCCTACACCGACGACGACCAATCGCGAACTCAATTCAACACTACGCCTGTCACTTGTCATTTCAGTTTCAATTGCAAATGCCATCTCTGGTGTTGATTCGGAAAATTAATTTTTTTCACCACACTAAAGAGTATGTATGCAACGCGCTCTTAAAATGTCTTTTATTTGTTTTTGTTTCGGTGTGGTGGCGATGGCGATGAGTGTTTTTTTTTTTTGTTATGAAAATTATTCCGGTTGTTATTTTAGTTTCTCCCTCCTTTGCATGATACAGTTGATTTTTTATTTCATATCACCTAGGACTGTTTGTTTGTTTTGAAATTCAAAAAAGGGAAATGTTTACAAACAGAGCAACCACTTAAATGACTGTGAATTTGCTATTATTGATCAAATGTAGGTCTACAACTTATGATGTTGAAAAATGAAGTCTGGTATTATTTTGCTATTGCAATAAATTTCCACTGTGTATGACCTAAAACAATCAATTGAGTTTCTAAGCTCAAAAATATTGACAATGCGTCGGGAAGTATGCAATTGTTATTAAAGCAAAATGTGTGCATATACTAAAGTAGGGAGTTAGGATAAGCAATGCGATTGGCCCTCATACTTCATAGCCATATTTTATATCCGAGTCTTAAAAAATAAATTAGGATACAATGAGCATTATTTAGGTGAAATTTAGAAATTTACAAGCGAGTTTTGTTGAAATTTTATTAAATCAATTAAAGTATTATTTAAGAATTTTAAAATGTTCTAAAAAATACATACATATAAGACGTGGGTGTTTGCGAAGATATACTTTTTGACACTAATAAAAGTAGCTTACAGCTTAACGACATAATTGTAAGATGTATTGCAAGAGATAGGACAGCGAATGAAATCTTTTATGTGGTACGTGTCGGATTTGAAAATGGGATCCCTTAGTATTCCAACGTACTTAACCACTAGGTAACCGCAAACACTAACACGTTCTAGAGGCATCAAAAATCGCCTTTAACATATACATTACGTGAATGGTATAATCCAATCCAATACTAACACGATTGTTTGTTAGTACAATAATTTTCTACTTCGTATATTTCTAAGGAATGAAAAACACATACAGCTAACAAAATTCTTTGATAACAACATAAAAACTTGCTTTGAAACATTCCGATGCATGCAGAAACACGCAAATGATACACCACACTTGTTCGGATGAGGCACAACACACAAATATCTTGAAAATACATATATACCTTTAAAGGTATTTTAGTTTTTTAAAATCAAATTAACACATACATATTATTGCTATTACATATCTCATTTTATTTAGACAATTTGACTCAAAAGTTATTATACTTTTTTAACCACCATGCCATTTCAGCTTAATACTAGATACTTAATGAAGATATGAATTTAACCCACCCACGATTTTTAAAACAAATGTGCGTATAATATTTTAACTTATTTTCGAAAAAAAAAATCCCTATAGTTGTCTTCCTAAAATTAAGTCCCCACATATATTAACAGAAGTAAATGTTTAACTTAAAAATATACTATCGAAAGGTACTTTTGTGAAGATCTTATTTGAAAGTTCTCTAAAGACTTGTCCCATGCTTTTTTGGTAACCAATTTTCAGCTCACTGAATACTGTTTCCCAATTTTCATTCAAGAATCTATTCATGGTCTCTGATAAGGTTTTATCGTTGAATAGATTTTCAAAGTGCATGTAGACGCGTTTCGGGTTGAATGTAACTTTGTAGTCCTTTAGCCGCATATATTTTACTCCGTCTTGCTCGTAGGGCTCACCAATTAGACGATGTTCAATTTTCGTATTCACCAATGTAATGTTAGCCTTTCCATTTCCGGTTATTGGTAATAATAATATTCTTCCGGACATTGTGTAGTCTCCAACAAGTTGCATTCTGTCAGTTTTACTGTCGCAAATAATAAGATATTTTTCCAAATCCGTTCTGTTGAAAAAACAAAATGGGTTTAACATTAAAAGGTTGCGAGTTTTTAATTCAAACTACTTACCGATATCGTACTACTTTGCTGGTACTGATTAAATCATGGATTTTAATATCCTTCAGACTTTGTTTAAGATTAATAGGAACGTTTCCAGCATCAATAACTAAGCTCTTCACTTCAAGTGGTTCCAGTGGGGGTAGACCAAACTCTTTGTTACCTAAAAAATTCAAAGCGACATAAAATAGAAGTTAAATAAAGACAGCTTTTACTTTGATTTGGTTTTACTATGGCCCAACTCCAATAGATACAATATTTCTGATTTAAAACACTAAAACGGCAATTTCACTGTTTGCCAGATTTGACAACATAAATTGTTGGACTTGATGAGAGACACTTAAGGTACATAACCGATTTTTAATTTAATTTTTAAAACGCGTTAAACACTTGAAGCTTGAAGAAAAGTTAAATATATATCATATTAAGTGCAAACTTAGGTTCACAGCTTTTTTCTATTGCATGTTTGGCAAAGTTCAGATAAGATGTAAACAGAACTTGAACTCACGCACTTCACTTATCCGTTCGTTATTGAGTTGCCATGTTTCTTCACGCAGCCGCTCTCTCAATCGACTCTAAAAAATCATTAGCTTCGTTTTCAGAGCGTTGATGTGAAGATCCCATGTTTCAAATGCAATCTATTAATCTGTTTTTGGAGTAAAGAGTAATGTCCACTATCAGCAAAAAATTATTAGCTTGCTGGCAAAGATTACGCCACCAGGAAGAACATTACATATATCAACGATGAACGAGCTTTGTAGGAAGCATCATATGTTCTTTTAAACAACAAGTTAACCTGAGTCAAAATTAAACACCAGGCATCAAAAAATGTATTTACTCCCAAGATGTGAATGGAAATATGCTAAGTAAGTTTTTCTTGATGATAATTCTCACCAAAACACGCATAAAAATGATTTGATAGTCAAAAGGTCGCTTAAAATAAACTACGACAGGAAAGCAACTGCATACGCAAATTAATTACCAATTAAACCATTACTAAACTTACCATCTTTTAAAAGTATTAAAGCCTTGTTCACTGCCTCTACTAAGCACTTGTCGAAATTCGCATCTCTTTGGCATTTTTGAAAGGTATCAGCTAGAAAATGAAAAAAAAATTATAAAAATTAAATACAGCTTAAATAAAAGTCAATGACAGTTTGGATAATGCCTATTGCCCTTCATTGAAACTACTAAAAAAGAAATATTGCAATCTTTTATATAGAAGGTCACTATTATTTTTTTTCTCTAATGTTCGAAACATCGGATAATAAAACAAAATAATCTTAGCATATCGTATCACTTCTTTTGTGCGTAATGTTTTAATGTTGAAGCGATGCCAATTAAAACAATAGAAAAGTGTCTGAAAGATGTGCTATTAATTTTCAGTATTTTGGCGCGAATCCTAATATAAGTTGATTGACACATGCGGAAATATGTTAATCTCATGTACGGCATATTAAGAATAGTTAGATTTATTCAATTTGGACTGAACGTGGTATGAATTACAATGGCAGTATTTATGAGTTGTTTGGTAGAAGCATAGAGTCATGATAAGGGTAGTTAAAAAAGGACGCACGTTTACTTAAGTGTTTTAGCGCAAATTCGTTCTATCATACCATGTAAGTAGCAAAAGTGTGTGTCATCATGAACGTACATATCGAAATGTTGAAATAAATTTTGTGATGATGATGGTTTCAGCAGAACATTTTTTGTCTGGTCGAAATGAGCGCGGTCTTAAACTAATTAGACTTTATAACTTAACAAAAATTAAAAATCATCTACTCAATAATTATACATTTAAATGTGGGCACTTTTCGAGCTCAAACAACATCAATAGCTAATTAAAGTACTTATGTTAGTCAGCTTACCTAGTCCTAAACTGTAAATATTAGCAACTAAAAATTACATTATAAATATTTAAATAGTTGAAATAAATAACAAATAGTTTACGTCACTTGCAAATCCAATGGATAACCATTACTTACCAATGCATGTATTTGCTTGCAATTACACTAAGTAGGTATTAGGTAACGCAACAAACAATAAATTACAAGGATAATGGGATTGTACTTAATTTACTCAAAAGTTGAACGAATGACAAATATTTCGTATTTTATTACAAGTTGCACAATTCGTAATTGTTTTAATAATATTATGCAACAAAATACATGCATATAAAAATACATATTTATGTTATTAAATTCCAACAAAAACAATAGACACAATTATCTCTGTCTATAATAATTTACGAGTATACGCAACAAAACGTTACCTCCAGATACAAGAAAGGGGAAAACATTAAAACCGGACGGTTCAGGCAAGCAAGCAAGCAAGCGGAAGGAAGGTTATTGGTCTTTTGGCCAACATTCAAAAAAACATAATGTTAACATTGTGGACAACAAATTTCGCTTTTGCCGGTTGCTGACATTGAACTAGAAAAAATATTTTTTCTTGTTTTCATCTAAACCGGTTAACTGTATTATATTGGAATGTATTGTATGAAAATAATTATAAAAATTTTGTCTTGTAAAAGAACTGAATTTAATTAGTTAAGACTTCCTTAAATGCTCTTTGCATTTGCGCGAGAGGTCAAGTTGAAAGACAGCTAATTTTAAGATCGTGATGTGATGTAATGTTATTGTTAGAAAAATTGAAAACTCTGTAGTTGGAGAGTTTTTTTTTTGTTGGAATGGTTTAATCTCTGCCATAGTTATTTACGCTTATGACTATTTACGCTCGTAATTTGCAGGAATATGTAAAATTCTTTTACGAATACTTGCGCGTAACTCATTATGTTGGCGCTTACGAGTATGTTTTCCTACTACAGCAGTAAAAGTTTGTTTCTTTATGATACGGCCTATTGATTGGCATAATTATACATTTGCATTATGCAATGATTGCAATAGAAATTATATTACTGCTGTATGCTGAATAAAGAAATGAACATTTGATAAATACATTCTCTTAATTTAGTTGAAACAGTCATACCCAAAAGCGCCACCGAAGATTGTGGCTCCACAAAACGAAAGGAACGTTGCTGCGTCAGCCAGAACAAACTTTTTTGTATATGTATTGAAAAAAATTAAAATGCAACAATTAGTGACTAGCTCTAATGTTGGAATTGTCCTGTGAACTTGTCGGTTTGTCTTAATTCACAAAAGGTGGCAACGTACAAACGCGAAAAAGAGCCGAAAAGACGAAAAGTTCTCGATTACTAAAATATATATAACAACAGTATTTCATTTGCCAAAACCTACCGAACCGTCGAGCAGACCAGTAGAGATGCAGTAATGCAGGCTATGATCCTTTAATTCAATATAAACTCGCCGGTAAAAGAAGTCTATATACATTACAGCCCTGCCAATCCGGGTAGCATCGATCTTTCCACTTTGAATTCTTTGAACGAATGAAAACTAATTACAATTGTATAAAAATTTAATGATTCAATCTCTTAAATTAAATGATTTGCACAGTTTTATTATGTTTTTTGTCATAAAACATTAGAATATGTCGGTTTTTTCTTCGTCAATTTTAGCCATTGCGAAGCAAATTTTAATTTAGTCAAGCAATGCTGTAGTTTGTCGTGTAAGGACTTTAGGTAAAAACCCATTTTCCAATGTCAAAATAATCGTCAGTTTATGTGTTTCAACCTTATATAACCTTTATATAATACACAACCCTTATATAATACACATCATCTTTCAAACTTGATGTCCTAATTCAATAAATCCTAAAATAAAATTCCCCTTAATGTTTCCTAACCTAGCCCAATACTTCATTTCGCACTTTCTAGCAATCACGACAATTAACACGATTTAATTAATTATTATTTTAACACCAAAACATTTTTTTTAAATTGACCAATATATTTTCGTTAACCAATTACATTTGATTCATTCATTAATTACATTTTCTTTGTCATTTGACTGCCAAAACAATTCACACTAAATTATCTAGTATATTTAATCACATGGTACTCAATTACAAGTATACACAACAGCATAGATTACCCAACTACCCCAAGGAGTTTGGTCGGAGAATGAAGAAATGCAAAAACAAAACCCAAAACAAGAAACTAGGACAAGTTATCGATATTATGATATCGGATCGCAAGCGATGGTGTTAGCCAATAGTACAGCGATTGCAAAAAAAAACTTACCAACTTCCACTTGAAGTTAGCCTATTACCGCTTATAGTTGCAACAATACGACAACTAGACAATTTAAAATGATTTCTTAAGGCGAAACGGGTAGTAGACACAAAATCAATCCAGTATCCACTTCCATGCTCTAGTTGCTAATATAATTAATACTTCATCATACGTACGTAATTCTCTACTGATGCCATATCCTAAGCACATAAGAAACACCACCACACTGCCTGTTAAACTCCTTGCAAACATAATTATATTTTTTTTATCACAGATTTTAAATCACTTTTCATTTATTAAATTGCTTTTATATTTTTATTGAAAATCACAGCAATAAAATAACTTAAGGCGGTACAACAATGTTCGCACTTCGACTCCTTTCAGTTAAATGAATCTGAAATTTACTATTTTAAAATCTCAACTAAAGTGCGCAAAGTTCTCGCGTTAAATTATCACTAGAGTCTGAAATGGATGTTACTCAATCTGAGCTTTTATATATCCCAATACCAGAAAAGGTGGCTGCATAACTTGTCGTCCGGGTTTTGTTTTGTGTTTTTTCTTTTTTTATTGTATTTTATTTTCGCTTCTGTTAATCGTTCGAGCGATGGACTTATAGTTAAACATTCACAGAGGGGCCAGATATTTAGCTTTTTATGAAAGTTAGTTTATTCAAACTACTAACAGTTTTCAGCTATGTTGTTTTAAGCAGTTTAGATAATACATCCAGAGATGAATTGGAAATCTTAGGATTTAATATTTTAAATGTTTGTTTTTTTTGTATCCGTTATAGGTACTTTACACACGATTAAAACGGTTACGATAGAAATGTGTTATGTAAAAAAATATTTAAAAATTGTTTAATGGGCATTAATGATGCCCTTTCATATTGGTTCCATATAGAACTTCTTAGGGAAGTTATTAGGTAAATCACCATTTTAATTATTTGATCCGTCAACAATTGCTGTTAATTTTTTTTTTCGTTAAAGAGTCGATGAAAATACCTGTGAAGTTATAAAAGCCACTCTTGAACTCGATACACACAACTTCATAAAAAAAGTTTAACAAAAAGGAGGCGTAGCATCACATTAATTCTACCCCGCAAATGTGCAAATCTGTTATTTGGCGTGAATGGAAATAATCAATATAGTTAAATTAAGATCATCAAATAAAGTAAATACATAATATGATATAGGAAATATAATAAAAACTAAAACGACACTGAAAGGCCTTCCCAATTTTTTGTGGTCGAGCCAGCGAACCGGTAGGAAAAATCATGATACCTCATTCGTTGCATTGTTGGCAACGAAGAAGAAGAGCAAGAATATTACAATATACTCATTTAATTGACTAACACTGATTTTTAATGAATGCTGATTGTCCACTGATTGACCCCACTCTACGTGTTGTGTTATGATATACTCGCAGTCAGAAAGATGCGTATCGCAACTTTTGGTAAGTAACCAAAGCAAACTAGCAATATTTTAGTTAATAGAGTTCAATTTATGAAAACCACGTAATACGTATGTTGTTTTATTCAACCCTCTTCCCTATTAATTTGACCAATTCAAACAGAACCGAACCTTTATCTAAACACCACCTTACTATGTTCAAACATTCACAACATTCCCAAACAAACAGTAGCAGCCTTGGTGCGTCAACATCTCTGGCGTATACTTATCATGTATACTATACAAAAACTCACACATAATTAATTTTATTATAAATTCAGTCTGAGTTGATTGATTAAAGTGATGCTCTAACATTGGAATTCCTTACTACCTATGTTGCATATGTTAAAAAAAAGCAACACATATTTGAATGTGATAGACATATTCTCTGGAATTTAAAGAGAAACGACTCTTATCACAGATATGTTGAGTGAGCTATATTAACCTTCATTCTGAAAAGTTGGGAAAAGAAATTAACAGATTGGCGGAAGTGGGTATATATTTCAAAATATTTTTTTATGTTGTTTTGTAATAGAAAATATTATTAATTTTTTTAAAAATATAGGCTTAATTTTCATCCTGCGTTTTATGTATGACATTATATCTCATTTGGTGTAGACGAGACTAGTGCCAAGATGGATCTTGTTCAATCCTCTAAGCAGTTATAAGTTGGTGCTTCAATTCAAGCACTTTTTGAAGTCGGTCGGAAGACTGACCACTCTAAGTCTTGTATACGTTTTTGGCCATAATGGAATAACGGGATATCCGAGATCTCCGACGAATTTACTCGCCAAGGTTCGGAAGAAAGTTTTCTCGGGACCTGAATCTGTGTTCGGTTTGACGGCATTCCTGGTAAAGGCTTCCATTAACGACTGCGTCTCCTATAGGTACAATATTCGATGACAGAGGTTGCAATTTCCATGCTATCACTACCCTTTCTTCGATGCGGGCGCCTAGTAAGCATTCGAAGGCCGCCGAAATGAGATGACTTGAGCGCTTCAACTATCTGCGACACTTATAGAAAACCAGCCTCCAGACTTTAGGTGTTGACGTGGTGAGTTCTAAACATCTAAGCTCCATGTCAACCAAGTACCTTGTCGGCTTTCTAAAAAAAAACCTTAAATTACTTAAGTAAAAAGAAGTACCTATCTGAAAGTACAATGTACTAGTTTCTGATCCGAGTACTTCAGCGGGTGTAAAAAGCTTGCGACAATAAGCTAATAATTGTTGCAATCATAAATTTAACAATAATCAAGTAATAATGAGTTGAAACAGAATGGAAAATGTTTGCTGCTAGTACTCTTCTCTTCTAAGGTGAAGTTTGTTGCGTCATGTTATTCAAAAAACCACGGGTCAAAAGGTTCCTGCCTAAAAACGTCAAGGGGATTTACAAATAGATGAGTGATTAATAATATGCTCTCTTTGACCTTGGCAGTCTTTCAAGTAGCGTATAATGCGCTGGTTATTATGTTTAGGTTATTCAATTGACGTGTCATATTCGTATAAAAATATACAAGAATATTTTATTTAATTGTAGCCACATCTTGTGTGATAGACATCAGTGTATTTTCGGCTACTTTCACATGTCACAACCGTTAACCGTTGTTGTTATCATGGCGAACCTACAGTTGACGTGAAGTCATTAAATGCATGGGGAAGATTCAAAAAAAAATTGATTGCATTTGGGAGCAACGTAGCCAATCATGGTTATGGCCTTTGGGACTTCGTTTTCTTGTCTATTTAGTTTATATCTTCGAATCATATATCGAGCACAATTCGAATACTTAGGGCCAGCGTTATTAAAATAACACACAAGGTCTGTTCCATTACTTTTTTTTAGTAAGAATTTTAATGGCTGTTGAGGGGATAAATTGTCTCACAAAGAGAGAAACATAAGAAAAAGTTAGAGGGCTATTTTGCTTTAAGAAATACTAAAATTTCAAATATGGCTGCCTTTTTTCATTTATTGGAATAGTGACTGGTAAAAAAAAGAAATAAAAACACGTGGAATTGATAGTATTATTAACAACAGTCAAATTCTACGTCTAGATGCATTAAAAATTTGCATTTTTAAATGATAAAAATTCTCACAAAATTAATTCGTACAAATTAGAAGGAATTCGTAAGTAGAGTAAATGTTTTAATTATTAACACAAAAAGGTTTTTGCCCAACAAGTCATAACATAAGTAGTGAAATTCAAAATAGATCTCCAAGTTTTCGTACTTCTACGAGGTGAGGCAGAGTATAATAAAAACTCCGGAGTTATATCACTCTTCATATGACCAACCACAGCTTGTATTTCATAATATGAGAATAAGTAAGTATCGTAAAAGATGTGATAGAGTCAACACTTTTTCAGTTGAATTGATATGAAAAAGTATGTAAATTATTTTTAGCAGTTTAATGCATTCAGCGTTTAAAACGAAATTGATCATATTGAACATTAGTAATTCATTCATGTCCACTTTTAACCAAAATATAAATAAAATCGGAATATCTTGAAACAAACCTATAAGAATAATTTAGATTTAATTACTGTTATAAAACCCAAAAAAAAAAATATATATATATATTTGCTAGGTTGTGTTGTCTATCGTTCAATAAAATAAATAAAATAAAACTTTTTTGTTATTTAAGCACATCGTACTTTAGTTTGATGACTACCAAAACTAATTTAAAATCTAGCTTTTCTTTTTTTGTTTTATTACTTACTACTTGTTAGCACTCAAATCGCCAGGAGAATATTTACCTTGGTTTAATAACTGCAAAATGTACAAACACTGACGGTATTATACAAATAAAAATCAATTGAATGTAGAAAATATTATATCTATAGCTAGCGCCTAAGGTGTACCTACACAAAGGTCATCAAAAACCAAAAAAAAAAAAAAAGAGAATTTGTCAACAAAATTGTTTAAACAGCAATGGCGAGATTTGACTGATACAAAGTTGATTTGCATCTCAATTTGATTGAACCGAACTGATGTTGACTTGTGCTATCAAGATGCTGACCTTGAACTTCACTCAGACTATCTGCGATGGACGATCTAGCATTAAGTGTTTAGTTGAATAACCTGCATAATATGGAATAACAAAATAAGCTCATACGCATCATGAAATTTAATTTTTCTGTGGAATGCGTATCTTTCCGAAACAGCACAAGCTCTACGTGCCCATATATACCTACCTGTTATTTTACGATTTATCATTAACAAAATATACAAAGATGAATAAATCATCCATTTCAAAAATTTTTCAGTTTCTTTTGTTAATTTAAAACTAAAATGGAAGATCACCAGAATTCTTCGTAGAAATTAAGATGTTAATGAATAAAGTTCCTCTTAAGAGTGTCTGTTTTCTTTGTCCGGATGATGATACATATTAGTAGATCTACTTTAACGAGTTGTGTACCTGCGGTGCTGCGACTTCATTCTGTAAAGCCATGCGTGTGTAACCACTTCCTGTTGTGGGGGACATTCATGCATATACATATGTATGTACTAATAATATAGACACTATTAAAA
Source organism: Ferdinandea cuprea (assembly GCA_963576555.1). Lineage (NCBI taxonomy): Eukaryota > Metazoa > Arthropoda > Insecta > Diptera > Syrphidae > Ferdinandea > Ferdinandea cuprea. The sequence continues at coordinate 124,954,251 of OY754959.1, forward strand.
TGACGCTACTCAGTTTTATTATTGTGCGGTACTTCAAGGATAATCTCACATAATGAGGTCTTTTTACTTTTTACGTTTTTTTGCAATATAATAACCTTTAGGTCTTCTTTTTTCTTTAATATTTTTGCTTCCGACATTGTGTTACTGTATGAAACTTGTTGACCATTGTCAATGTCGTTACTTCCTATAGCTCTGGTAAGACAAGGACATTGTGTTTGTATTAAAATACGTAGGAAAGTAAAAAATCAACATCAAACAGACCAAAATCTAAAGAGATATGCAACCATTAATTTGCATTACAGAGATTCCAAAAACGTCGGCTTTGTACATCCGCTGAAGCACTCAGTCTCAGAAACTGTTCCCATTATGCTTTTAGGCAAATACTTTCTTTCTTTTACTGTAGTAATTAAGGCGACGTTTTTTCAGCAAAGGCGGGAAGGCAATGCAAAATTTGGGTGGCCCGTATGTATTTCTAATAGGCGCCTGCAGTCTTTTTTTGAGTTCGACCTTTCTGCAGCCCGTAGAATGGTGCCATCGAATATAGTATCTATATAAAGCCCAGACATCCACATCAGACAAGGGATGCCGATAGACCATAACAAGTTCTGGGTCCGCGAAAACTTCGTTCGAACCTTGAGTAGCAAGTGCGCCGGAGATCTCATTTAGTGATTTCCATTATTCCGACTGATTGTGAGTTTAAAGAGTTCTAGAATTCAAGCACTAATTGCTTATGTACAGCTTGGCTCTGTAGTCGAACAGACACATAAAATTAAACACACACAAACCATTTAACAATTTAATGCATAAACATTAGATAAGCATACCCGCCTCACTTTGGAATAATTTGTATGCAGGGCTAAAACGGAATACTTAGTGACAGGAAAAATTATTTTGAGAAATATGACTTTCTTAATTTTTATTAAATACTGTGCGGAAAAAATTCTATACTATAATACTTACATATATCCATGTTCCAATGTATTTTAAAGCCTTTGCTTGACTCAGGGTCCTGAATATGTTGAATACTAAACTAGTTACTCATTACTCATCGTCTTTAGTCTTAACAATTCTTGGAATGTGAGTGCACAGTTGAAGACAACTTTTGAAAAAAACAATAGGTATAATCTATGTAACATGATGTCAACTGCTAAACCGACAATATCTGATTAATTTTTATTTAAATAAAATGCTAAGCTTTGCTGTTAAGACTTATAGTAGGCCTGACTATTACCAGATGCTTAATAAGTCTTCTGATATCTTAATGCCAAACTATTATCAGGCACGCAAAGTGCTTTTCGCAAAAATCTATCCTTTTCTTTTGATGTTTGAAGCTTTCGTCGTAGAATATCTTTTGCTGCCGTCTTAGGGTCCACAACTATAACAACAGGTCTATCATGTTCAACTTTGTCGTTTATCTTTTTCGCGTTATATGTTTCAATTAGGCCCCTTTGATTTAAAGTATATTTCTTATCAATCACTTCAGTAGCTCCATTCAAGTGCGTCGTTCCATACTGCTTGTCTATAGAATAACGACTGCAAGTACCAAGACATTCGTCTGCATTCCGCATTCGGAATTCCTGTAGTTTTTCGATGTTATCATCACAAACCAAGTTCGATTGGCTTTGTATTACCGTCTGTTGTGATGATCCCAAAATTTGCAAGCTAATGTCGCGATCCAAGACTCCTTGAGATTCCTCATAAAAAGCACGTCGTTCAGTAAGTCGGGGTTCCGAGGTTCGAATGTCGCGTAGCATCGATGAACTTAATACCGGTGTTATATGCGTTAGCACAGAACTTGCCGAGCATGTCTTACTATTGCTAAGACAATGCAATCCAGATTTTATTTTGTTTCCTTCTCTTCGAACTTTTATAAATTTACGAGATAGATTTAAGGTGTTTTTGGAATTCGAACTAGCGGGGCAGCAACATAAATTCCCATTTTGGCAGTAACATTTGTTTGTATGCTGCGGATGCAATTGCATCTTATTAGAAGTTAAATCCATTGGTTATTTGTTACAAGTTTGTTTGATTTTTATGCAAACAAATAAGATAGATATACGTAATGCAATACACAACGACTATTTTTGTTTACGCAAACGTTGTCATAACAACAACTGTAATTCAATAAATATTCTTATCAACAAGCTTTTAAAGTAGTTAGATACATATGTATCTATTCATTGAGAGATGGAGCTACAAATATCCGGAAGTTAAATTTATACTCTACTCTGTGACGTGTTGATTTACTGAGATTATTAACTTACTTATTATTGCGAACTGAGCCCTTTGCGTGAATACAAAATGTAGAGTTCCATTACAGGTTGATGGTTTTTATATTGCTTGATTAATTTCATTCGAACACGATCACTCGGATCTATTTCTTACTTTTCCCAGAAAGTATGGTTAAAGCAATGAGTGTATTAAAGTGCACTGCAATGTTCTGTAAGTTAACGTTCTTTGAACAGTTAGTCAAATCATGTGACCAGTTAGTGGTTACATGTTTTAATTTTACGATTTATTATTGTCTTATGATATCGTATTTAAATTACAAACTTTGTGAATTATTTTGAGTTACAGTAATATGGCAAAATGAATGAGCCTGAGTACACGAGACAAATTTCCCCAGATGATTTAGAAGGACGAGAATTGTTCCACCAAGTTTAGAGTGGAAGAAGGAAGTGGAAAACTAATACACAAGCAACCTTAATTTCTAACACAATAAAAAAAAGGTTCATGTATACATTTTGTTCCACAAAAATAATTCATTGTATTATGTACTGAATATTATTTAATGTTTTTATTTTAACTTTTATGTTTTACAAACTGAAAGACTAATGGTCGCAATATTAAGTTAAACAACGAAATCCATGGACGGACTGCTAGATATGCTCTAAAGTGGGAGGCTTATCTACTTACCCAATAATGTACAATATTGAGCCCATTTATCTGAAGATCATCATCATATGTTTAAGTAAATTTCTGGACTTAAGAAATTAGACTTAAATTGAAAATCCTGAGAAAAGAAATTGTAATATTCCCATAAAAATAAAGAAAAAATAGTTTTTTTTTATTTAAACAAAAAGGCAACCGTTCGCGTTCTTTCGTGCAAAGAATTAAACCAGTCGTTTGTGACGTAGATAGATAAACTTTAACCGTCACTCCTCAGTTGTAAATTTAATGTATTCCGAGCCAGGTAGTGTAGATGCAGTAAACTTTTGTTGTTAGTAAAACACTTCCATGATATAAAAACAAAAGCAACAATATGTTAAATACACGAACGATTCATTATAATAAATATATACTTTTCAAAATCGACATTATACAGTTAGATGTTACGAAGCGCAAATGATGAATTCACATTACCTACATATATACTTTCAAAGATTAATCAAATTTAGCTTTAAATATATGTAGGTATTTCTATCGTAACTATTTTATTTTGAAATTGTTCAGTATTTTGTAAGTACACGAAAATATTTCTAAAGTTAGTTTATATCTACATACATTATAATAATATATGGGTTTACCATGAACATACACATTTTATGATAAATAATTTAATTTGTGAAAAAGTTCATTCGTTTTTTTTTTTATTTCATAAAATTACCTTAAGTATCATAAACACATATGTGTCTACAAGGATATACAAAGATCTTCAAAATTAGTTATAAAATTAACCAAATTGATGAATGAAAAAAAAAATATATATATATTAAAAATTTAAAGATAGTAAATTTTGTTTTTTCGAAAGAGTAAAATAAAAAAATTCTTAATATATGTTAAGTTTGTAGATTTTTTGCTAATAACAATGACACAACGACATGTATTATGTACACTACATTTTTTTTAAAGTAATTTTATCGTATATTTACGTACAGAATTTTTTCATTTAAATATAAATTTAATTTTTGCACGTCGGAAGGAGAAATTGTAGAAATGCACATTTATTTTTGCTTTTGTTAGATGATTTACTGCTGTGGTTGTTGTTATTATTATTGTTACGATTCTCTTTAGTATTCTTTTTCAAATTCTTTTCGATTTTTTGCGTAATTTCTTCTCTTTTCATTTGTTTGACACGATCCTTTTGCCTCGTATCTTCGCTTGAGTTTCAGTTTTTTCGGATTTCTGGTTTAGTTTGGATTTGTTTTTCAATTGATATGCCGTATGTAGAAACAAATAGAAAAGTATCTTGGTAAATATTAATGGATCAAATTTTGGGTTGCATATAAAAAAATCCTGATTATTAATTTAACTTAATGTTTCTTTCCTTTTTTCAATTAAATTCGAATTAAATAGGATTCTTATAGATATTTAATGTAAAACAATACATGAGTTGTTTTTCCTAATAAATTTATTGTTAAAAACAATCATAAAGCATTGTATCGTATTTATTTTGATTTTTTGTAGCTATCTAAATAAATTTACCGAACTAGCTTGTCTACTCAACGACGAGATGACTTTTCCCGATTTTATATCTGGTTTCGCAAAGTTCGAAAAAATACTTAAAATTTCTTTCTGAACTTTGCCTATTCGACATACAAAAAATAAAGTAGCCGCAAATTAAATCCCTACAATCACACCAACGTTATTATTAGCTGTAATTTCAGATGTCTGCGAAGTGTGGTAATTTGCTGGTTTTCAACTCACTAGAACTCGAAAAAACGTATACATAATTGCTCTGGTTCTACACCTCATCGCATAATCGAGATATCTATTGTGCGTTGACTCACTATCTCGGAAGATACTGCAGCTAGTTTTTATTGATTTAGTGCGATTTATGATTTTCTACAAAAGCTGTAACCTGTTTATTCTTTATTTTATATAGTGAGGTTATAATAAGGATTAGAGGGACGCATTTGTTTGAATCAGTTTTTACATTTGCCTCTCATTTGCTTCGAAATCTATATAGATCATTTCCTTTTTACGCAATTCCGGCCTTAAACCGTCAGAAGAAGTTGTAACAAAAGCTTTAACCAGCTTTAACCACATTCGTAGTTGCTCAAAAGACGCTGAGCTTGGAAGTTTCACAAAAAAAAGTGGTATTAACTGTAAGAAAGAAGAGGTATGCTGATACTTTACTAGGCTCCTTTAAGACTCAGCCTTAGCTGATCAAATAAGATACTACCCATCGAATTTTAAATATCTATGTACATACCTTATTGGACAAATAAAAGTTACCACCACACTATTTCACAAAAAACTAAAATTGCAGCTCTGATTTGTTAGAACGGTAAAATACCAAAGAAAATGGTTCTTGCTACCACACAAGTGAGCATGCTAAGTGTTGACCCAAATAGCGATCACTGGCGCCGTAAAAGAAAGATGGTATGATCTAATAATTAACCCACGAAACAAATTCGCTTAATAAATGCCCACATTGTAATTCACTACTCCCACTTCCAGTTAGATATTTATCGATATAAGTACATCTTGATGACGATTTTAAGATCATGCCGTAACCTATTTGTTAAATTCAATTAATGAAAATACATATTAAAATAAAAATAAAAAAAGTATATGTTGGCAAAAAACAAGCGATGTTTAATTCTTCTACCTTTCAAACATTATTATTAAAGGTATTTTATTTTTGTAACCCTCCATATATATTTATGTTTTAGAATTCGATCATCATTTGCGCTTATTTTGATTCAAAAAAAAATGTTATTTGTATTTGTTACTTAACTATTATAATCACAATTTACAGAAATGCATTTTATTTATTTGTTTACTCACGTATAAAAAGAACACAAACTGAGCATTTAACAGTAAATGTAAAATGCTCGTTGTTGAACGAACAACAATTAAAAATAAAACAAGGCAAATGCAATTTTTAAATAAAGTTTAGTTTTACAAAAGGAAGTAAATCAATGCAAATAATGAGGATAGCCTTTTTTCTGAAGTTTTATCAGTTAGACTGAGTGTTAATGAGTAAATCGTTTAGAAAATAATGTGTGAAATGATTAAGGAAAAAAAAATTAGTTTCATACAATACCAATAGCAATAATGTATACATATTAAATCAAATGACAGCGTAGTAAACAAATGACACCCATGCAGAAAAAAGGATAATTGACAAGGAACATTTTTAATGAAATACACGTGCAAGTGCAGAAAAAACTATATATATTCAGGGAACAATGGAATGCGTCGTTCTGCACTGGGCGCCATTCATGGACAAAAATCGAATTTATAAGTTGTAAGACAAAAATTTACTTTAGAAAACTATACATACATACGTTACAGTTAACAATAATAAAAAAAAAACATCTTAATAATGTAAAGCAACATGTGGGTGTATGGTTTTTGTTTTGTGCTCTTCGATTAGTGTTAGTAAAAAGGTAATATATAGAAGAAAATATAGATTATAACTATCGTCCGCACGATATGGTATGAATACTCACGAAGAAAAAATTTGAAATTTTCGTTGAAAAATAAAAGAAAAATTATATTATTCATTCGTAGGCCAAATATATTTATTCCTTTTTTGTCAATTATTATTTTGTTTTTTTATGTTTTGTTTCTTCGTCTTACACAACAGTTTATTTTAAATATTATTTTCTTATAAGAACATCTAATATATAATATATATGTATAATAATATTTTTTTTTTCATTTGCTGCCTTATCAATTAAATATATTATGTTTATTTGTATGTTGTAAGTTTATTTATTAATTTTTCATATCCTTGTTTTCATTTTTTAAGAGAAATATGTATTTGAAATGTTGCTTTGCATAATAAAATTATAACTGAAAAACAAGAATGCAATTCTTTCCTCATTATCCACATATTCATAGATCCTTTTACTTTTATCCAGTGATTTCCTGCTCCTTCATGAAATGGTCAAATATGTACTCCTTAATTAAAACTATTTGCTTACGGTACATATATATGAAGCATACAATCACACATGTATAATCGCATAATTACTTGTTTTTTTTTTGTTAAGATAAACATTTAAGAAAGAAGACCACGAACATGTATGAGACCTTAAACATCGTTTGTTAAATACCAACGTTGATTTTTTTTTTTTACCGAATGAAAAAAAAATAAACAGAAAATTAAAATATAAATATATATTTTTTTATATGAGTAGAATACTGTAGAAGAAATTTATGTTCTTTTCATGGAACCGCAAATTAGACACATTACAATCGCAATTGTTAAGATATCTTAACAATTATTGAACAAACAATAACTCTTCAATGTGTTCGTGTGAATGTTTGTGTTAAGTGGGCAGGCGAAGAGGTGATGGTTTTGCTTGTTTTCATTACATAACAATGAATATAAAACATATATATATTTTTTTTTTTGAAAAACAGTGTATTCGTATTTAAACATAGAATTTTATCGGCATAAAAAAGGAAACAAGAAAATGTATATTTTTAATCGATATAATTTTATTCTTTATTAATATTTGTTTTTTTTTTGTTTAAGATTTATAATAGTTGTTGTATTTTTAGAGGTAGTGGAGAAACATAAAATAACTCACAAGAAAAATGAGTGGAGAACTCTTAAGAAAAACAAAACTGAAAGAACAAAAAGAAAATGAAAACGAAAAATTTAAATGCAATAAACAAAGAAAAAGAAAAGTAAGAAAAACACAAGTTTTATTTAGTCCATCTGATTGGTGTCGTTGTTGCTGCTGTTTTTGTTATACGGGCATTAATTTGAACAAACAACAATTCACATCCATTTTTATATCGAGAGGGGGGTAGTGAAAGAGGTAAAATATACATCATATCCTACATATTTTTACATCGAATTTAAATTTAATGATGAAAAAATATTACATTTTTTTTTATTTTCTTAGCATGTACAAAGAGCTATATAATATACCCAAGTTGTCGATTTATTAAATTGCAATTACTCACGAAAACGTTGGATTCACTTTTTTTTTTTTTAATATGTAATAAAGATAAATTTTTATAGAAAAAAAATATATGCGCTTCGTCTACTTTAGTTTAAATAAATTTAGTATTTGCTTATTTCTTGTAAGAACAAACAAAACAAACAAAGTCAATTAACAAAATAAAAAAATAAAAATTATGAAAAGAATTAGCATTAATCCAATTAAGTATGCTTTTTTTGTAGGTATATTTTAATTATAATAATGGTCTATTTTGTTGTTCGATTTTTTTTTTAAATTCTTTTTTCATATTTAATAATATTTTATATTTATTGAAATTTATTTTTTCAATTTTTTATTTTTTGTTGTATGTGGATGATTATGAAGAGAAGAGAGAAATTGATTATTTATTTTTTGCCTGTAAGATAGAAAAAAAAAGTTTTCTATTAGAGAGCGAAACTTACGTTCATTCATTTTTTGGTTGGTTGTTCAAAAATACATAAATAGAGAGGAAAAAAAAAGGAAATAATAAACTAAAATAATGTAAAATAAAATAGATTATTTATGCCGACAAAATTCTAGTTCAAATTTAGTTGTTAATTTGAGTTTATTTTCTTTAATTCTAATATTTGCACGAAAATATTTAGATATTCGCAAAAACCCCATTTTGGTGTTGGTTTGTTTATTGTTTTTTGTATTGAACAATCGGTGATCAAATTTTTCTTTTCGAAATGTATAGTTTGTACTTTTCTTTTGATTTATTTTTTTCTTTGTTTTAATAACATTGTATTTAGCTTATCATAGCTGATCGTGTTAGGCACTGTATTACACTCTTGTATATAAATCTTATTTTATGTGAAATACTTATTTCAATTCCTTATATGCTATTGTTGTTTTTGTTTTTTTTGTTTTTTTTTTAAATTGAATTAGCGTATTATTTTGTGATTTAACAATTTAAAAAGCTGTAAAATACATATGCGTCGATGAGAAGACTTTTTTTTTGTATAGAACCATCTGTACCCAGTTTAAACAAGAAGTTAAATAATCATTTACCACACAAGCAAATGAAATGCAGAGTCAGTTGAATATCGAATATCGAAATAATTATGATTTTTCTGATGAAATGAACAAGATAACTTTGATTTGGATTCCTGCACACGCTTATTTTAAATGATTATACATTATTATTTATAAAATAATAACATCTAGAATCCACTCTTTTTTTTTGTTGATTAGATTCCACTTACACTACGAAAAAAGCTTTACAGTGTCAAAAGTTATTAAGCGAAAGTTAAAAAAAATATATTTATAGATGACTACCAACACCGCACCTATAACTCTTACCCTTCCAGAGGTCCAACGTCGCTTGCACTGATTTGATTTAAAAAAAAATTGAGGCTTGTTGAATTCAATAAAGTTTTCAGTTCAGTAATTTGATTTGCATTGCTGACAAAAGAAAAATAAATCTTCTATTTTATGAATCCTCTATTCGATGATGATTTAAACGGGCTTCTCATATCTATCATTAAACAGAATTTGTCATTTCTAAGTGAGGAATTAGGAGTTATAACAAGCTTAAGTGATAAGCAGCGAAAGTGAATAGTAGGATGATCTATGTAGCTGATAGCAACATTGATAAACCTTCAGAACGAGAAAAAAATTTCGTGTGTGTACAAACTAACACCACAATTAATAAAAGATAAAGAAAATCGTGTTCCCTCTGAAATACAGTATAACCAAGGGAACGAACTAAAGCCGTGTTTGGTGATACTGCTCATAACGATTTAAGTTCCATATAAAGAAATTAGTTTTTCTTATTGGACATTAAGTCGAACTTATTTTATAGGATAGAAATAGTGCTGAATGGTTTTTCATGCTTTTTAGTGAAATTACGTTGACTTTAGTTATGAGACAGATTTAAGAAAAGTATCAGCATACAGCACTAAGACATTATTTGAAGACCGCTTTAAACAGAGCAAACAATAGGTGTTGTTGAGAAGTGGAGATAATTACTTGACAACACGCTATCCGCTGGTTATTGTCGAAATATGTTTCTGAAATAGGTTGTATTCGCCACTTTCTCAAAAGAACATATAATCAAGTGCTAGTTCTTACATTCACATGAAGATATTTTGGCTTAATCTCAGACATGCAGCAATTCCAAAATATATCACCGTTTAACTGAATAAAATATTTACCTACTATATCCTGTAAGCTGAATGCGTTCCAAACAAAATAACCATTTCTGATACAAATTAAAGGAAGCACATGCTACATAAAATTATTCAGAACATCTTAACATGTTCGCAAATTCAATCAAAAAATAAGTTAAATATCTTATAATATCGCCACCAAAACCATTGAAAGCTAACTAAGCAAAGGAAGTAGCAGGATGAATAATTAGTCTGTGTTAAACAATGAGTTTCCTCCGCAGATAATGATTGTCAAAGTGAAGTGCCTAATGGATTATTAAATGGGTAAATGAAAATGGTCAGCAAGGCGGTGAAAATGTGGAAACTATCATTTTTTCATGAAGATGCATATATATGTATAGGTTCTATTATTTAAATGCTAACTGAAATATGTGTATTATTGCATTTTTATATATGTATGTATGTAGTTTTAAACTAAATATAAATTATAACTATGTATTAATAATAAATAACATTAGGACATCAGCACATTCAGAAATGCAATTTTAATATAATACTTTTCTGCTTTATGTTTATTACATACAATTTTTTTTCTCTTAAAAAATATAGAGACAGAAGACTACTACTGTGCTTTGAATTTGACTTGTGAAAAATTCTTCGTTTATTGACATTAATCAGTTTTATTTTTTTTTACACAAAACGTACACATGTACTACCACAAAGTACTAAGAATGTAAATAACAAATAACTTACCCTCATTTAGAATCCTAATCATTTTTTTTCTTGTTTAATTAAAATCTTAAAACTGACTCTTAAAAAGAAAAGGAAAAGTTTGATCACCGATATAATTCGAAATATTTTAAAACTTATTAGTGTTCGTGTTTGTTTTATTTTTTATTTTTTTTTTTTTTTTGTATGTTTGCGTGTTTGACTTTTAGCCAATTTGATATTTCTAGAAATCATTAGAGAAATATCAGAAAAGCAAAAGAAAAGTGCGTGTTTTTGTCTATTTGTTGAAGTTAAAACAAAAATTTTAATTTAAAAGCATAAAATTAAACATACAATCAGTAACCATTGCAAAAGAATATTTTAAAATGAATTGAAAAAAAAAATGCTAATACCGCTTCGCATTTAATTTCTTCTACAAAGTAGACTTATTATATTTTAAATTCTGCTTTTGTTTAGGTAGATTTGTAAATAAATATTTTCGTTTATCTTAGCAAATTAGAAAACTAATAGAGAAAGACAAAATTTACTTTTGAAAAAAGGAAAGAAATACATACTATTTTTGTTATACGAAAAATAATCAGAAAAATAAAAAGAAACAAAAATACATATATAATAAGAAATAATTATGGTGGTCGGGGGTGGTCATGATTAAGTTTTTTTTTTTTTAATTTGTTCACATAAATTTTATTTTTTACTTCTAAGTAAATGTTTTGTTTATTTATTAATTTGCATGAACATTTATTTTAAATATGCAATGCAATTAATGTAAAACAATAAAATAAAATGTGAATTTTTAAATAATTTTTTTTTTAAAAAACATCTTGTGGCGCAATTAAAAAAAATAAATTCAGCTTATTGTATTTTTTCCAATTTAAATTACACTTAATTTTTTTCAGTGTCTGTGCATTAAAATTAAACTTTGTTAGGATTTTTAAAATCCTTATAATTTATTATTACTATTATCAATACTTTTGTTTTGTTAAAAAAATGTCTTATTTGTGAATAGAATTGAGAGAGAGAGAGAGAGAGACTGAGAGAATCAAAAATTAAAACAAATAAACTAAACTAAGGTATATAAAATTAAAAAAAAAGAAGATACATATGTATTCATGTGTATAAGTATTGCAAAATCAAGCGCAGTTAAGTCTGTTTAAGTAAACTTGCATTAAGCTCTCTAACATTGCTTTGGATTAAAATATTAATTTGACGTGAAGAAATCATGCAGGTTAAAAATGTGACAGCAAAAGTAATTTGGTTGTAATAATGCAAATACATTAGTTTATTTGGCTGCTTGAAAAGCTACATCAACTCGAATAACTATTATGTATTTTTATAGAGATCCGTTGCTGGGTGTAAATATATTTCCCAATAAGAAATGTAGAATTTTGTCACAAAATTACTTTGGGGCCACCCACTACACAAAATAAAAAATGAGATGAATGATTTAATGAACCCGATTTAATGACATTTTTGCTGTCCCTTAATATTTGGTGGTGATGGTTTTTTTTTAAAAAAAAGAAGTCATTATTTTTAAACTTTCGAGCTTATTTTTTTTCTAAATTTTAAGCTTTCATAAAACCTAAAAAAAATATTTATATGTATATATAAAGAAATCCCTTTTATTAAAAATTTTCAACAAGACTCGTGCCTTTGAATGAAAAATTAAATTAAAAGAAAATGTGTTTAACATTTAAGACAACAATCATATTTTATTCAAGAGATCGTATTGAGCTCTTGGTTTTTCTTTAATTTTTATGTGTGTAACGTGTGTTGAAATCGTTATTTTTTTAATTATTTTAAAATATGTATGTATGCAGTTCCTGTTTAGTTTATTTGTTTTTTTTTCTTTTTTTATATTATATTTTCCTTAGATTTCTAGAAAGAAAATTAACTGTAAAAAATCAAAATGAAATGAAAATTTACGAAGATAAAACAGACAAAGATAGTTGAAAAAAACTTTTAAGACATTTCAAGAATACAGAGGAAAATTTGTTATTTAAAAAAAAATATATGTAATAGTAATAATAGTAATTAATTTATTTCTTTTTATTTTTATTATTTGCGCCACGTGGTGGAGTCACTGGTCGCCCCGAACCACCAAAGTTAGGATAAACAAATCTACGTTTATCTGCAGGTTTCAATATCTGGAAAGAGCACATCAGCGTATCATCCACGGACATCATTGCACCTGGAGGACGCGTTAAATTGTTGGTGTGTAGAAATAGTTGTTGAGGTTATCCATCCGAAAAAAAAATATGTAGATAAAAAAAAAGGAAGAAAAAAAAAATATTATTTTAATATTAATAATATTTTAATGACAATTTTTACAATCGGTTTAGGGAATAAAGTAAACATATGTTAAAAAAATTCCTTTAGAAGGGGAGCACTTACCCGCATTATCAAATTCACCGCAGTAGTTGGGAGCTGAAAAAAGCGTAACCAATTGTCGCTTGGCAAAGAACTCATAGCCGTCCTCTACGACTTGATGAGCTCGGCATATCAGATCAAAGTCATGCTTTTGCAAGAATTTGTTCACCACCTAAAAATGTAATGGATTATGATTTAAAAATACGAAGTACAGATATAAACCATAAATCTCGTCGAACGAAAGAGATGAAGAATAGATTTTATGTTAATATTATTTTTTCTAAAAGACCGATGAAAGTGGTAAAGGTCGAAGAACAGTCATTATTCAATATTAATATTGTGGGTAAAAACTTGGAATTTACTACAGATATAAAGATAGAACTGATGTAAGACGGGAAATACTAAATAGTTTAGAGATAATAGTTCATAAATATGACTAAACAAAACCGCAAACACATTTCCCAGAAAAAAAACCGCCTTTTTCCCATATAAAAATTCAAATTGTATCTTAAATGTGATGTAGAACCTCTCTAAGTCGCACACTAATGGGACCAATTTGTTGGGTCAGGTTAACAAGTAAGGCGGAAACCCACGCTAGACAAGAATGCACGAATATTTTTACAACTCTGGTATTAGAGAAGTGCAAACATCAATATATTTACAGGAGTCAAGCAGCTTTAAAGATCCTTAGCTAGCATACCATTTCTGATTCCACCCAATCAGTCATGCACTATTTCGACACCCTCCAAAAACTCAGCTCTAGGAACAAAACAAAACTGTGGTGGATTCCTGGACATGAAGATATTGACGATTATGAAATAGACTCGCTAGGAAAAACTCACTTTAAAGCTCCATTTAATGAAATAAAACCCTTCCTGTGCAGCCCCAAATTATAACAAGTCACATTAGCTATAGCTAAAAAGCAGGGGTCCTTTGAAATGTATCTTATATTGGGAAAACGTCTCCTAAGCCAGGTCGAGTGAGCCATCCAAACCCTTAACAACAATGCCACGATGTTAAAAACTTGAACTTCACTCATCAGGTATGCCAGAACAAAATTATATTTAATATATGGAAAAGTATGGTATGTGTTTTTCTTTGCTCCAAATCCTTTGGACATGCCCCTAAGGATCTAAGTAAACCTTAAGTATTTCTTCGCTTCGTCAGACGTTCCAACTTGTTTAACGATTAGGGAAATTTGTATACAGATATATGTGCCAGTTTGTGCCAATAGCCATTTCTACCTAATATAACCCTAACAGTCCCAATTGAGATGTATTTGATATATTCAGAATGTAAAAGTAATCACACTGTCGCAGAAACAGAAGTACACGAAACCCAGGCCGATTTTTTTACCTTCATAAATCAACGAACTTAGGGGTTGACGGGTGACACTTATGAGTGAAATTAAGTTCTCTGTGCAGAGGCGGGTTAATAAAACTTACGAACCCTCGCCTATGGAATGGATTCAGATTCACAGAGAAGAGTGACATTATTATGTCTCCCGATTTGAAGGTGTCCTGGCTTATTGTATAACAACGCATGTAGGTAGGTGGTAAACAGTTCGATGCCCGATTGCGACATAACAACAAAATCTTTGCAAATCCAGTTCGCTTTCAACTTAACCTAAAACCATACTCTACGTATTAACATTCTTAACAATTCATGACTCCCCTAAGTGTACATTAATTGGTTGTAAATTTGCATCATCTGCGGAATTTTGTTTTTTTATTACTTCAACCAAGTCACTGACTTCCTCGAAAGATTGATCACACCAGTAATTACTATAACATTCATTTTAGTACGCTAAAAAAAAATCTTGATTGAGTTTTAATAGTCGCTCTACTGGTTACGAAAATTGGCCTGTCAAAAGCAATTAACATATGTATAAACAATTTTTTTTTGTCAGTATGTATTTATTACAAGCAACCGGAACGAAATTGAAGAAAATAATAGCAGTTTACTTAGCGTAAGCTGTAGTTATGTAAACAAATTCGTGGGTTATCAGTGGCGACTTGCAAAAGTCGTTTAAATTTAACCAAATATACATATACATACTCGTAGTTGTGTGTTTTCTATTATTCAAGCGACGAGTTGTTATTGCAGTTTTTTCTATTCTATTTTTATGTAGGTACTAGGAAAATATTAATTCGCTAATCTCTAAAGCAAAGGTTCAACATTCATAAACAAAAATATTAAGTGACAATCAGTAGAAATATCGATAGCGTTACCTATCCTTTTGGCGATAATGATTTTATTTTTTGATTTTTACGAAACCAATTTGATGGAATGATTCATAGATCAGAAATTATTATTCCGTCTGGATTGGAAATCTTATCAGTGAGCAACACAATCCTTAAATACAAAGTTAAAGAATTTAAATATGAGCCCCGAACTTACCTCAGCTCCAAAAGTGAAACTAACACCGCGGTCATTTTCACCCCATCCCATTGTATCTTTGTCTGGATCAGACCACAAAAGATCACATAACAGTCCTTGATCTGGTACATCTGTTGGCCGCATGATGCGCCTTATCTGTTCCATAGATGACAAGTCGGGACTCAAGCCACCATGGCAGCAGAAGATCTTCTCATCAACTAAAAATAATGTTAATAAATTCAAAAGTCTATTCACTTCAGAATTTTTGGCAACACTTACCAATAGCTGCAACTGGCAAGCAATTGAAGCAGTCTGTAAATGTTTTCCATAACTTAATGGTGTAGCGTCTTTTGCATTCATCATAGAAACTGAAAAAAAAAACAGAGTATAAATTATTCGACGAATATTACTTATGTTTGATCACTAATTGTTACTTAAAAAAAAAACACAACGACACCGAGTATTCCTGTTTACACAAGATAAATCGTAAAAGTGAGTTAGAATAGAAGCGTGTCTGTTTCTAGATTCCACTTAAAAAGTGTCTGTTTGTTTTGCTCCTGATTTGTCGTTTTTCTCTGTGTATGCAAACAGAGTCGAAGATTATGTACATTCGGTATCAATAACAAATTTAATGGAAAAGTTATACTTTCCCATTTTTACAATATTTAATTTTATACCGCGGTTGTGTTTACAATATTCGCGGAATGCTTGGTAATGATGGATTTTTGACATCGCGCGATGATACTATATAAATGTTTAGGTATATATTTTGTTTGAAATAAAATTGTCCTACCCATAAATTCTGTTTATGCTGGCACACTCATGATTTCCCCTGAGTAAGAAGAAATTTTCTGAATATTTTATTTTGTATGCGAGCAGAAGACATATCGTTTCCAATGACTGCTTGCCACGATCAACGTAATCACCCAAGAAAAGATAATTCGATTCTGGTGGGAAGCCACCGTACTCGAACAGGCGCAACAAATCATAATACTGTCCGTGAATGTCACCTGAAATATAAGAAGAAAAAAATATGGTTTTTTAATATTATGTATATAGTATGAGGTCAAGTAAAGCTAATTAGCACTTCTTAAATAAATTTTATTTTTCAAGTGACAATTGTATAAAGTAAAGTAAAATTAATTGTCAACTTAACTCGATACTTAAGGTTGACTTAAATTTGCTCCAATTAATTTACAACCTATAGTTTTTAGGAGAAAGCAGGATTAGCCCTGCTTGTTTTAAAAAAAAAAAAAAACCGATAACAACATTCATTCAAACATTCAAAGACTGTGATTGGTACAATCAATTAAACCTTTTTAAATCAATGTGGGTTTATTGATTGATTTATTTCTTTTAAAAGGCGCGAGAGACAATGACCCGTCAGCACACCATATGAACGTGAACACAACTTCAGTATACATAAGTAAATCAAAGTCGGAAAAAAAAATAATTATGCATATTGGCAATTGACTGCGTAGTATCATCAGTGACACGTCAGATGTATCAGTTGACCCAAGATGATTAAAAAAATAATTTGTGTTTCATACGAGTACATACATTTATGTAATATTTACCTATTAGAAATATAATAAATTTATTCATCTATATGTATCAAACAGTTGTGGTAATTTTGCACAAACAAAATATGATTCAAATGAATTTTTGTTCAATTCATACATATACAAGTGAAATTTAATCAATTGATAAGCCAATGATAACGATATGAGCCAGCATGGCATATTTTCATACATGTTCTATATACAATCCAAATATATTTCTGATTTAGTTTTTTATTAGTTAAATGGTAGGTAGTGCGATTAATTACTTTGCTTGGTCAGATAATAATATACTTTGATATTTCACGTTGGACGATTTGCCTTTGCCAAATAAATACAGTAGAATCTCGGATATCCGAACCTCTCCCCTCTTTAAAATCTTAAAATCCATTTCATACCTGTTACGAGGTTTTTCCAATTATCATAAAATCTATGCGATTCTCCGCAAACATATTAATTAATATTATTTCTTTATTTACATAAGAAAACAAAATTAAAATATAAGTCAAAATTTGTCCATTTGTGTAGGATGACAATGGAGGAGGATGGATCAACGACAGTCGGCAACTTTCATGTAAAAAAAAAGAATTGTGCAAAACTCACGAGCCAACACACAATGCACGACCTTTCAAAATCATTTGCAATTACTCGCATATGCCGACGAAATTGATATTGTTCTGGTAGAGCAAAGTATGTTTTGTCAATAATAAGGAACACCTGACATTGACGAATTGGACAAAACGTTACAATCGACAGCTATAACTTTGAGCATTGGGAATTTGAGATGACTGGGACATCTAGAGCACCAACGGTCCAACTACACTAACACAAACAGACACTTAACAGACAGTCTTCAACTACATGCATACGTATGATATATTCAGTGCTTCCTTTTTCGGGAAATTTGATTTTTTTTTTTTAAGTTCGGTGACATCAAATTTTGTGCCTTTATCAACATTGCACACTAAACTAAGCGTTGATATTTTTATTGATATTTCATTGAAATAATTTTTAATTGGAGTGATGTTAAAGGCGACTGTTTTCTACCCAAAAATTTTAACAGACAATGTTTCCATTAGTTTATATTATAGAGATTCTACTGTAATGAAATTATATACGTTCTTATTAAATGACGAAACAACTAACTTAGTTTTCCATAATCTATAGGCACCCAATAAAACAGTTTGTCCAAAACTGATATCGGCACATGAAAAATTTATAAAACTACATAATATTTGTATCCAAAGAAAAGGAATATGTACAGAGCTTAGAGTTTGTGGTCGTGCAGAGCGAAAAATGCTTACCCAGCGTTTCCTTTGCAAAACGGCAAACAACTTGATACTCCTTTATATACGACTATATATACTAAAAATGCTACTTTCATAAAATATATTTTTGCACATGTATACCTACAACAAAAAATCATCTGAATACGCAAAAACCAAGCAATAATTGCATTCTTTGGATGAGCTTTACGACTTGATACGCCAAAAAAATCAATACTTCTTCTTTATGGAATATATTTGCATGAGTAAAGGCTACACTTAACATACAAACAAAAAAACACCTAATTCGTTAACAGTGGATGGAATTATAAAGCAAATATGTGTCTAGACAAAACACCCCTTCTATTAAGCTACAAGTTCAGACACTGTACGTAAATATTTCCATTTTCTACAGAAAAACATAAAATCAAAAGTAAAATATATTTCTGGTAGGAGCCAAGTGCTTCGAGATTATTTGATAATTATTAAGAATTGACGCTTTGCATGTAGAATTATATTTTTGGAATAGGAATATCCGATGGAAATTTTTTTATTTGAAATACATCGATTATATTGGCAGTGATTTGCACATGTAAATTTTCTCCTCATTTAAACAACAAAAAAGCTTTTATATCCTAAAATATTGTACACACATATTTAGATACGATGAATACTCTTACATGTGTATGTATAGAGAGATGTTCATTCGGGTCATATTAAAAACTTGCTCATATGGAAAATATTAATGCCGTCAATGCGATGTACTTTTCGAAAATAAATCAAGCGGAATTATTGCGATTTAGATATGGTATAAAGACAGATTGGCGGAAAAGTTGTCTTAACAACCGACATACATTGTAATTAATGAATATTTATAATTAAAATTTGATGTATGGCGTGGAATGAAAAACATCTGCAAAATCACATTTTGTATTTGCAAATGTACCTACTTATAGATTTTATATTATTTACAATTCGGGCATCATGTGTCTGACATAAAAAAAAAAGTTGTATGAGGTTGTGTGTATCTAGTTTTAGCTAATTGCGTTCTTAATAAACTTAAAAGACGATACTTTATATTGAATGATAGCAAGAATACGTACAACACTTACGATAGTTTTCCCGCGAATCACAACTATCAACCGTCGGTCGGTCTTCCCTGAGGTTTGCAAAGTTTGACCACTATTACAGATATTTTAACTTTCAGCAATTGGAAATCACTTTCTGTCATGGCAGATTTTCTGAAGCAAAATACACACCCAAAAATTTCAGGAACAAGTCGGCGTAGGCAGTACGGATACTGTCACATTTGTAAACATTTTGGCGATTTTCTCATGGCAAATATTTTGAAGAAAAATGCGCACTCAATATAGTACCAAACCATGTGCCAAACTAACACAAGGCATTCAAGATTAATCATCATGCCGCGTGTGCTGATTTTTCATCTAGCTTCATTTTTTTTTTCTCATCTGTTGCGTGTGCTAATATTCGTTTATTTGAAACATAGAACTGTCGCATTAAAACATCTGGCTAAATACATTTTTCTAATACTTTTCTAATACTGAATTTTTTTAACCTTGGACGTTAATCTCATTAAATGCAGATGCGTACGCTTTGAGCAGGTCACCTTTTCTACTATTGACCTGTGTGTATCCCTTAATTTAGAAGAGCAATTACATACCAATTTAATGTGCGTAATTGTGACGTGCTATTGCAGATGACGCAGCCTCAAAAATTTCGTCGTTTTTCTCGGTCAATGTAATAAAGAGATACAATAAACCTCACAACTGCTATTGTTTTTATTATTTATAGAACGTTTATTTCATCAAAGTGGTAAAACCCAAAATAATATTTTTTTTTAATTCAAAACAATTTGCTACAGCTAAGAATGAGAAACAAAAGCGCCAACATACATACCAACCTCTTGCATAAGTTCGTGTTGTTTTGTATTTTTGTTTCGTTTTTTTTTTAATTGCTTGTCTCGACTTATTTTTACCTGAAAGTGTTTTTCACCCCAAGTCCACTTTATAAACTTACTCGTGTGCGTTTGTTAGAAATCCTATAATCTTCACTTAAATAGTGACACTTAAGAGATAGACATTTTGGCAATTGCTGCACGATCACATTTCTTAAATTTTCTATGGTCGCTTTGTAAGGTGCTGTCCGTATTTCTCGTATAGATTGGTATAGGTACTAAAGAGAAAGTTATTGCAATCGAGCTAAACATTTACAACTGATGTATGGCATCAAGTGGGCCCTGCAATTCCGTCGGCCTGTCTGTTTTTCAATGCCGAAATGGCTCGACGGATTTGCTTTAAAGTTAGTAGTGTCAGATACATTCGTTTGTGTGATTTGTTTAAAATTAATTTTCAGTAAAACCGCTCCAACCGTTTTGAAATTTTTTCTCAATTGTTATTGGATACCTGGGAAGAGTTGAAAAAAGCGGTTTTCTAAATATAGTTAATAACCGGTACCCTAGGGGAAACACCAATATCTCAAAGTCAGGTTAGGAAAGCAGCTTAGAAAAACCCAGGGAGCACTAAGTGACCTTAGAATTCCACAACTCATTTACATGAATGTAAAAGTTTGTTGAATAGGTAAATTTAGATTAAACCTACTATTATTCGAGACTTTCTTAAGACATAGTCGCAGAAGGGTCAAGTTCGAGTCAAGTTCGTATAAAAAACCTATCTAATAAAGTGAGAAAGTTTCGGACGTATGTAATGTATTTAATTCGTTTTGCGATGACCAGTCAAGAAAAATAGTGTTAAACATCACTTTTTCAACGTCTGTCATACTTAACATTAAGTGTACGTATAAAAACGTTTATCGTCGTCCCAAGGACGGCAATAATATAAATAAATAAATTCTTAATAAACTTAAAAAAGATAAGACATGATTTTTCAATTCGCCTTGATAAATGCACATACATATATATGTCACCACTTCCTTTCTGCAACATCCGCAACGAATACATGTATAATATGCTCACTTTATCGATTTCATTTGAATTATAATAACAGATTTTCGGACATCACATTCTCAGTCTACAAATGGTGAAATCTGCAAACGTACGCCGCTCAAAAAATAAATTAATTTCACATTTATTCATTTTAAATCCAACCCACGTCATACCAATTAAGCTTAGATAAACAAATTTTAACAACCATTAGTCAGAAACAAAGAAAAAAAAACGATAATCATCTGATTGACAGAATTTGACACCTATTCACGAATATAATCAGATTGAAAACAATTATCGAAGCGATAATGTCCAGGAATACGATTTAAACAACATGCACTTTCACACTTAGAAAAAGCATGGCCTTTTAAATCTGCTACAGACTTGCCTTAATTAAACAGTCAAAAATAGAAAACACAATAAAACAAAAAAAAAACGAGAGTGCATTATATAACAGCGTAGTAAATTAATTCATGCCAATTACCATAAGTATTACGTGACAAAATTTAATTATATTTCTTCTGAAATTTCACACAAACAAATTACCTATAATCCTCACAACAGAACTGCGAGTCAGTCATTGATATTACACAAAAATACTGCTTGTTGGGTCAGCTGATTTAATCTAATATGTATTAAATTTCATCAAATGAATGGTCGACGACACTGAACTTGACTTTCAACATACCTACAAACAAAATGACATTAAAACCCACCTTCACTATGGGTGCTCTTTTTGTAATGTAATCGTGACGACGCAATTACACATTACTCGGTACCACTGTCTGTTGTAATGAATCGGACAGGGGACAACATTAAGGTGTCATCCTCTCCACCTACTCCCTATTTAAAATCTGTATTATCGATCGTGAATTCTAGATTCGAAATAAAATTTGTTTATTATGCACGACGACTACACCCAACTTGTGTCTATATGTATGTACATCTCAACCTTGGTCTGGACGGTCACTGTCATACAACTAACACGGACTTATTTCCTTGCCCTTTCCCAATGGAAAATTAATAAATAAACAATTTATTATATCTCCATTAAATCATTGGAATAGCCTACTTCTTGTCTGTATATACATATATGTATATACAATAACTAACAACGATAAAAATTCTATAAATATACTCTGCGTGCGTGTTTTGTTTTTGTAGAGCGTAGTGTATGTATATAAGCGCAGCGATTGAAAGCAAGGCTGTAGGCAGACAGAGCACAAATATCTAATGATGATGTTATATATGTATGTATCTTAACAATAATTGGTGGAATTAGGAAACATTTTTCGACCTTCGATTCAAGTCTGCACAAATATTATAATATTATTTGTTTATTTTTGATTATTTGAGGAATATACACAGGGGCAGGGGGTTAATTGGGTGGTCCTCTTTCAGTTAATTTGCCTCTCATCTTCGGTTGTAAATATCTCTTCAGAACCAAGTACCTATGACTAACCAAAAATGGCGTATCTAGATTCGGCATTGGCGCATTTCAACAAAAAAAAACCAACCAATTCTAAAGCTGTCATAATAGTAATTAAAAATTGCCTCAAATCGCTTCATTTGCGTTTATTTTTATTTTTTATTTTATAGTTCAGAATGTTTGTTTTTTTTTTTTTGCTGAATTTCATAAAAAAAAAAACATTTTCTTTTTGTCTTGAAGTAATGCCAAATTTGAATACACAGAAGCGCGTTGTATTTTCATTGTCTCCAGGCAAATTCAGCAGCCTGAGTAAGAGTTCTAATTTTATATAATAATATAGTATACGTACAAAGTGTATTCAATATTGAAGAACATCCTACACAAACCTAGCAGGGTTATATGCTATAAGGACAACAAGCAATGATCAATTAATTCCCTTGGGAAAAAACAAGCACATGAAATGAGAACGACAGAATACTCAATCATAATGTATTGCTCGTGCAAAATGAATACGGCGAGGATAAATAAAAAACATGTCATCTTCAAGAGGAAATTGGGACGCATTTCGTTGAACAAGAAAGAAAAATAGATATACACAAGAAGCTTCACGCGCACGGCAAAGCGAAATGGGAAATGACCTAATTTATACAAATTTAAATAAAAAAAAAATGTGGGTACGGTTGCATTTAAGTTCTAAAATAAATATAATCGAAAAATGCATTATTCGCAAGTTTATTGAAACTTCTTCTTCTTTTCTTATTGTTGACTTGAAAACAAAATGTACAAAATTTAAAATGTTTTTTTCTTTGTAGTCTTTGCAGCTATGTATGTTTATTTCCTCTGCTATTGTTTTAAGTCAAGATTACTTAATGCCCACAAAAAACGTTATACAATAATATTATAATCCTGTACCGTTCTATGAATTGGTAAGCTTGAATTTCTTCGAGAAGTCGGTCGTAATCATGGCTTTAGTGCGCAGGCAATTCGTCGCACCGAAGAAAAGTTTGAGCGTTAGTACCTACAATTTTTTAGCCCCTCTTCAAGTCCCCAACAAGACAAAGATTGTTGCGAAATAAAGTGGCCAGTATAAGCTTAATTGGGCATGAACAGAGGCAACCCGGCCTCTACTATTACCCACAATGGTCTCAGATACAGATATAGATATAGAGCGAAGTTAAAGTTAATTAAAAAACATAAGGAAAGGCTACAGTCCGCTTGGAGCGAACAGTATGATACCCTATCCCTATCCCTATATGCCCCAAAAAAAACGTTAAGAAGATGATGGATAGCATTTTATTTCATTCTATAAAATTTAGAAAAAAAAAAAAACATTTTTTGAAAAAACGCCCCCAAAAAGTGGGCATGGCCAAAAACTTTATATGGGCGATATGTTGGAAAAAATATTGGGTAAATATTTTGTTAAACAGTTTTTTTCGCTTTCTGTGAAAATTTTCGAAGAAAACAGCATTTTAGTGAAAAACGCCCACAAAAAGTAGGCGTGGCAAAAAACTTTATATGACAAACTTATAAAGGAGGGCAGTGCCTACATATCTTGTGAAGGTTATAACCCTCTATCTGTCCATCTGTAGCTTTAAATCGGTTTTTTCTAAATTGTGGGCGTGGCAGTGGGCGTATTCAAAAAAATTTTACACTTAACCATTTCGGAGCCCTAGGGAGTGTGTGGTCCAAATTTCAGCTTTCTAGCTTGAATTTAAAGGCCTAAAAATTGCGTACGGACGGACGGACGGACGGACGGACGGACGGACGGACGGACATTGCTAGATAGTCTTAGGTTTTGGTCCTGATCATAAATATATATACTTTTATGGGTCTACGACGAATATTAAGGGGTGTTACAAACTATGTGTCAAAATTAATATACCCTTAGGATAGGGTATAAAGAGGGGCCTCCATGCCATACACGCACAATGCTAGAATATGTGAATCAAAAGTTTGGCGACTGGTTCATCTTACGGAGAACGTTCATTAATTGGTTAATTCCTTATATAGCAAATACGTGCTATTCCATAAATAATGGACGCTTCAAAATAAATCCAGAATCAATTTTATATCTCACGTCGTTGTTGTTATACCCTATCCTAAGGGTATATTAATTTTGACACATAGTTTGTAACACCCCTTAATATTCGTCGTAGACCCATAAAAGTATATATATTTATGATCAGGACCAAATCCTAAGACTATCTAGCAATGTCCGTCCGTCCGTCCGTCCGTACGCAATTTTTAGGCCTTTAAATTCAAGCTAGAAAGCTGAAATTTGGACCACATACTCCCTAGGGCTCCGAAATGGTTAAGTGTAAAATTTTTTGGAATACGCCCACTGCCACGCCCACAATTTAGAAAAAACCGATTTAAAGCTACAGATGGACAGATAGAGGGTTATAACCTTCACAAGATATGTAGGCACTGCCCTCCTTTATAAGTTTGTCATATAAAGTTTTTTGCCACGCCTACTTTTTGTGGGCGTTTTTCACTAAAATGCTGTTTTCTTCGATAATTTTCATAGAAACCGAAAAAAAGTGTTTAACAAGATATTTAGCCAATATTTTTTCCAATATATCGCCCATACAAAGTTTTTGGCCACGCCCACTTTTTGGGGGCGTTTTTTCAAAAAATGTTTTTTTTTTTTTCTAAATTTTATAGAATGAAATAAAATGCTATCCATCATCTTCTTAAGGTTTTTTTTGGGGCATATAGGGATAGGGATAGGGTATCATACTGTTCGCTCCAAGCGGACTGTAGCCTTTCCTTATGTTTTTATTTCAATTTATTTTCATATGGTTATGGTTATCTGGTCACCAAATACTACTATAAAGCAGTGAATGTATCAATATTTTCATATTTTTATTTAACCTACATCATGTAGTGAAGTCCACAAGATTCTGTTAATCCAGTATCAACGATATTTTATTATTTCCAGGATAGGAAGGCAATCGCTTTAAAAATCGCTCTCAAAATGCTGTCGGATTTGTGGTATGTTTAGAACTTTGGGTTTTCGCGATTACCAGGCTTACCCAGGCTTAATATAGGAGGAAGATCTTCATTTTTAAATTTAATCCGCTCATAACTTAGTTACATATTAGCTAGGCCCTTCTTTTCTTACGGAAAGGAAAATCTTGCGAGACATAACTTTAAACCGAAAGAAATACTCATTACCGCTTGTTTTACACTAGAGACAGTAAAGGTACGATCGGACGGTCATCCAAACTTGTCAATCCTTTTGTTTGAATGAACAATAAAGCCTTAATTTGGTGCAATATTGCATTTTAGGTATATGAAACGGCTTGTCCCTATTTATGTTTACACCACAAGAATTCAAATAAAACAAATAAAATATTTTTGTGAACTCTTTTGTGTTTATTTTGAAAAATGCTACGCATTGAATGAATTTTGGCACAAACTATACGTTGACCTTTATGCCAATGTTGGCATTGAAGTACATACATACTTTTTTAGTGTACGCTTTGCACAAAGGGACTGCAGTTTTACCCCATAAGAATGTTTTCAAAATTTGGAATTCAGATTTGGAGAGACAACTTCATAATACACGGCATACGTTGAAGCAGAACCCTTTTAAAACTCTATCGTACATGTTGCTAATGCGATTGCTTTTCGATAGTTCACTAATGAAACAAGATTGTAATTTTATAAGGTAAGCATTACGCTTTATTGACATTCGACCTTCGAAAATTCATTATCTACCTAGTGCCAGCATTTCACACCTACACATCATCTCATCATAAACATAAATTCGACATTCCTTGAACAATCACAACAACAACAACAACAACCACAAACGTCATGTACTTAATGCATACCAATATTCACCGTGTTCTTGAATCAATATTGCCACTGACATGAAATTCAATTAGTAATATTACTTTTTTCTCTGCTTTTGTTCGATAAGCAATACTACTGAACTAGTCTTCTTTTGTTTGTCGCCGCCAATTTTCCCTATTGTATTTGTTCTTTTTTCACTTTCTTTTATAAAATGTTCTTGACTGGAAGTGAACTAAAACAAAAACAAAGTAGATGGAAACATAATCACCCCTAGCAGGTGGTGGCGATGAGAGGAACTAAAACTAAACAAGCAAAGGCAACCTATGTTATGCACAGAAACTGGACTGAAATGTAATGCCACGATGTGTACCATACCATTATCGCACGATGGCTATAGTAATTTTACTTGTAGCGGATGGACGCATAAAGGTCTTACATAGGTATATAGAATGTACAAGAGTGGACTACGTTAATGTACTCGTGCATTTGTAAAATGTAAGTGATATTGATTTTTTGTTGCGATTAAATTTCGTAATGGCCATATGTAAGAGCAAGATTCCAGGATCATCACTTTCCATTCAACGGCAAATCAATTAACTAAAAAATGCTTAGATTAAATTTTTAGTTTAAAAGTAGGTACTTTTGCACATCTTAATTGGATAAAAGCGTACAATAGCTAGTTTTTGTAACATCAAACTAGTTTTAGTTCTACGGTCTATGGTCGTTAGAAAAAATATTCTTTTTTGTTCACACACACATTCAGTGTGATGCCTATAAAAATATATTTTCACTGCACCCACTTGTGTAAAAGGAAATGGGAAAGACAGCAAATGGATACCACAGCTACTTAAGTGATTATCTTATTAACGAAATTTGTGCACTCGTGTGCATGTAAAGGAAATTTGCTTAAGTATGTTCTTCATGGAGATAATTTGTTAATTTTGAGACCATTTCAATTTTTTTTCAGTTAATTTATGAGTTGCCTTAAATCCGTGTAAATTTTCTAATTATAGCCATTTGTTGAGCAAGCAATATGGGAGGAGAAGAAGAGAGAAAGGCATTTGTGCAGCTAACAATTTGGGAGGAGTTATTATTTTCATATTCGATACACATTTAACAATTTTCGTTTACAAAACGAACACGTTCTGTCGATGAATGCAACAATCTGTAGATAACGCAGTCTACTTCTTCCTTTCTCTAATTTCAGGGAGATAAAGTTTTAAGGCAGTTCAAGTTGCCTAATGTGCAACGTTATCAACTTTTTAAGCTAAGCGCCAACAACAAGCGAATCTATATTACATTAAAAAGTGCTGGTTAAATTGCTTGGTTTTAATTTGAAAATTTGCTACAAAACTGTGTAAGGGATTGTCAAGCAATTTGAACATCCAGCTGAGCGTAAAAACATCTCAATGCTACCTTAATGTTGTGCAGGCTTTTCTGTGGTTGAACGCAAATAGAGATCACCGGTGTCGTAGAACAAATATTAAACAAACAACATAAATAACAGGAGCATATATTTAAGTGTTTAAATTAAGTTGATGTAGCTTCTCAGCTAAAAACTTCTATACTGGGTGGGGTATATCGACATGTGTTCTATCATTTCCTGCATTTGGTTGCCCATTCTATTCTAAATCGAAAAGGAAATGCTGCTTGGAAAAAAAACTACCAAATATTTTTATTGAAGTCGAGGAGGTTTCTATCCAATTTTTATCAATTTTTTTTTTCAAAACTTTATTTAAAACAACGGTTGTATGTACTTACCACAGATCTTTAGTGGTGCTTCCAATTCTAAGAGGATTGGTTGTGAAAGGAATATTTCTCGAGATTTGAGACACAATCCACGGATTTCCGTTTCAGAAAGTTGGACATTTTTTCCAGGTCTGGCGCCGCGAACTGTAAGCAAATAAACATAAAAATATATTTTCAATAAAATGATCAAAGAGAACTCTTAAAAAAATGTGGTAAATTTTGTGTTTTAAGAAATGGGCGTAGAGGTATTAAAACAAACAATCCCGCGTTTTAATAACTTTGTGTCATTGTCTTCGGCTTATTCTCTATATTTTTGCAATACATATTGTTTAAGGCTTCTTTCAATTTTTGCTGGACATCTAAAACGAGTTCTTCCTGCCGGGCGTACTATTTTAAATGCTTTATGCTTATCATTTTAACTAGTTCGATGATGTACAGATCAACAACTTGTTTTAAAATGTAGACAGGTGGCCACACAATACAGGAATTCAGGAACAAGATTTTTCAATTGGTATGCGTGGAGTTCTGATACACATTGAATCAAATACAGTTTCTAAAGTAAGCTATAATTGAAGACAATGTGCCCGAAATTTGTCGTCCCTTAAGCGCGCAGGCAAAAGAAAATTCGAAAGAACGAATCCACGCATTAAATCGCCACATTTACTTTCTTATTGCTGAGGCACATTACCTTCAATTGGGAATACTTTAAATTTATTTACTCTGCAGAGCATAAATGCAATGCTGGTCGGCTGGTGATTTGAAGAATCTGTTGAGGTTGTCGATGAAGTCCATAAAGTCACATCTAATGAATGGAGAACTATTCGCCCCAGTCATTATTTTTTGAGAACAGCAATAACAAATAAGGAGTATTAAAAGAAAATATCATGAAGAACTGCCAACCAGAAGAGGTATTTTCAACAAAAGCCAAGCCGCTTGAAAGGTATACTAGAAACTATAGTACTGCCGGTAAAAGGTTCGCAGAATTTTACTTGTTAAATTAAAACACGTAAAATTATGAAAAAAAAAATCTGGCATGTTTCCACCTTCGGAATTGGTAGTGTTCAGTGACATAGATTTTTTTCCTTCATGCTACGGGAATTGTTACTACCGTAACTTATGCTGTTTTTGTTTACCCAAAAAAAAAGCGAACAACAAACGTAAACTTCATCATTACCAGATTCCATTACCCGAGAAATTATATTTATACATAAAAAAAAAGTTGGTATATCTAAACAAAAAAAAGTAAATTCACTTTACTTGAATAATCTCAAAACAACATGCCGTCGTCTTCCCTGTCCTCTCTTACTCGCACACACACCAGTTTTCTCTCTCACACTCCTACTTTTTTTAATCACAAGAAAAAAAAAACATTAAAGAATACATAACTTGGCATCATCGCATTCGGGAAAGAAAGCGGTATCTAGAAAAAAAATATTAACAAAACGAAGATTGTGGGCTGGTTGATCTTTATCATAAAAAAAACTATACATGGCCAAGAAAAATAAAACAAAAATGTAACGCATTTTGTTTTTAGACGTCCACTAAAAAAAGGTTTTAACCAAGTGGCGCTCCCACATCACGGGCGTTGGCAATTTCACTCACTGTAATGCATGTTATTTTTCATAATTTAGTTCTTCTAAGGAAATAAGCACAATCATGTTTTTTTTTCATTTACCTTCTAAGAGCCGCGATATTATGCTGTCTATATTCATTAGTTCGGCCATGATTTTCTGCTTCTATTCCTACTGCTGGTTTTAGTGCTGATTCGTTCTTTTTATAACCACACACACACGCGATTCGAAATGAATATTTTTTTCAATATAATTTTCGCGACCGCCACAGCACAAAAACCTTTACTATTATGTCAACAGATGCGAAGGATTGATAGTTAAAAAAATTTCTGTAAAACTTTACTTTTCTTGAGGTCCCTACAGAATTGGAATAAAAAAAAATGTTACATATTGGAATTTGGAAAGCCAGTCACAATTATTCCATTGTGAATGATTTTAATTTTTTTTTTCGCAGGGGAATTTATTGCATGGCTTTTTCACTTTTTTTGCGTCACGATTTTAGACTAGTGTAATGAAAAGGTTAAGATTTTTTTTCACCCGTCAGTCAAAAATTACCAAAATCAAATTTTTTCTCACACGCGCAATTTGAACATCTCGCCCACACGCGATTCAAAATAATTTAAAAGAGAAAAAATTGCAAAAATGAAACCACGGTGTAGAGAACGCGAACAAAAGCAAGAAAATTGATTTATATGTATATTTCTGTCACCTTCTCGTCACCAAGTCAAAATCGTAAACGCATTTTTATTCCAAGGAAAAAAGAACACCACAAAAGGATTATGCACTTCGAATATAGAATAATTTACCAAAAATACTATGTGTAAACGATTATTGGATGGATTTAAACATTTTTATTGAAGAAAATTGATTTAATTTTATGAAGTTCACCGACAATTTCTTCCAACGCAAACGACGTTTTCAGAACCTCACAGAAATGGCGGCGATGCGAACGAGTTTTGCTCAAACTGTCTCGGGAAGGCAGGTTGCCTGGAAGTTAAGTGGAATTCTGTGAAATTGGAATGGAAAGGTCTGCGTTGAAATGCGTTCAAATTCTTGCTCATGACGAAAACTTAGTTTCTAGTTATGAAGTAGAGATGGCGGTAGCAAAATAAAGGAAACGTTCACAAATATTCAAAAACAAGAGAATTAAGTAAATAGCCACAAAAAAAATAAACCGAGATTATAAACAAAAGATTAATAATAAATCTTAAAACATTTCCACTGAAAAAAACGAGATTAAAATAGAATTTTTCTCTCCACTGGTTCTCAAATTTGCCCAATTACACACAAAATTTATGACAGTTTAGTTTTAATATCGGTACATTGCTTGGTGGAAATGTAGCAATAGATATCCATACGTGAAAAGTTGAACAGTTAAAACGAATACATCATCGAAATGCTTTGATTCGTTTTTGCGAATCACGGAGATGTGAAACAGGAAATGTTTTTGTAAAAAATATTTAAACTATTTTCGGTTTACATTGCCACGCATGCAATTTTTGCACGAGATTAGAGAGCGAGAGAGAGAGAGAGATTAATTTCTCTGATATCAATTCATGGTAGGTCATGTAAACCACCCATTATGTTCATTTTATTTGATAAGTTTGTTTTGTATCTTATTAGCTACATTTTAAGACAAGAATTGAGCTAAACATTAAAAATAGCGAAAACATATATTTGCGGTTGCTTTTTACGTATGGCTATAACTGGGGCCTAACGGAGGTGCTTTTAACCGAGCTCATGTCCGTTTTTCGAATATCTTTATTAAACGAATGAACAATCCTTGACCAAAATTTTAATAAAATATGATAACCAACTTAAGTCTTGTAATTGATAAAATATTAATTTTGGAATAGTAAACAAACAAAAAATAATTATAAAAGTAACTT
This sequence comes from Ferdinandea cuprea, assembly GCA_963576555.1. NCBI lineage: Eukaryota > Metazoa > Arthropoda > Insecta > Diptera > Syrphidae > Ferdinandea > Ferdinandea cuprea. The sequence continues at coordinate 124,985,951 of OY754959.1, forward strand.
GAAGAATGATCGATTGGAAAATAATTAAGCTATGGACCATTTAAATCTGAACTACCTCGAAGAAAGCGCTGCTACTTCGGTTTGGCAAAACAAAAGGGATCCTAAACTTATCTTGCCAGTTCTGCTATACGGCGCCGAGTGCCGGACGGCCACATCGAGCGAATGGACACTAGAGCTCCAGCCAAGAAGATCTTCGAAACCCAGCTCCCAAGTTCGAGACGACAGGAAAGACCGAACTTTAGTTTCAAAGACCAGGCCATCGCGGATGCCAGAGCTATTGGTTTGGAAAATTGGAAGGCTGCCTTGTCAAAGGCAAAGACTCTTCACGGGTCGGGAGCTTGTTAAGTAATGTAAGTATCTTTAATATGCTCCCAAGAATTCTTCAACAACTGGGGTTGATCAAGACATAGATTCTTGACATCCGCAAGGGTTTGTTCTTCAAAACGTTCGGAGTTCGGTCGTCCTTCCCATTTTTTTTTTATCAAAACGTTTGCATAGGTGAAGCAGCATCGCCAGTTATCGGTTTCCTCGACCCATACTTTTAGTGATAACTTAGTTACTATTAGCAACCGTTTTATGTTCACCATCCGATATTTATTTAACAGTTTTTAAAAGATTCATTATTGCTGTCAAACCGCTCAAGTTTTTGAATCCACCCATTGTTTTTGTTACTTACATGCCCCCCAATTTTGTTTCTGATCAATACTACAACTTTATTGTGTATATATTTGTATTGATAGTATTATTGCAAAACTGATTAAAATATCTAATTATTTGCAATAACTTTTAATGTTCAGAAATCAAAGACCCACGAATATGGTAATGCATTGAGGCTAATCCTTATCTAATAGTTTACCAAATAAAAGACTAACTTTTTATTATATAGAAAATAGATTTAATTAAACTAATGTTGTAAAGAATTTATAAACAACAGGTTACTGCTAAATAAAAAAAAGCTCCGTTTTTTATCAAATATTTTATTGCAACTTTGTATTCATTGAAAAGTGAGGCAATGACAGACAATGCCCGATTTGTATTCTTAGTAAATTCACTAAATAAAAACAAAAAAAATCCATATGGTATACTTAGAAAAAGAAATCAATGCGCCGTGCGACTAAGGAAAATAATATGTACGAGTAATACTACAGTAAACTATTCTATCGTTTATCAACTTAATGTAAATAATATACAATATAATTACAATCTTGCTCTACTTTTACTTTTTGCCCAACAACTTGTTCATTTCTTTGTTTTGCTTACTCATCTTCAGATCAACATCTTCAATTTTATAGTTCATATTGTCTAGCAAATCGTTTTGTGATTCGATTTCTCCTCTCATATCGGTAGCTAGACCTTTGAGACGCGACAAACTGTCGCACATTTCCTCTAAATTCGATTCCAACTTGCTATCAAAGCTTGCTTTTTCTTCAAACCTTTGACCTTGCATAGAACCAGGATCCGACCTTATCCTATTAATTGGATGGTTGTCAAAAACGTCGTCCGGTGACATAGGCGCCGAAGATGTTGGATACTCTTCTCCAATTCTGCTACCGCTTGGCGATGATGTCATTCTGGGACTCATATTATCACGATTTCCAGACAAGTAGTTCTTTAGTCCACCAAATACGCTTTTTAGTCCATTCAGATGTCTCTGACTGAAACGTAGAGTTGAGTTAATCTCTTCCAATTGGCGAGATGTTTTTTCCAACTGTTCTCTCTGCTTGGATAGTTCTACAGCCGTAGCCTTGCCAACTTCTTCAGTCTCATACAAAAGTCCTGTGTATTAAAGTAAAATAGTAAATGTATGCGACCAATCTAATTAAATTCGTATTTACCTAAGCTCCTTTTGGATGCCTCCAAAGTACGTGATTCAATTTCCTTGCGTTTTTCCTCAAAAATTTGCTCTTCATCGTCAAAAGGATTTGTACTTGGTTTTGGTGTTGTTCGGGAATTTGCGAGGAATGTATCATCGTCTACGTCGTCATTATCGAAATGATTATTTACGGGTGTGAGATAATTGTTTGCAGCCATTTTCTCTTTATGGTCGAGATTGATGATTTGATATTTGATGGGTAGGATAATTTAGCTTAGAAAATTACAAAAATAACTTTTATTTAATGTAAACGATGAGGAAATGAAATTTTCTTTCTTCCACCCCGATTTGATATGGAATATCGTAATATCGATAATAGCATTTCTCTTTTGTTATCTTTTGTTTGACAAATGTCAATTCATAGCTGTGTTCAGAAATGGCGAAAAAGTGATTTGAAAAACAGTACAAGAATTGTATTTTGAAATAAAAGTGGAAAATCTACTTTTGTTTTACCTACTTTTCTCTAATCAACAAAACTGTTATATATTGGTTTATGTGCATAATATATTTTGATATGAGTACATACATATTTAATTCGAACATAGCTTGGTTTTTCAAATATTTAACTTGAAACATTATTTAATGCGTGTAGATAAAACACACCTTGTGTAGAATCACAATTTACGTTCGCTATTGGGAATTGACATATATCTTTACTTTGAATGAACACCAACTTTTTTTTTCTGGTTATCCTATTTTGAATTAGCTGCTCCTTATTATTATGCCATTCTATTATGTTTATATATTCTCTAATTTCTCCAATATTAATATTTTCAATTGTCACTGAACTTACAACGTTTCAAATGGCACGAATTTCTTTATGCTTTTACTAAATCCAATTTGAATATTTATTATTATGTCTTATATGGAGAAATAGTGAACATTTGGGCTGAAACGTTGAAATTCTCATATAAGTTGAACTTTAACTCTGTGAAAACGTACTAAATCTTTCTTCCATCAGAAAAAAAAACGATATTACAAGTGACACTGGAATTGTTGGAAGAATCCACATCAAAGCACCTAAACTGAATTACATTTTTTTTTTGTTTTGATTTTGATTTTCTTTGTGAGTAGTAGCCGGTTATTGCCTTAATAGCTGCATTTAATTTAATTTGTAAGTTACATTTTCGTTTTTTCTTATTTATAATATATATTCCATTCATCAATAAAACAAACAACATTATCTATTTTATCAGTTTACAGGTGTTTTATTAACCCAAATCAAGTACATACAACAATTGAAGCTGATGAGTCACCCACTACCATTCTCTGTAGGTGTGAAGGGATTAATTTAACTTTTACTTTTTGAAAAACTCACATGCGTGCCTCCAAGCCTTAAGTTGTGCCTTGTAATATATTAAGTAGTTCCTAAAAAAAATAATGAATTAAATAGAAGTGAAACCAGAAAGTGCATTATGAGTAAACAGGACTCGTGTGTGGAGACTCCAGCAGCCCCGGAATGGCTATCAAAATTGGAAAGTCGTCGTGAGAAACTGGTGCGGGGGAAGTTGGGTCACGAAGCAGGAGCGGGTGCACCTTGCAATGACTGCGGTATGTTTACTGATAAACTTATATATTTCTTTTTATTTATCGATATTTTACTATATGTTTTGCTTCTGCTTACGCAGTAATATTCGATAAGTTTCCTATTAAAAATCAAAGTAATAAACTAATTATTTTTTTATAACGTCAGTAATTATTAGAATTAATGAGAATAAGGGATAAAGTCAACCTTTTATCTGTGAGATTTTAAAGCGCTCAAGGTTTAATTCTCATTGTTATATGACACCATTTCCATTAATAAATAAATGTGAGAACTTCACACGAAAGTTTCAAAAACAATTTCATTATTGAGATGAATTGCTTATATTTGTTTACCTTACATAATCTGTAATGCTTGAATTTTCATAACTTTGTTTTAGTCCAATTAAAAGGAACAACACTAATTCAATACCAAGTTCCACAAGACTTCTGTTCATAATTCAGTCAATTGCTTTTTTTATATCTATTTATTTATTCTTGAATTTATCTCTATTCTTTACAATGACTGCTAAAAGCAAAATAGAAAAGTTCGCAAAACAATTTTTTTTTAAATTTGTCTCGTGCATTAATTTTCCGTAGGTGACAAATGCCCCGGCTTGGACCTGCATTTCTGGCGCAAGGTATGTCGAAATTGCAAATGTCGCAAGGATCAGCACATGTGCCCAGATGATGATTTATCGGGTTGGGCTCAGTTCGAAATTCTAGGTCAAATTCGGTCGAAACCAGCATGTAAGTTTGTTTACTTTACAACTATCTCAATTTTACTAACCAATAAACCGTTTTTTTTTAAACAGATATGAAAATTAAAGCACTAGCCAATCAACCAGTTCAGCTAGATTGGGTTCCGCCCAACGCTACTCCAGATGTCGTCTCAGATTACATGGATAAATTGGGTACATCGCAAATTCCAGTTGCCGGAAGCGATGCAGCTGCAAAACGTAAGCAACAACTTGAGTTCCAGGTGCCTCCTCATGATTTGGACGCTGCTCTGTGTGACAACCTCACTGAATCCGAAACAAATCAATTGCAGCAGTATGTTCAGAAGATAAGAGAGAACTGTGTTGGCCAGGGAAGTGTAGTGAGAGTGGGTAACGTCATTCACGGTAAGTTGGGCCATGTTGCTGGCATTGTCAAAGAGGATTTTCCGCTTACTGCTCAGCAAGTGCAAGTCATTGAGGCGCTTCACGAACAACAGTCTACTGTCATCGCTGACCCGTTTTTAGTGGAAATTTTGAATTCAGATAAGTTAGCTAGCGCTATTATAAGTGAGACAGTCAGTGCGTATCCGAAGATATTTATGGCATTTTCGGAACCATTACGTCAAGAAGAAATAGAAGGTGTGCCAATTGGAATAAAACAGAAGGTACGAGAGTTAAATAAGGCAGCAATCAATAGCTTGGTAGATAACGGACCAATTTACGACAAGATTTTAAACAACTTGAAGCAAAAGAACTTAGACGTTGCCAGGGATCCAGTGTTAGGTCCAATCGCCGACTTCAGAAAAGAATATGTGGCTAGCCCACAATTCCAGCATCAAGTGAATTCCTTTGTAGAATTATTTAATCCTGCTCAGTCGCAATTTTGTACTCCAATCAAAACGAAGCATGACCCTTCTGACCCGTTCAACTCTCCACTTCCACTTAAACATCCTATTCAGACGAAGTTTGGAGCATTAATGAAACAAGACACTCCAATGAGGAAGGTTAAGTTTGGTGGAGTAAGCATTGTCTATGATTTGGGTCTACCCATTGACGCTGATTATGAGAAAGATTTAGTATTTGCAAAGGTTATCAACTCGGAACAATTGAAGAATGCTCTCCAGCAAAATCCTAGCCACTGGAGGGGCAAACAATTGGCCATTTCACTTTCTCCACTTCCTCCAGACTTTGATGATGAGCCGGAGCTTAGTGATGTTACTAAGGCTAAGCTTAAAGAACTTGGGTTGAACACAAACACACTACAAAGTGCTATTGCCAACGGGCCGTACTACGATAAGCTTTTCGAAACCTTGAAAGACAAGGGAGTGGACTATGCGGATTGCAATATTTTGACTCCAATTGAACGTTTACGTGGGGAACTGGTAGTTAATAAACCCTTTCAAGAGGAAGTCATAAAATACATTAACAATATCCCAAACACTGCTAGCATTGCGTATTCAGATATTAATACTGGAAATCCTTCCCATCATAATATACCCGGATCACGTAGTTGCGACTCTGGATTTGGATCTAAGCCTTCTACTCCCAATTATGCCACACATCCAGATTTGCTGTCTGCGGATAATGATCAATCTCTTTTCGGAATGAACGCATATTCAGGAAAATTTTCGTCTATTCCAGGAATCGAAGAGATGAACATGTATCCAGACGTTCAACCATCCAATGGATTTCCGTGCCTGGACAAATCTTTTGATAATCTTAACTTGGGTCCACCACACTCTTCATCTTCGCCCATGCCTATTCCAGTTTTGGCATGTCGGGATTGTCAAAATCCAATAATGACAGGTGATGTCGCCGTAAAAGCTGAGCGAGCCGGCAAAGAAATCGCATGGCATCCCGAATGTTTTAAGTGTCACGAATGTCGTGAACTTCTGGCTGATTTGGTGTACTTTTTCCATGCCGGACAGGTCTACTGTGGACGGGATTTGGCTATAATTTTAAAAATTCCCCGCTGCAAAGCTTGTGATGAGCTTATCTTCACGAAGGAGTACACAGCTGCTGAGGGGGCAACATTCCATATAAAGCATTTTTGCTGTTATCAATGTGACAAACCGCTGGCCGGTCAGCAATACATTCCTGATGAAAAAACAAATATGCCGCTCTGTTTGAAGTGTTATGATGACTTTTTTGCAGAGGCCTGCCAATTCTGTAGGAAACCAATTGGGCCATCAGATCAAGGTGTAGCTTGGGGTTCTGTACACTGGCACGGACCGTGTTTTATTTGTGCAGGCGTAGGTTGTGCTAAATCGTTGATTGGTGGAAGATTTTGCGTTAAGAACAACATGCCATTTTGCAGCCCTGCTTGTGTAAGAAGTGTTGTAAAATAGAGGCGACTATATTTTGTTCAATACCTCTTAAGTGCTTTGCTTCTATATACAATTAAGGATATAATGTTTATACCAACTTTGAATTGGTGAAACTTTCAGTATTTTTGTAACTTTTCCATAAACACAAACGTTATTTTTAATATGTAGAATTTATGTGTCAAAAATTTAGGATGACTATTGTCCAAAATGAAACTTACCTATAATTATTTAAGAAATACCTACATACATGTATGCAGATTGTCTATTCTTATGAATTTACTTTCATAACTCGAAATAAATAAAATATACTTACATATATTTTTATTTAATATTGAAACCAAAACGTTTGTTTTTCAAAATTTTTCAAAAATGATAATTTTAGTCTTGCTCTAGGGATCTGAAACATGGACTTTTTCTAAACGGAATAAAGATATCTTTGGTCGTTTTGAGAGAAAAATTGTTTGGCCCCGTTTGCGTGGACGTGACGGGACGGAGTAGACATCGACCAAGTTAAAAAAAAAACTGCGCATTGGGCGTTCGGGATGGCTGTGATATGTACAGCGAATGAACACCAACGCTCCAGCCCTAAGTAAGTAAGTGAATTAATCAGAGTTTGAAAGATTTTAATCACTCTGAGAAACTTAAGCCTTACATCATCGGGTTGATCTTTAATACGTAGGTTCAGACTTTCTTGTCGTCCCCAACATGGGAGCTGGGACTCGAGATCTTGAAAGGATCACAATATTACATTCGCTGTGGGCGTCGTGTATTGACTTTTTGGACTACATCTTAGTACAGTTCATTGAGTTCTCTGTTGTCGAAGAATTTTTATTTTTTATTTTATTAGTTAATCACATATATGAGGAGTATCTGTTCAAAACTTTATATAAACTTTACCTCTAGATACATACTTAAAAAAAAAATATATATTTCGTTCTTGATCTTGGAATACAAATAAGTCTAAAGGAAGAAAAATACGAGGTTTTTCTTAAATACTCGATATATAACGTACGCATTAAACATTAAACATTAAGTCGGAAACACACAACTTTCCATCTTTACTTCAGTTCGTATCAAAACTGACTAGTTACAGATTAGAATATTCCAGGTAGCCGTTAAAGGAATATAATTTTCTCAATTTTGATAACGGATTAGTTGGTTATGAAAGAAAGGCTCTTCATTACTCATTTGCACATCCAGTTCACTTTTCTTGATAGTTATCGAAAATCTCATAAGAATTTATATTAAAAGTCAACCTCAGATGGAGAGGTCAAACCGGATGGAAATGCAAAAACGCGAGAGATAGATATTTCGCAAAATATGTATATCCTGAAACCCTTACCTATCCTACAGCTACCGCAAGCAAAATGCTTTCTGAATATGTAACATTCGGAAGTGTTTTTCGATAGACAGTAATTTATCATTAGGTACTAAATAATGATTGCATTGCTCCGCAAAGGTACCTATTTAAATTGTTCCAACTTTGTAAAAGTCAAAGAACAAACATTTCAGCACACATATCTATCTTAAATAGTTTGGAACTGCTGGACTGTCACGAGTCGTTCATGTAGATATCAAATTTGTTTTGATGTGTAGATATCAAAAGTAGCAAAATAAAACATCTGCTTATCACTATAAGTAAAACCTCACATATACAATCGATAAAATTACTTCCTTCCCACATAGTTCTAATAAAACACCAGAATATTCCATTATCTAAACAAAATTGCTATACCCATCCTGTCAAATACTCGTGTGTAGGACCATCTTATCTTCCCCCCGTAACGTAACTTAGAAATAACGGCCAGTATAGCAATACATGAACCGGCTGTATTTATTCAGACACAACATCAACTGCTTTCAGATACCTTTTGTAACTTAAACCTTTATAATGTTTGGTCCAAAAAAATAATAAGGGTTCCAATTAATTGAACTTCAGGTGGTATATTGAATGTGTCACTTAGGAAACACACACAAAGAAACTTCTGTTTCTGTAGTTGACACCTTTGCTTTTATATGTATATTCATTCATTCCCATAAAACACAAGTAGCCCGTATCACCATAGGTGCTTATTACATCACAGAGACTGACTGGATCATGCGAAAGGTGCAAATCGATCTTTTATCCCTTTAAAATGCAACCATACGGGCGTTTGAGATCATGCTGTTTACTTGAGGTCACCATAATGATAATTAACATTATAATCCCTTAAATAAAAATCTTGAGATTCTGCAAAAAAATAAACAAAATATGAAGCACTTGGAATTACGTTTGTATGCTTGAGTTTACAGAACAGGGCATTGCAATGTAGTATGCATATTCAATGAACAACAATGAAAGCAGAACAATCGGGGAAATAATATATCGATCAAAAAATACGCGTACACATATACAATTATTAATAATACATAGTTGGGCTGGATTTTGAAAGCATCGGGTCGACATAAGCATAGGGGTGGTTCTTTGGAAATGTTATTATTGTTGCACGTAGTCGGTGCCTATGCCAACGCTTGATTTAACATCTGTCCATAACGTATGTAAGTAAATCAAAGAGCTATTTAGAATAGATGCAAAGGCAGTGGCGATGGCTAAGTGTGTAGGATAAGAGATTAGTTTGATGAGACAAATTCAAAAAATATCTAGGAAAAAACGACAGACAGGCCGCCATATCTGTACGATGGCAGTTTCTTCTTCTTAATAAACCTAAGCTGCAAAGAAAATTAAAGTCACCAGCAAAATCTCTGCCCTCAATGTGTACTTTGTGTGTTACGTCCTTTTCCGTGGTCGAGCTATGTTCTCTTCAGGTAGAGTAATTGCATGAGAAGTGTTAAATTGTGGGATGTTGAATTTATTCGATTTGTTTGTAAAGAAATTATTTGGAATATTAATTTATTTATGTTCTTTATGAACAAAATGAAAAATGTAAATTAAATGTCATCTGACAAAGTGGTGATGGCGAGAAGCTTACCGTAAAATAGGCAGTGGACCAAATTTCAAACTGATCGGAGATTTTCAACATCATAGAAAATTAATATGTACTTTCTAACTTTATCTGAAAGATTCTTCCGCTTGTGCTTTTGTTTTCTGTTCTAATCTGGGATTTATTCATAAAACACGGCTATTGTGCGGTTGCCAACGGATAACAAATTTGAAAGTGAACCTTTAAAAGTTTCGACCTACTAGAGTTTATTACTTAGCTGGAACACCCTTATTTAGAAGATTTCATATAGTTAAGGACTGACACTGTTTAAAAATCATCCGCAAGCTACTGCTATCATTCACGACACTCAATTGTGACATTAATTAATCAAGTTTATAATTTTAAAAATCTTATACATACATACATATGTATGTATCTCTATTTCTGCACTATTGGGTTGGGTAAAGAAATAAATCAAAATTAATATATTATTGTTTTGCTAGATAAATATCTTAACAACGTTCCCAAATTCGTATTAATCATTATTATACGCTAGTTACATAAAAGTTCCAGTGCATATCACGTGTTATGCAATTGTACTATGTTGTGGCATGGTGCAGAAACATCCTTCTTTCGATTGTATTCTCCCACCCCTAGCAACGCCGGATTTATACTCAAAGTAGTAGTATAAAAGTTCACCCACCTATATTTTTTGACAATAAATGAAGGGAGTGATCCAGTCCTATGTGTTATGAAACAATAGCCAGGAATATGCATTGGGATTTTTTTTCTGTTCTTTGTTTAGAGATTTTAGTATAGGTTCAGCCAGGGGGAGTAGATGAAGATGAAATTGCGGAAACCCGGTTTACTCCCGTTCATGGGAAAATTTATGCAGGAATTCAATTCCTTTGGCATGAGTAAAGGGACCTTGTGATGACGAAGAACAAGAACAATGGACGCTTGGTTGCTCAACGCCAGGCGAAACGTCTGACATTCGTTGCTGTCGGTCTCTTGGGAGATTTTGTTCTTTTATTATGTGCCGAGAGTATCATCTGTATTTACGTTTGGGAATTAAATGAGATGAGAGATTATTATTTATATTTGTTGCACATTTTCGCAATTGTGGGAGTGTATTCGAAATTCAAGTATGTAGGTACATACTACAGAGTAATACGAGTAGAAAGCAATAATTGTTTTTCTATGAGAACTTTTATTTTGCCGTTGGTCACAAATCTCGACTCCATAGGCAAATATAAGGTGTATAATATACAAATGTATGAAACGAAGAAAACGAATAAATTTTAGTTGAAATTTTGTTGTAGTTTCATATAAATTTGAATACTTGTTATTAAAAGTTAATCCAATAGATGAAATTCGATTGATAAACGGTATTGAATTACGAAAAAATCCTACTCCATGCATATTCATTCCTTATTTACACCTTATTCGTCATCAAGAGCTTATGATAGTGAAAACTTGAATGACTAAGCAAATAATGCAAACAAAAAAGTGAGTCACGCAGAATAAAATTACGAAAAGACCGGACATTCACCACTATTCCAATATTCTTCTCCCTTAAAATATTTATTTTCTGCAGAGGAATCTGTTTTCCCATACCAAATAGAATTGAAAAATAGTAAACGAATTTGTAAGGTACAAGGACATACATATAAGTAAAACAAAACATGCAAGGCTGGTTTTGCTTTCTATCAACCATTTAATACCACAGTTTTCCTGCAAAGTACACCCCCTTAGAAATCAGAATAATGCATCCCTATAGAAAAAAATCGTTATTTACTTCCTGTTGGGTTGCGCTTGAATGTTTTTTGTTTACTCACGAACTTTTAATTTAGTAAAACCTTGCATCTGTCATTCGATAGATTGAGTTTCTTCTTGGGGTGTAAAAGTGTTTCCAACTGGCTATTCCGTTTCCTATTTTTAATATTGTTTTCGGTTAGAAAATGAAAGTGTCCATGGATGATATAGTGTGGGAAGTGAGAAGAGTTAATTAAGATACGCATAGTTAGGTTTTGATGGTAGAATTTTTGATTGTTTGTTTAATATTTAGTTATCAATTGAAAAATGTCCACTTCAAAATAATGAACGGTTTTTATTTTTGTGTGGCTTTTGTTTATTTTTATTAAAAGATGGAACATTTGATTGATACTGTTTATTGACGGCGTTCGTGGAATTTCTCTTTTGTATTGGGCTCTTTGAAGTGAGCTGAGGGATTTCTCAGATGTTTGAAGTCAATATTTTGTAGAAATATTTCTCATACTACTTTAAATAAAGCCAAACTACTTAAAATAAGGAACTTTGTAAATAATGTAACCACAAATCTTCCTGAAATCATTCATTTTGGTTGTGATGATTTTGTCCATTACAATAGTAATCTTAGCTTATATAGGTAGAATGAGTTTTGATAAAAGAATAGCCCTCATATTGTTTAAAGTTTGATTGCACATCATTTTACAATTTAAATGATTGCGATAAGACTTTATGCTTTACAAGTTGCTAAGGACCTGAGTTCAGAAAAGCTGTTACATTGTTGGTTGAACACAGACTTGCAGGGTTTATTCATTGGTCGTGTCGCATCATAGGCAGTTAAAAATCGTACGAATCGTATCGTAGTAAAACCCTTTAAAATAACAAAACTCCAAAAAACATATGGTATTTATTTTAATACATTTTAATCATTTAAGGTCGGTCTTGGGTGTACTTAGACTACATTCACACAATTTAAAGTATGCATTTTCATTGTATCTTGATTTTGCCTCACCTTCCTTAGAAGAAGGTACAAACTGAAGACAGTGTAGAAAAGAAAAAAGTAATTTTGTTCCTTTGAATTCCGTCTTTTTATTACATATGTATATTGAAAGGCTTCGAAACAAATTTGTTGCCTTCATTTTGTATTTCGTATAAATTACATAGTTTATTAAAGAGAAAGTTATTGAATACATGTTTAAATTTTGAACTCAAACTGTGAATTAGGAATTTTAGAGAAGTATTAGAAAGTGGTCCATTCGTCGGTCCATTTCTCCAGAAGCCGTATGTCGATATAAATTTGATTAATTTGCTTTAAAGTTTGTATTTAAAGGTTATATAATAAAGCTTGTAAAGTTACTATGTTAAAGAGATATGTATAGAACGAGTGACAGATAAAAGCAAGACGACACAGCAAATGACTTCCTCTGCGATATTGTTTTAGATAATTCGTATCAGCTTACTACATTCTTTCTTACTAATTGAACTAATTGGTGAATGCCTAGTTTTAAATTCCCCATGTCTCAAAAGCAGTCGTCAATTTATCATAAAGTACCAGAATTATTAGTTTGCATACTTTTGGTCATAATACATTTATGTTTCTCATGCTCATTTCTAAAGTCGCTTCCAAGACATTACTTAATTAGAGTTACATGGAAAGACACTCGATTAAAAAAATAAAAATAGCTGTGCCTCTAGCGGGTATATTACAGCAACTCCTGGCATATAATCAGTTTTGAACGCTATGTAAATATGAGGAAAAATTAAATGAATGTAGTTTTTTTTACAAAAGTATTTATTTCTTATTAATATTTTATAATATTACATTATCAAAAAATAAACATATGTTTAATAAATAATATTATGTATTCAATATAAATATTAAATAATTTATTTAAATCTTTACAGGTTTTACTTGTTAATTCTACAATTAAAATTCGCTTACAGTATTTTTAGTATCACATATTTTCTATTTATTTACTTAATTAAGTTTCGTTTGACTTTAGACATTATTTTTCTATAAAAAATAGACAATAATAAATAATTTGGTATAAAAATATACATGTACTTCATACAGTTTTGACTTTAAAATCTAAATAAAATTACATTTTAAGAGATATGATCATACATTTTTATTGTAATTTTTAAAAACTCTCTTTTTTTATTGTTAATTACAACTTGTACTTTCCATCAGAAGTTTAAAAATGTATTTGCAAATTAAGGAACAAGTACGCTGCGATATAATTTCGTTGGTTCTTATTAAATTTCTAATACAACCATAAAAATTAATTCAAATAAATTAAATAAATATATATACTGACATTAGTATAAACTAAAACTTAATATCTAATTTCTTTGGTCAGAGCTGTAAGTTCGTATGTAGTATGTATATTATTTTGGTAGTGATAGGCTGGTATCATTAAAAATGTACAACTTAATTGTAGAAATAAATTTAAATTATATTAAGAAATACAAGTAAGCAAAATCTCTGAAGATATTTGAATACGCTTAAAAACTAATATGACTAGAATTCACTCGATTTGAATAATGCTGTGAACAAAGATTCACAGATTTTCGAAAATTCAATAAACTATTAAAAAAAGATTTAAGAAATAATATGTAAGCAACAGTGTGAGGCTTTGACGTGACTAAATACAAGACTAGAAAAGCTGTTTTTGTACGTTTGATACTTTCTTGTTGTTATAGCATGACTACAAATATGACTAGAATAGGTAATAATAAATTTAATTGGTAATTTTAATATATAATAATAGAAAAAAATACGTTGTCCACACATAATAAAAATAATTAAATATAATGTTGAATAAACAACTGTATTATAAACTAAACGTGACTAGATTGAACTCAATTCTCTCTGTTGGAATGTTTCCAGTATAATACAAAATTAATATTAAAATATACAAAAGCCAATGGTAAATCAACATTTGTTCGTGGTAACTGCTAAAGAAAATAAATAATAAGAGAAAAATACTACAGACATCCAAACATAAAATGAAACCTGCATAGTTTTATAAAAAAAAACAGTAAAAACATGAAATCCCAATGGCAATACTTAACTATAGAATAAAACTTAATACCTACATACATAATACATAAGCGTGCAGTTGATTAATTATACAACGCACTCGTTCTCACCCTAACGCTTTAGTGAGCAATTCCGATCACTGTTGTGTGCTGAATCACTGAAGTACAATTTCTTAAGTTCGTAAGGGCTGTTGCAGCAATATTCTCCTCCTCAGTAAGGTTGTTTTCCACTATTTGCAATCGACCGGAATTCGAACTACAATCGGAAATGGAGTCCATGTCATAATCGTTCGTATAAATCCCTTCATCCTCATTTGAGTGAACACTTTGCCCTCCAGCGCTAAGCGAGTCCTCTTTAACTCCATCAGATGCCTTACCATCAGCCTGTTTTTTATGCGTTAACTTATGCTTCCTAAGATAAGCAGCTCTTTTAAAACATTTTCCACAGTCTTCACAGCGAAACTGAGCTGTTGATAAAGTGTTCACTTGAACTTGGTTCTCCTTTTTGGAATCGCTCTTTTTGGGCTTATGCCATCGACGGTGGGAGGCCAAATTCGCTGGACAATTAAATTGTTTTCCACATTCTGGACACCGGTACTCAAGTAGCACTATGCAAGAACATCTATGCTGTGCCAATCCGAACGCATCCTCAAATTTAATGCGACACAATTTACAGACATAGTCACCAATAACGTTTTTGATGGCAGCCAACTCGGCCTTGGTTTCTTCGGTTATCTCAACGATGTTATACTTCGGATCGATGTCGCCGTTGCTATACTGCTGTGTACCTTCATTTATCTCCTCCAATGGTCGAATTATTGTCCCGGATACCGGAGAACTCGTGTCCTCATCGAATTTCAACTTTCTTGTGGCCTTATTTCGACTTAATTTAGGTTGTGGGGGTTGGGCTTTTGTGGTTTTTGGTGCGGAATCACATTTAATCGGTTTTGAAGGGGTGACATCACGTTTAATGGTCAACTGAACTTCGGTTTTCGTCATTTTAGCAGGGTTGCTGAAGTTTGGCCCATGGTGGTAGGTGGAATCAACAGCTATACCACCTGCTGATGATAAAGCTGATGTAGAGGACATCGATGATTCATCGGATCCTTGGGAAAACTTTCGCTTTCTATGTGGGGATGGTGGAGGCGTGAATGGTGGTTGGTCATTGTTGTGGCAACTGTTGGTACTGACAGTACTTGTTCTGATAATTTGATCATTCGGAGAAAGTTGTTTTACAGACAGATCCAGGGGAATTTCAATTTTTGCCTTTATATTTAGATATCGACTACGGTACTTTGGTGGAAGCTGGGCAACTGTAGTCAACAAGCCCAAGCCGCTGGTAATACTATGATGATGGGAATGATGGGATAGCGTTTCCATAATTACATACTTTGAACTATTCTTTACACTTCTTAACACTTAACTAAACACACATGTTATCAAAATAAAAATAAACAAAAATGTACCCGTAGGCCCTCGTAACAAGTAAACAAAGTAAAATTGCAACAAACAAATTTAATTAAACAAATTGAAGGAACAATGTTAGAGTTCCGTTCTACGAGGACGTATCAGGACCACGACTCTGTACAGAATGACTAGCTCAATATCTATTTGTCCTGCATTTATGGATGAATAAAAATTCAGACTTTCAACTAAAACATCCCCTTTATTGAGTCGCCTCTATGCTCGCAACACACATACATAGTCAGACTCACAGGAATCTCGCATTGTTAATGACATATTAGTCACCCTTTTTCCCAATACGTCACAGTGTTTTTCTCGTGTTATCCTGTGCCTTTAGTACTTTTCTATGGTGGGGTAGGTACAGCGGCAAAACAAAGTGGAAAAATCCTTCCCTAAGGGTTGCACTTCGTTTGGTATAGTTCCCTTTGTGGTAGTGAAAGATGGTTGGTTGCTCTTTGGTGGTGTTTAGATTATAGAATTCGTACTTAGAACAATATTGAAAATTATTCCAATTCTTCCCTTCGTACACAGTTAAGGGTGGCGTTGCACCAAGCACATTGAAAAGAGTACAAACATTTTAAAACAAATACATTTGAGAGATGCTCGATAAAAGTTTCGGTAGATATTCTAGCCTTGGTGGTTGATGATCACTAGGGGTGGTAAATTAATGTTTGGTAGGTAGCGTCAAGTGAAGTTCTGCTTACGCCTGTCTTAGTTAATGGTTAGTGTTAAAGTGTTGCCGATATAGTAAATGATTTGCAATTTTTATATCTTTAAAAGTCTAGAGTATTACAGTTTCTCTTAACCTCAATGTAGCTCTCAACTAGATGAGTTTATTAGACTTAAGCTGTTTTATGTATGTATTAAAGAAAATGTTTGGAGATAAATGTTTGTGCCATAAGTGCACATCTTTTTAAACCTTAAAATTCTCTTCATTTTTGTAAATCCAGCAGTTGGGAAGTTTTATGCAGGGTAGAAAGCGGTTGGGGTTTCAATAGAGTTTTTTTTTATGGCTTTGTTTTTAATTTAATATGTATTTTAAAGTTCTTTCTTGCTTGGGTCATCAGCAATTAAATAATTTTTGCACACCTGAGGGTACTATAAGAATGTAATATCAAGTGCAATATTATATGATATTTTCATCATGTTGCTCAAGTTTTTTTTAAAAAAAGCTTCACCTTTTAGTCATAATCGACATGTTTTGGTAAGAAATTTCTTTTCAGTGAGGTAAAATCGATCACGCAGTAAAAAACAAAAACTTACGTGCAATCACTTGACCTCTTTTCTTCAGCATGGATAAGCCTGATAAATTTTTATTTATGTTTATATAAGGACAAATTTATTGAATTTCGACAAACATGCCCAAAAATAGGGCCCAGATGGTAGGTATACCTATTTTTACATATACTTAATAAAAACTCGCGTTCAAAGATACGGTAAAAAAAACTATATATTATTACACCGAAACCTATATAAAAGTTTTGAGGTTTTATTTTTACAAATGTACAACATTGGAGGTTTTAGAATTTGTCTAAGGGATTATTTTGCAAGCGCCTGGCAACGTTGATTATAATATTTCACGAAGTTCAACTAATTATGCGTTAATGCATTATGTTGAGATCTATTCAGAACATCCGAATAATATTTCAGAAGTAAGAAATTAAATTGACGAATTATTTCCAAATCGTATACAAATGTAAATGTCTATTGATTATTGTAAACCTAAAGGCCCAACTATAGTTGCCGAATTGCCACTTTCGACCACGTAAAATTTACATTTGTTTGTGTGTTTAATTGTGCAGATTGGAAAAAAAATAACATTTTCAGGTAACTCACGCGTTTTAAATTTAATTAAATGGAACTGTTTCCTGAAAATTTAAATGTCTACTTTAGTTTTATTTATAAAAAATTATTGCCCCTTTGGTCACTTTAAGTTTGCTATGACATAAGCTTCCGATGGCTTTTAACTATTTTCTACAAAGACTACTTATTCAAAAACTACTACTACTATTCCCAATAAATGGCAGCACAATCAGTGCCTAAATCTATTTGCTTGCCTCTGCGCTATCGTAAGTTTCTATACATCAGAACAAATCCAGCCTAATAACACACTTCGCCCGATTTGATACCGCCGAAGTTATACGTGATATGTGCTGTGATCTATAATTCCTGCTGCAGCACCTCGTAACCACCTTTTTCTAAAAGAACCCCTGCCTAGCTAGCTCTATGCCATGGATGAAGGAGCACACAAAATTGTATACAATGCCAACATCCACGAGTGTCGGAGCACTTCGAGCACGCGACCTCAAATTTACTCCGCGTGTTTGTAGTTTTATGGCATGTGCTGCAGGAAAAATCTTTCCAGGTGCAGTTTTTGGAAAAAAATGTTTTATAATGCGATTTGAGGGAACTCACCAAGCCTATGGGTGAAGAACACAGCCAGTTAAAGTGCACGTTAGAAGGGAGACTACGACAAAAGAAGCAAAAAAAGATTTTTTTCGCAGGAGTGTCCTTATGAACAAATAGGGGATGTTGCGTACCGCGATTGTTGGTTGCCTCAGTGCCAGTGCGTTACTCTATGAGACGATTATGATTTCCTTTACATGGCCGTAATTTCGAAATACGTATAGTTACATACTTGATTTTCTGTAGCTATCGCTACTACTCACATCCCTTAAAAGTCCCTTTAGTGTGCAACTATGCCGCGACTTACTATGAATATGGAAATATTCAAGTTCTGTATAGGTTTTCCCTGAATTTAGTTGCCAACGGGGTCAAACAACTTTTGCTGGTTTCCCTCGTTTTATGTGAAAACTGGCACGAGACCGAAATTGTGTAGAAAACAAATCTGCCTGTGCCCAAAATTTATAATTACAAAACTGCATTCTATTAGATACAGCTGGGTTGTTTTGTTTTGGTCGTTGTTCATGCTCCTGATAACTTAGATTTTGCTGATTTCGGGTAACAGTTACAACAACTGCAATTTTGGGGGTTGAAATTTATTATTCAGTTGCAGCTGGGTGAAAGTAAGGACTAGAGTTATGTGCTTTGTGTCCAGCGATGTATGGAAGGGATACTAAATCTGTTTGGCAATTTACATTTCAGAACATATAGGTAGTTACCCAATTCGTATGCCGGTGGTGAATTGAATTTCAGGAAACTGATTATTAAAACGAATAAATAATAAGGCCTTAAAGCGCTTTCAACAAGGAATACGAATTTATTTCAACTATTTGTTAAATCGGGAAAAAGACTAAGTGTCTTTACAAAATCAAAGGAGAGTATTGTATTCATACATACATACTATGTAAAATATGCATTTATATTTATGTTAAGATAGGTCTATGTTTATGTTCTACAAAATATCCTCCTGCTTCCTCTTGTGTCTTCTTTCCAAACAATTTAAAACACCTGCGAAGTGCCAATCGGACAAATTATACACTTTTCAACCACAAACTATGATGCATACGAATGAAATTCACTATAATTATTATTGTACAATCCCTAGAAAAATGTTTTATTTTCATTATCGGGGTTGACAAACGAATGCAAAAATGATTTTTGTTTCATTTTTTTTTATTAAGATTGCGTGACTATTCCAATAGAAAATTGTGGGTTGTTATTTACCCACTGTCGAATTTTTAAGCACTGAAGCGAATCGAAGTATGTATATTTATGCAACTAGATACATACTCGTACCTTGGTTTTTTTTTTAAATATCAATGAATCACTTTTTACAGGTACGTATCCACATATATAAAATTATTAAAAAAATAAATAAATCTTTAACGCAAAAAACCGCACTATTCCGACACACCGATCCAAACCACTGAGCGACAAAATACGCAATGCCAATGTATAACATTCCTTCGATCTTCAGTTAGTCTTGAGGTGTACATTTTTCACTTTCTTAAAGTCGCCCCTAACCCCGTAAAGTAAACGATCCAGAAAACAACATGGTTAAAGACGAATGTGTACGAGTTGCCTAAGGGGAGAGAATCGACTCACCTTAAGAGGGGTGCATTCTAAAGAAATATGTTTTCCTTAGATTTCCAATGGTTTTTATACCATTGCAAGCACCGCAAAGATTTAGATAAGGAGACATTATTTGAGTTTTGATTCGAAGCGATTGCTGGTATTTTTTTTTTTTTTTAATATCCATGAATTTCGTGAATGTAAAAAGGAATAGGAATGGAAAGTGAATGTGAAGTGACTAATCAGTTGAAGAAAGGATGTTTTGTTGGGATGTGACAAATATGTATGAATTTATGCATTGTTAATAGTGTGTTAGTAATAAATTTATTAATATCTTCGATAATTTCTTGTAGAATTGTATTTATTTGATAAAATTTGCTGTCGAATGAAAAAACCCACTAAGAAAAACTTAATTTTTTTTAATTCTCAGTTTAGGGCACGACAAGTTGTTCGCTTTAAGCCTGAAGTTACAACTGTAATAGTTTTTTGTGCTATTAAACTGCCTGTTATAAATATAAAACATGTTTTAACTGTAGCTATAGTTAAATGCCGATTCGAAACGGCAATTTATTATTGAGAAGCTTCTCATGACAGTTATTACTCTTGGGTGTTCGTCAGACGTTCGAAAGTTCGAAAATGAATAAAAGGTGGTACGGGTCGAATTTAAACCGGAGACCACTCGCATAGTAGTCCAACTAACTAAACCACTAAGCCTACTTATGCAGTTGCCACTAGTTGTTACCACTAGGATTAAAAATAGTTATACCTTAAGATGATTAATTTCCGCATTGAAAGCTTATAACTTGAATAAGAATGCGAATAGGCCCTCGCACAAATTTTGATTGTCAGAACTTTATTAATCCCATCCCTAAACGAATTTCTTCTGCTCTTGAAGCACTGTAAAGCAAACTTAGCAGGAAGTTAGTAAAAGAAGAGCTATATTTAGGAATTCTTTTAATATTTTTTGGGTGAGGGTCTTGACTTATTCGCACTGAGACCAACAAAATACTGATTTGTTGAATTATAGGCTAGTCAGTCTGTCTTTGTTTGGTTAAAAACAAAAGTTAAATGTTAATCTGGGTTTTAATCGGTGGAAATCTAGCATTAGATACCTACTTAATAAATAAGTTTGAAATAATGTACAAACTATGTATCCTTCATTTGTTTCATTTTTGTTAATGTTAAATTTTGTGATATTAAGCGTATGTTTTCCAGAGAATTATATTGTATTATATTCTCATCAAATCGAATGGCAGTCAATTGAAAACAGTAGAAATTAACTCCACCGTACCAAGCTTTTCTAAACAATACATATACATCTACATTTCCCATAATCACAACCATAAGCAACCTCACCCTCTTTTAGAATTAGAAAAAAATAAGATAAACTACTCGCGTACGTTGTACATAAAGTTGTATTGGTGAAAAGCAGCATTCCGTTGTTATGCTATCCAGCACGCTTCTTTGTGGTATTTATCACGATTCTTTACATAAGGCACGTGTACAACCATATTAACGTTATTATATTCCACACAAATGCTTTAGCAAGAAATACCATCAACGAAGCCTTCATCCCTACTATAATAACCCGACTATATTTGTACATAATCAAGGTCTGTAAAAATCACCAATTCTTATAGGTACATATGTTGATTGATCTCTACTTGTATATCGTATTCCAATCCAAGCCGAAAACCTGAGCCTTAAACATAAGGATTTCGATATTCAGGCTGACAGTTGTAGCAGGAGTATTACAGTGCAATCGGATAAAATTATTATACGAATGAAAAGGGTGAATAAAATATACAGCAAGTATGCGTACAAAAGAACCTTTTGTGCAAAGGGGTTGCACACATTTTTGATTGCATTGGACAACCAAAAACCAAAGTATCTGACTGACGCTATGACATACCTTAAATTAATTCGTCTTCAAATTTCGTTTGTAGATATATCGTAGATGCATACATTTGAGAAATGTACATACGCGCGCCGGTCGTGTGTAGTATATATTGCTTAGAGTTTCCTGTTGCAACTCTTGTTTTAAAATGCACCATGCCTTAATTGTTATTTTACTTTGAATTTAATAATTAATCTACCACTTGTGAGTATTAAACGCATATGCGAGCTGACTGTCTATAACCAATCTCAACATATACGCTTTACATGCTAAAGACTACCAAAGGAATCTTGGTTGTGGTTAAGATGTCCTTTGATTTTACGAGAACTTGATTCCTATGCGACATAAGTTGGTTGGTGGTAACCTTTGGTTTTGTTATGGCATAATGACTTAAATGCAATTTGTTTCAAGTAAAAGTTGAATGGGGATAGGTACCGTTGAAGGGGCGGCGCGTGCATAAGCAAAATTAAAAACTGGTCCTCATTTAAATTTGAATAAATATGAAGTTAATATTTAACGTACCCCCCACTCGTCAGTGTATGTACAATATGTACTTATATGCATTTTTTTTATAATCTTTCGTATAATATTGTGTGACTTTAAATATGCAAAAACAAAAATAGTAATTTCATATTTATGGAAATATATAATGCAGTAAAATTTGCGTTATACATTAAACAAAATTGAAAACTGTTATAAGCTTGTTTAAATTGTTATAACTTATACAGCGGTAAAAACTGTGACTTTACTTGATTGGTCATCAAATGCTTTTCAGTTGAGTGGGTTGGCGAGTCAAGGATTCAAGACGTTACGCTTTCATTGTGTAGGTACGTGAACAAAGAAACATAGCTAGCTTTCGTGCGAAAATATAATTTTGGCAATTTCAATTTGATGCCGATGTCTTACTTCTTAGGACGGTTTGTGCTTTTTGAGGTTTACCAGACTGAAACATACTGGAAGGATTCCGACCTGAGAACCAGCGCACTCGCAACATATTGGTCCTAATCAATATATAAAAATAGTACAAGATGACTAACACTATATACTATATAGATTATTACCCTGTGTGATTCGGATTGGGTATTTTGACGGTTTTATCATTGTTGTCGTTTTCATGACAAATCTTTAGTTGGCTGTATGTATTATTTAATTATTTGTAGCAATTTAAACAAAAAGTAAATGTACCTAATGAATACACATATTTTCGTTTATTAATCCCCAATGGCACGTGCATCACTTGCCTGTTAGAAATTATTATTTCAGTAAGAGATCCATTTCACTTTACAAGAACGCACAAACTCTACAGACAAAAATGCATTTGTGCTAAAGTGTCATGTTCGGTTCGCAATGAAGTGTACTCTTTTGGGTTTTGTTACAAACCCCGCATTGTATAAAACAACTCCTTTGTGAATGCTATTCATAACGTTTGCGTCTATGTTGAGCCTGTTAAACTCAAATAAGAAGGGCGTGCTGCAATGTACTTCATATCCTTGATTTTGCCATTAACAGAGACGCACATCGAAAGTGAGAGTTTGTGTTCTATTTACATTATTGCTGTTATGATTTGAATTTCTAATATAATTTCAAGAAACACCCATGTCTGTGGAATACAAAAAAGTAAAAGCTTTCAGTGAAATTTTGAAATACCAGTGCGTCAAACTGAGTGCTTACTGGGTATTTGGATTTTAACGAAACATCAAGTAAAAGGGTTCACTGAGTGGGAAGCGCGGTTGTGTTTGAATAGCAAGTGTTTCACACATCGTGTAGCAATTTTAATTGTAAAGGCTATTAATGTCAAGGTTACGACTGCAGCAGTATTATGCATATTATTACTAACAAAATGATGCAGGAAGAATAATTGTACTCTCGTTATAGGCATCTCCACTTAACTCTAGCATTGATTTGAGCAAAACATTCAAAACACAATAATTAAAAATGGATTTCATGTCAAATAATATTTGTGCGTGATAATTTCCTTACGCCGTCAGTGGATGTGATTAGACTGCCACTCAAAATAATTAATTTCATTAAGAAAATACGCTTTTCAGGTGGTCAGCGTTCTAAGTTGTTTCAGAATTGTGATATGCACTTCCCATACTGATACATAATAAATACAAAGAAAACTATAGGCTAGCCCCATAATACACATAACTCACAAATATGAGTTTAAAGTAATATATTATCCACGATATTACTCTGTAAAGTTTTTACTTATCATTATATCTACGATTGTCATCTAACTTCAAGTATCTAATTCCAAAATTCTCTTACCAGTTGAATTCTTTCTGACAGGCAATATCCAATTAAAGTATATAATTACATTCTGCTTGGTGTCACGAAAAAGAAAAAACACCAAAACGAACAACTTCACCTAAGAAGCATTCACACTTTGTAACAATCACCGAAGAGGTCTTGATTTTGTGGTTAACATTAACGAGAAGTAATTAAATTTAGAAAGAAGCTTTTAAGCGCACTCCCCAAAAATTTAGCCTCCGGGGAGTTTCAGAAATTCGTGCTGAAAAAACAATTTTTGCCAAATACCATAGCATGTACAAAGATCCACAACAAAGGCGCACACATAAGACAATTAAGAACACTTACTGTCATTTTGAAAATGTGCGTTTTCACGCTTTCCCTCTTTTGTATCCCGAGGGGCCATACAAGAATAATTACTTTAATATGCATCTCGCCTCTTGCATCATAGAAGACTCGGTACGCTTCATTGAATTTACGAATTTTTCATTTACATTATAAATGCGAGGGTGTTTCTCTGTTTGCACACGGAGAAGACAAACTAAGCATGTAACCACGGCAACATAACCGCACTCACACGCAATTCAACCATTCGTTTCTTTTTTAAGGATTCTCCTCTGGGCATAATAGCCTCATCGTAAAATAATATTAATAGTAGTATAATCGAAGTAAATGCGCGCATTAAAAGAACATCCCTTCAGAACTGATGTTTTGGGATTGAAGAATCGTTTAAGTGGACAGCGTCCTTCCCCCATCATAGGCATTATGCAGAAACACCTGGAAATTAGAATTTCGATACGGTCCAAGGGTGCAATAGCTAAAAGATTCCAATACTGCATACATGATATACCAGATCGCGTGCTTAAATGCAATTAGGGTTGAGTAACCGGAAAACCATAAACGTAGGTAATGATATTTTCTTCGAGTTCGCTGATGAATTCAAATTTAGACGCCTTTGAAAGAATGATTGACGGAATTTATATTGTTTATGTACTAATTATAATTTTATTTTCATTATATTTCACAACTATATAGTATACATGTTTCGCTTTTCGAATTTGAATATTAAATGAGTAAGATGAGGATTAGTAAGCCCATCCTTACATATCCTTCTGTACCACCCAACTAAAGAACATCTTGTGTAGAGTGGGGAGAACCTCGAAACACATCCTCTAGGGCCCTGCAAAACAGTGAGATCGCTGCAAGACGGCCATGGTCCACAGTGTTTGGTAAAAAAAAGTCAAACATGTAGGGTTAGTTCTTGTAAATAAGTGTGTAGTACCAAAGTTGTTTCAGAACTTGGCTCAGCACCACCGTTTACGTTGATTTACACATAAAGATATAGGTGCTGGCCTCAATAACACTGTTCTACTAATAAAAGGTATCACGGCTTTCCACGAGTTCAATAATTACATCAATCATTTTATTCATCACTCCCAGACAGCGGTACCATGTCGTTATACCTCATGACAACTTAAACCTATTTAAAAACATGACCTTCTTCTTCACAAATTAAGTAAAGATCTGGGTGAGGGATTATAACCCTCCCACTTTAGTGCATTCAAAAACACGACCATTTGTAGACTGTAAGATATGACGCAAAGCTACTGCTGTAGTACATTGCCCCATGTAATCATTGTGCCGTGATAGATTTAAACAACTGATATACGTTATTAGCAGAGATTCGTTATACTCGCAACTTAAGCCACAAGCACGCACCAGCAGTCTCCTTTACATATACATAGATTGATAATTGCACAAAACAATTTCCAACAGGTTTCCTATTACATTTTCCACTAAATTTCTAGGCATAGCAAGATTGTGCTCAGTTAAGCTGATGCAGTATTTGATGTGTAGTCACGAAAAACGTTAACGACTAAGTCACTTTCGGCGCCAAAATAAAAGTTAATTCGATAATAGTTATTCAGAGACAATGATCCCTGCCAATGTGGAGGAGCAATACCGAAAATTTCCCGAAATGAAACGGGAGGAAGTTCTTAAGTTACTGCATTGGATAAAGCAGCAGCCGCACATGCCAAACTTAAGCGAAACGGATGCTATTCTATTTTTCCACGCTTGTTATTATAGTATGGAATTAACAAAACGAACAATCGACACTAATTTAACGATTCGTACACACTGTCCGGAATTTTTTCATAACTTGGACATTGAACGAACTGAATTGAAAAAGGCAATGAATACTGTGTAAGGATAATCAGTTTGTTTAACCACAGGATGCGAGATGTTTCTTTTATTAATTGTAGTGCAATTTTACCACTTCCTAAGACAACACCAGAGGGATATAAGGTAATAATCGGAAGATTGTCGGATACAGATACATCAAATTTTAACTTTGCAGATATCATGAAATTGTAAGTATAGCAGTGATGTTAAATAATAAAATCAAAATTAAGTATGCGGATAACGACGACACGGATAACAGAAGTTATTAAGGAAATTTGTGATGTGAATATTATAACTTCATGTTAAGTATCTTAGTGTTTTGTGCGTGCATGTGGACTTCCTTCGTGACTAAAATAGATGCGCGAGATCCGTACATACATATGTATTTAGTTGTTCTTATATAGAACTATGCATAAAGCAGTAATCGTTTTTTTGCATCATTATGTAATTTGCCTGCAGGTAGTAAATAATTTTACAGCCTTCTCATTCTTTCGTAAGCTCATGTATTAGCTATCAGGTAAAATTTTGTTGTTAATAAATGAATATTCCCCATAAATAAACTCGAATTATGTAAATCAGATATACATAATTGTTACTATGTCCGTTTTTACGTCCTAAATATCTGATGAATGATGGATCACAGAATAATTCCTCCATACACAATTTTTCGTATTTCGAAATTTTAACTAACGAGTAATATGACTGTTTGTTCGTTTAAATTCCGAAAAAAATTAATTTTGTTTGGAATTTAAAAATGAATCGTTAATTTTTACTTACAGTTACTGCATGATATTTGATTTTTGGATTGTTGAGGGTGGCATTGAAGCCGGACACATCATAGTAATGGATATGAAAGGTGTTACATTGGGTCATGTTGCCAGGTTAGGCTTGTTAACTATGAAGAAATTCTTAATTTACTTGCAAGTAAGTACATAATATATGTATACGTGTACATATGCAGGTAGTTCTGTACTGTTTACTAACAACATTATCCACTTATACAGGATGCAGCAGCAATTCGATTAGTTGGATTTCATTTCATAAACATTGTTCCATTTATGGATAAGGTTTTGGCATTAATGAATCCTTTTATGAAAAAAGAATTACAAGCCATGATACAACTACATAGTTCCTTAGACACATTTTATAAGCATGTACCAAAAGAAATGCTTCCCTCGGACTATGGTGGTTTTGAGCCAGAGAGTAATATGATCAAAGGTTTGACCCTTCACTTTGCCAATAATAGCGATAATAAAATGATTATTTATTTCAGAAACAATTTATGAGAAACTTAAATTAAACCGAGAACTTATTATTGAGCACGAGAAAACTCATATAATCAATGAAAAGCTTCGTCCAGGAAAACCAAAGGACGCATCGGATTTATTTGGCGTTGAAGGAAACTTCAGAAAACTTGATATTGATTGATTAATAGTATTGTTTTTTTGCAAAGGTGCAGGCGAATTTATTATATGCTTGGCGTTCAGTGTTTTTAGAGAAATAAATGTTTTGGCTTCTGATAATTAACAGCTTTGTCTTAAAAATGAATGTTTGTTTGTTTGACCGGAAAACATGAAGAGAATCGCATAATTTCATGATATCAAAATAAACAATATTGTTGTGACTCAAAAAATATTTGTTTCTTTGTTTAAATAAACATAATAGAATTACAAAAAAAAATATTGAGTCATCAAACACAACTTAAAATTCCAAATAAATTTTAAATCGTCATTTTGCTTTGATTTAATTTCTTCAAGAAAAGGCAAAGAAATAAATACTATTTTGTCGTTCCAGCTAAATCAAAGCTTCTCATCCTACTCCAAACATTATGTGAAGCTTTAAAGAAAGCGTTACCAAGACCACAACAATCCTCCAGATAACTTGCCAAACTACATCTAGTTATAACAACGTCGTCTTTTACTAATCGCAAATACCGGTCTATTCAACCTAAGTATAAGTAAAAATGTACATACGTGTGTTGTGTGTTAAACTTTTAATCAATTTCGCTTCTGCGGATTCCACTGATGAAATGGTATAAGGTATAACAACACAGTGGACATCAGTTAACTATCAGATTGAGTTGAAGTCACAGCAAAAGAAATACAAATTTCAGCTTTCAACAAGTGAATTTATTAATATTTAATTTAAAACCCTAATATCATGAAGTCGTTTTTAATAGCGGTAAGTACAAGTAAAAGTCTCTTGCAAGAAAAGAAAATATAAAATTACAAACGATTTTAGTATGTTTTATTATTTAAAGAAATTGGGTCATATTTTTGGTCTACATGAACTTTAAGCTTTTATATCTGATGCAATAATAGTGTTTTTTTTTTTTGGTTTCAAAACTAAGTGCGATCGCCATTTATTTAAACTAACAAGAAACTTAAAAACTCATTGCGGCTATTATCTCATTGTCTATTCAAGGTCACCCTACTGTATACAGTCTCATCTGCCTTCGCTGATGTGTCGCACATTCTAAGTGAATATACCAGTACAACACATCCACCTCCACCAAATCCATATGTGTTTAGCTATTCAGCTGGAAGGGCACCTGGCCATATTGATCGAACTCATACAGAAGTTTCTGATGGGTCAGGAGTAATTCGTGGGGCATTTTCATATGTTGATCCAAGACAACAACTGCGAACAGTGAAATATACCGCCGATGAAAATGGATTTCATCCAGAGTTGAGTCATGAGACAGAAGATACGGAAGCTAATAAATTAGCCAGAGCTAAGCACATTGCATTGTACAATAAAATAGCTGAGCAACATGCCAATCCTCAGCTTCAACAGGAAGTAAGTAACTGACTTTGCTTATTTAATATGTGTATATATCGAACACTCTCATTATACGGGCCATTAAGACCCGGCATTATATTAAGTTTAAGCGTGACATTATGATATTAAAATATGGACTTGTTATTCTTGTTGATTGAAAAAACGACGAAACTTGTTCGGCTTTCAAATTTGCGAAACATTTACGTATTTATTTCAGAGAGTTTTATTTTATTTTCAATTTATTTTTATTAATCTGCATTACCTCCAAACAATATTGAAGAACATTATTTTATTAAGTATTTGTAACAAGGATCACCTTTACGTAAATGTGTTTTGTACAGTTTCATGTGATTCATATGAGTTATTAAAACAAAACAAGTTTGGCCGCTTTCAGTTTTAATAAATATATTAAAAACGAAAGGAATGTTAAGTATTTCTGTGACGCGAATCAAATAAACTTTACCTATAAATTTGTTGCTTGAGGACATCAGCGAGGCTAGGGCTGGAGATGCGGCGAAAACAAATACATGTTTTCTTGTGGCTTACCTGCCATATCTTCACAGCTCCAGTATGCTTTAGGCCTTATTTTGATCCGCTTCATAAGTTAAACCATGTCCATTGCAGAGCAATATTGCTATAATTATATTAATATAAAACCATATGATAAGCTTTTAACTCTTTACATTTAAATAATAATTCCATAGTTCTTCAATGCAATTTTATTAACAAATTCGTATTTTTAAAATATTTAAGCAAGCAGTTGCGGGCCCACAAGAAAGTGAAGCTGTAGTGCGTGCCACCAACAAACATCTAAGTCTTTATGATAAGATTGCTCAACAACACGCACTAATTGGTCAACAACAAGCAGCGGAACGCTTAGCATTTGAAGCAACATCTGAAGCCAATCAGATTGCTGGGGAATACTACCATCAATAAATAAGTTCAGAAAGAAAACTCTCATGTCTACTTATGCAGCTTTAGTTATATTCAAAAAAAAATGAAGAATTGATCGTTGATTACCCATTAAAAATATGAAAACAAAATATGTGTTTTTTTTTTCCATTTTTATGATTAAAGGAAACAAAACTTTAATGCTCACATTATTTTATTCATTTCACGCAATAGCTCAACCCTGTCCACCCATTCCTGCTCCACCTCCCATTGAAGCTCCAAATCCTCCTGATACTCCCGCTCCCGCTCCCGCTCCCGCTCCAGCTTCACCACCACCACCGTTTGGTGGCTGCCCTTGAGTTCCTCCTGATGGTCCACCGCCAAAACCTCCTTGTGCATTTCTCTTTACCAAATTATGAGGTCCACCATGTGGAGGTCCTCCGTTTCCACCATGCTCTCCATTGCCTTCTGGCCCATCCGACGTAGAAAAGTCCTTTAAAAATTAAAGTACATGTATAGTACGTATGTTCAAACAAACTTTAGTTTGCAGCTCTGCATTTTCATACCATTAACAGGACCAGACCAAGAAGGACGATAATAAACTTAGTTGATGATTTCATTGTGAAATTGTTTTAAAACAAGATTTAAACTGAATATTCCACAATTCTGCATATTCTTAAATAGTAGAACGACACGACTATTTCAAAACTAAACAAGTATCAAAAAAATGCATTTAAATTAACAACTGCGCAATGATCGGACAATGATTATTACAGTAATTATTAATTCCACTCAACAAGAGTGTCATCGCATAAATTAATGAATGAGATGCATGCTCCAAAGATAAGTGAAAAAAACGGTCGCTTATTGTAAACTTAATATCAACATTCAAGCCCACGTTATTTTACCACAATAAATAGAAGTTTGTATCTATCGGTACAATGGACCCAATTTTTTTAGTCCGAGTGTTATGACGTATTTGTTGCTTTTTTTACAAATAAGTACATAGACAAGCTACTTAAACATTCATTATGAATGCACAGGTCTTGCAGTTTTACGATGAATCGAAAGGGTCGACTTGAGTTTGGTTGGTCGTCAGATGTGAGCCAATGAAAAAACTTTAATTCAAACAACTTATCATTTAGTTGATCAACGCAGTACTTTTCGCATAGTTTTTGTTATATATTTGCCAAATACATGACTATTCCTGTGAAGGTTAAAACTTGCATTTAAGATGTTATCCACAGTAATCATACATTTGAACCAAATTTTTTTATATTCAAAACCCACACAATTCAATTCATCTGATAGATAAGCAACACGCGTACGATAAAAAGTTGCGCCCCAGACTTAAATGCATTGAAAATATAAATTTAACAAAACAGATAAAAACTAAGCACTGCAATTGGCGGATTGCGATTAATTTCATCTATAACATTGAAACTTTCAGTCACTTAATTGAATAGTAGTATGTGTTATTGGTATTACTGAGGCGAACACAATTCAATACAATTTTCCACCAATTTACACGTTTACAATTTAAAATTTTGCTGTTTTTTTTGCATTTTTAGCCCTCAGAACATGGAACGTCAGCTAAACTTTCAAAATCAAATTCATAAGTGAAGACAATTACTTAAAGTAACAGAAAAGGTGTTCCACTAAAAATTTATAGAAAAAAATATATGTATACAACTTTAGAATATTGTTCAGTGTCATTAAGAAGTTTATTTTTGTATAATGTGTTTTCTAATACAAATCTAAAATATATATTCATAAACATTATTTTAATGTCTTGTTTTTTCTTACTCATTTTGGACGTTTCGTCGCCAAATGCATAGATTATATGGTATATTATATTTACCGTATTAAAATAGGTATGTTCAAAAGGTCTCATAGAAGTTCATCGTTTTTAAAACATAAACATATATAAAAAAAACATACATTTGCAGATTTAATCTCGGTATATTATTTGTTTTCACATCTTTTGGTTAAGTTTCATATTACATATGATACCAGCCAATTCAAGACGAGATTAATCACGTGTTTAACAACAAAACTCACTTAAAAAGTCGAGAATCCAAGTATACAGAATTTATAGAATTGAATTTAAGTTCCTAAAAGTCTGTGATATAAAAACAGACTTGTCATTTTGGGTTGATAACAGCTTTATCAATGCCAACAGATCTGATGGGTATTTCGAACGAACATATTACACTAAATGTATCGCCACCCAATCTATTTGCCAGCCATTTGTTCTTGATAACAGCCAACTTTAAGGTTTCACAACGAAATTTTGCATACAGATTTGTGTGTAGAGCGCGACCCATTCCTTCGATGACAAGTAAATCTGTTTTGTTGCTTTCTATTGCATTGCAGAGCTCTAAAAATGTATTTACTTTGTTATACACATTATGTAAGTAATTTAATTTATACAAACCTGGCGTCAAACGTCGCATATCTAAACAGGGTCCTTTCTGCCCGTTGGCAAAGACTAGAAGCTGCTCGTTCTTGAGAGCCATATCTATAATATCACAGTAACAGCTGCACTTTTGCAGTATGTCCTCGAGCTCTTTATACGTTACGTCGTTCAAAGATGGTTCTGAGTTTGCACATAATAAAACTTTGGTTTGTCGCTTTAGAAGTTCTCTTGCAAATGGGAGAATACCTAAAACAACATCGGCACCACTATTGTCAACAAAAATAACCGCACACTTGTGTGGTGTATCCTACGACGAAAATTTAATAATAAAGATACATCGCTGCGGATATTATCTGTCAGTTCTATGTACCTGAATGCGTTGCAGCCATTCGTTTAAATTGTCTATTAACCATGGTCGCTGCTGAATTTTATTTAAGGCATCATGTAGGCCAAAATTTTTATCATTTTCTAAAATATCGGAAACTTCTTTTGCTCCCCAATCAAAAATGTTACCTAAAATATAAAAACATACAATAGCATCGTTTGTACAAATCGAGGTACGACTCATTGTTAAGTTCTTTTATAAGTTGTGACCATGATGATGAAACCAACCCAAAGACGCAAAAAGTAATAGGGAGTATGTTTCTTTTTTAAAATTGATTCAAATAAATATTAACGTACTGTATAAGCCCATTTAGGATTAAAACATGAAATCCTTTTAAATTCAATTAAAAAAAAATACCTGCTAAAACTCCACGAATAACTTCAGTCCATTTTTCGTTATTCTGTAAATTATCAATTTCATCTAGTCTGGATTTGAAAACTTTTATGGAAGCCTCATTTTCTTCGGTTTTTTGTTTTAACCACGGATCTTGAAATCCATACAGTCTTAAGGTTGTTTCATTTAATTCTAACAGATCTCTTATCGATAAAGATTTATTGCTGAAACGGAAGATAATTTTATTTACAAATAGATTAAGATACAGAAGTAAAGCACTATGACTAAATTTCTTTTGTTTAACTTGATTTAGAATTAAATGAACTAACAAAGTCTTCGCTCTGATGACCAAAGAAGTCCACCGAACAAAAAGCAAGAATACTATGGATACCTAAAATAGACGTATGGTTTAACTATAACGCTTACGCCGAAAGTGTAACATGTTTTTTGTTGCCTAAGCACTCTTTATGCACAAAAGAAAGCAATTATGCGTAATACTGTTTTAATATATGATTCACGAGCTGAAGCGCAAGAAATCCCAGATTTATTAAGAGTTAAGATACACAATTTAACCAAGTAAACTATTGCACACGAAAAAGCAATCAAGCGCAACGCATTTGATGAATTCTTGTCTATAAACCTACTTATTCTTTGAATTTTTCAAGTTCTCCAATTTTTCCTTATAGGCTCTTTCGAAATGTTCAGCCCTTTCCTCAGATGTGCTGTCGGTGTCCTTCTGGCTAGCCGCCGCTTGTGCGGCAAATTTAGTAATCATGTCATTAAATCGATTAAACCAATATTCCGCTGCCTCTGGATCTTTGTTAAGGTCAAGTATGTCTGGACTGTATGTATCAGCATCTGCAAGTAGTGTAGCACACATTGTGTCTTGTGTTTGTTTTGGTTTTGAATTGATTATGCCCTTTCGTTTGGCTTGTATGATGAGATTTTAATAAAATAACTTAACACACTTGTTTTTGTTTGTTAATTGACGTTGTGTGCACAATGATTTTTTTAGTTTGAATAAACATAACCCGAATCTTGCAAAGATCTTAATAATAAAGTTTATATTAACTTTTGTTGCTGATAAAAATACTTTAAATAAAGAGCAAATATATTCCTTTGTTAAAGGTATTAAAAAACGAACAAAAACCAAGATAGTAGAATTAAAAAAAAAACAAGAATGACAGTTAGTAGCCACAGTCACAATTGCAATAGTTGGTTTATGTGGTAATTATATTTGTTGACATTTTTGTTGATTAAAAACTAAAGTAGGTCACAGTGAAGGACTGCAAAATTCTAACCGAATGACTGGCGGTATACTAGTATTGGATTTCTTGAAAAAATCATGAGCGATAACGAATTGTGTAACATGGCACTAAATAAATACTAGGCATAGAGGGTTAATACAGGGCCTAAAGCCAAGCTTTTCCAACTATTGTGGTGCGAAGATTTATTTTTTGAAACGAATGGAAGGAACATAATGTTTAATGCCGATTAAACAGTTCACATAACAGTTTTTAATGTTGGATGTTTGTAAGACTTTCGTAAAAGGTGGGGCAGCGAATAAAAAACTTTGTAAGTGGCACGGGTCGGTTTTTAACCGGGCTTAGTGGTCCAACGCTCTTAACCACTAAGTCACTATTTTTCTATTTTTAGTTTTATCGAAGTACGATATCAATTATTATTCTAGCACAGCGAAATGTACCATTCCCAGATCGAAATACAGTACTTAATAATGTACTTGTTATTTAATTTGATAGACCTTGAGTAGTACTATTGTATTTATGTATAAAATATGAATTTTAAAACCAATGAATGTGCCAAACTATACCTTATTTTGTGTCTTTCCAGCCGAACACTATTGTGAATTCCCACAGCTGTTTGTCATCTTTATTTCCAATAAAACTGTCAGCCGATCCGTCAACCTGTGCCAATAAATACAGAAATAATTTTTAATTTTCGCAGTTGTACATGAAACAGCTAAAATATGAATTTAACAATTAAAATTTTGAAGGGCGATGAATGCACAGTAACTGTAGGAATATTTACATTACTATTATAAAGATTGTCTAAACTATATTTTTGATTTTTAAACAAAGGTGTCGCCCGAAACAACTATTATTGAAATGAAGCAGCAAATCGAAAGACTGATGAAAATCCCCGTTGTTCACCAAAAAGTGGTACTTCTTGGTCGTGCAATGATTGACGAAAATACCATATCGTCATATCCAACAATTAAAGACGGAACCAAATTAAATTTGGTTATCAAGAAACCAGATCCACTCAAAGAAGTCATCTTTCGTTCGTTTCGAAAGTATTACAATGAAGAACAATCGGAAAAGTTGACTAAGGAATTCATGAATGACTTTGAAAAGAAACTGCAGCAGTTGAGTTTGGACGATATTGAAAGACTGGCAGAGAATATGCTAGGGGACGCGGTAAATTAAGAGAAAAAAATCTATTTTGTTTTTTACCTATGCTTAAATATATGTATGTAAGAGTTTATTCGAAGATTCATTTTTTCTTAATAGATTTAAGATATAAACAGGTCTTATTTGTCACATCTTAATTAACATCAATAAGCACTAAAGGTGGTATGTTGAAAATGGTGTAGTTTTAATGATGATCCCACGATTAATTATCATCCGATCTAAACTCATCTGTTTCGCTGTATTTGTACTCTGGTGATGATTGAGATGGCTCTATGCGCTGATCGTAAACTACTTTTCGTATAGATGACGAATTCACAGTGTAAGCTTCGGCGCCTTCGTTTATGCTCACTGAATTTCTATGGAGGGTACCAAGTTGTGCTTCGAAAAGCACATCATTTATCGCTTTTTCCGCAAATAGTCTCTGCATATGATCCAAATACTTTAGTTTGGACGACCACACCTTGGCAATATCACATTGGTTCTCAAAAATTGATTCAGGTGATCGAAAAAGTGGAGATTGCATACTTTTGTTTTGTTTAACCTCGGAAAATCTTGGCTTCTTATTACGTGGAAACAGAGGGTACGTAGTATATTTTTCATTATGTAGCACACGACTAGTATCTTGGTTAGGCGTCTGCAACAAAAAAATATTATATTTGAATGATGTGTGATGTGATTGATGAATGATTTGTAGAAATTTCATCTCACCATGTCGTTATCATCTGACACTGGACATGATTTTCTCCTTGCATGAGGAGTCTCCAAATCTTTTAAGAACATCAACTCTTCATACATCCAAGACGTTGGGCGATAATTCATACCAAGGCTTGTAGATTCAGAAACTTTTTTCAATTCTTTACGGAAGTTACTGCGCATTGAATTGATTTTCTTTTTTACATCTTCGACCGTTCCATCATATTTAATGGAACGAAATGCTTTCAGAAGAATCTCGTACGCATCGTTGCGTTTGTCCTTCTTTGTGTAATCTAAACTTTTTACATCCCACAGAACTGGCAAATCCCGATAGGCTGCGACAAATTTTTGCAAATTTCGTCGCTCGTCTTTACTGGTGTCTCCAATTAGTAATATAGACGTTGGGTTAGAATAAAAGTCGGAGTCATTATAAGATCTTTTGTTTTGTTTTTTTTCGTTTGTTATTTGTTTGAATAACAAATCTTTGGAATTCATATTTTACAATTTTTCTTTTTTCAATATACTTAATGCAAGAAAACGTCAGTTATGTTATGTCAATATTACTGTCAGTATTGTTTATGTTAATAGTATTGATGAGCTGCTATGGCCCATGCTAATGGCTGTTGTCAATTTGAACTGAGTTTATTTTAAATTAACTGTATACCTATTTCCTGTAGTTATCTGCGCGAACTACACTTAAAACTGAATCGAAAATATTTAATGGTGAAATATTTAAATGAATACGGCCAACCGTATTATCCATATATTTTATTGAACTATTAAATTAATTATCATAGATGGTTTATGATATCGAAATGGTTTATGCTGCTGCCATACTCCTCTTTGCAAGTTAAGAACTGTAAAAATTAACACAGTATTTTAAAAACTTTATTATCGGTGCGTAGGATTCATGAGCGAGAGGTTCGGTATTAAAAATTGGGAAGCAACAAATGTAGGTACGACAGCAGCATGTACAAAACAAGAATGTCTGCATTAAATAACAATGAGATTATTTAATGTGATCTAATGAGGCCCTATAGAGAGATAACTAAACACGTTGAAGTGCAGTTTTTTTAAATAAGGGATTAGGCAATATACCCTTTCATTTTATGTCAGGCACTTTAGACCTTTAGTGGGTGCAGTGGCTTAGTGGTTAAGTGCGTTGCACTACTAAGCAAGAGGTCGCTGGTTCAAATCCCGACCTGTACCACCTGAAAGTTTTTATTCGCTGCCCCATCTCTTGCGAACGTCAGACAAACATCCAAAAGTAAGAACTGTCATGAGAAGCTTCTCAAAAAAAAAATTTGCCGTTCGGAATCGGCATTAAACTGTAGGTCCCCCCATTCGTCTCAAAAAAATATAACTTCGCACACACAATGCTTGGAGAAGCTAGGCTTTAGGTCCTGTTTGGGCCGTTTACGCCTAATATTTATTTATTTTTACTTTAGACCTTACACAAAAAAATTTCAAATCTATTTATCTAGGTGCAGGTATGTCCGCTTGAACACGTCGAAATTTTACGATTTCTAGAATTTCAGCTAGGTACGTTTCTGAGTAACATTTAGCAATTTTTAGTGAAGAATTATTTATATAATGTTTATTTTATCATATTTCATACTAAATTCAAGTTGTAAGTTCCTGCCGAAAGTAGCACGTTGCATGGTCCCAATACTAAAACCAAAGAACAAGATTACAGATACATTTAGCCTGCCACGTATTTTTGTAGTATTTATTAAAAATGTATAAAAAAGCGTAAGTGAGTTGACGTCATTGATTTTTCAAATATTTCTTGGGTGATTTGCAGAAAAAAAGAGTTGCATATACCTACACTATAGATAGGGAAACATATTGTGAGAACTGGAATTTAAAAAATTAATTTTACTGGCTTTGTATTGTGAACAGATTCATATTCCGCACGTTACAATCTTAACAATTGAATTCGCCTCAGTAAACGCCAAATAAAAAAATATTCGCCCTCCACCTCCAACAGGCTCATCTGTCAAATGGTAAAAAAGGTGTATTCTACAAAAAAGAACTCCTTCATTCATATATGCCGCTTGAAAACAGGAAAATAAATACATAAATTGATTAAAAATACAGAAAAAACTTTGCAAAAAACTAGTGTTGTTTCATTGTCCATAAATTTGTATTTTAGTTTAACTGCCTAAACTTTTTAATTGCCTCTGAAAAGGCTTTTTCGACCCTAAGAGACAAGACAAAAAGTCAGACATTAAAAATATACCATGGAACCCATCGATATTGCAAGACTTGAAGAAGCTGTTGTGGTCTTTTATCGTTCTACCTCTCAGGAGCAGGCAATTACTCACGAATGGCTAACAAAAGCTCAAGCCAGCCCGCAAGCATGGTCGTTCTCCTGGCAGCTAATGCAACCTGGAAAAGTAAAGCGATCAGAAAATATATGTCTAGGAGACAATTTCGATTTTATAAATTTCTGATTTTTAGAGTCAAGAAGTTCAATTTTTTGGAGCAGTAACATTGCATTCCAAATTGATGAAGTTTTGGCACGAAGTTCCAGCCGAAAATCGAGAAGAGTTGAAGCAGAAAATACTAGAAAGTATAATTAATTTCGCTGCTGGTCCTAAACTTGTCCTTAATCGGCTCTGCATTGCGGTAATATGTCGTGAAAATTATTTTACAAAAAAACTAATTTTATAAAATTTAATTGTAGTTAAGTGCGTTCATAGTGCATATGCTCGGAGAATGGCCTACAGCCATTGAGGATGTGATTAACACATTTCAAAACCAACAAATTCCAAATGTGACAAAGGAAATGCAACTATGGATAATGCTCGAAGTGTTGCAGGCTATCCCGGAAGAAGTATGCATATATTTGGATAAAAATTGTTTGTATTAAAGTAAATATTTCTTTTAGATGACTGCTATATATACATCGGTAAAACGTGCCACCTTACGTGGCGAGGTGGCTAAACGCGCTCCCTTGGTAATGGAGACAACAGAAGCCTATTTGCAGATGCAAATCGATCGTGATTGGGACACTGAGGTGTTTAGTAATATGACGAGAGCAGTAAAATGTGTTGGCACTTGGGTTAGGTAAGTTTCTATTTTAAAACATAAATATATGAATTCACTTTGCTTCTTAAAGGAATATTGGTTTCTCAATTGAGAATTGCCAGAATATAACTGCGATTCTTCTAAAAGTTGTGAACAAGTGCTACTGGCCATGTGTGCAGGACCCAGATTCTGATGGCTGCATGTCTGCCGACGAAAACGAATTGTCAGAAACTTGCCTAAAGACTCTTTTGAGTATTATTATACAACCAGATTGCCATAACTACCCTAAGACTGCTTTTATTTTAATTAAAATGTTCCTTGACTCGCTCTGTGGCATAACTAAAGCCGAGTGGAAAAAAGATAACAACAATGAGGATATTGTTGTAAATATATATGCCCTGTTTGTGTCGGCCATTGAACGGCATTCGCAACTACTTCTTAATGGCATAACGACAACCGACCCTGAGCTGGCCGACTTAAATAGACGTCTTGTGAACGAGATCCTTCAGTGTACTGACAAGCCAGGCATATATCCGGTAGAAGAGTCTTGCAGCAGTTTAGCCATGGGTTTCTGGTACTTATTGCAGGATGAAGTCTTTGCCATGCGTATCACAGAGGAGCGCAATAAATGTTGGGAGTTTATCAAGCCGCTGTATGCTCATTTGACACGTATTTTGGTGCGAAAGTCTGAACAGCCCGACGAAACGTCAATTGACAAATGGAATTCCGATGATTTGGAATCGTTTAGATGTTACAGACAAGATATCTCCGATACATTGGTAAGAAATACAAGTCAAATAGTTCCCATTCTATTGTAAATAATGTCTTTTCTTAGATGTACTGCTTTGATGTCTTGCATGACTTTATTTTAAACATACTGGCATCTGTTTTGGATGAAACAATTGCCGGAATTCAAGTTAATCCAACAGAATGGACCAAACTGGAAGCTTGCATATATGCGTTTCATTCAGTAGCCGAACACATAGATACCACAGAATCGACGCAGATTCCTAAACTTATTCGGGTTCTCTCAGAAATTCCATACGAGAAAATGAACGAAAAACTGTTAGGAACCTCCCTAGAAACTATCGGCTCCTACTGCCTCTGGTTTAAAGACAATCCAGCATACATCGCCCCAGCTATTCAACTGTTGGTGCGCGGATTAAACTCTACAATGTCGTCACAAGCGACTCTCGGGTTAAAGGAACTTTGCCGTAATTGCCAAATTCAAATGAAACCGTACGCCGAGCCGTTGCTTAATGCATGCCAAGCATGTTTGGCCAGCGGACGACTCAAAAACTCTGACTGCGTCCGTCTGATGTTTAGCATCGGAAAGCTAATGAGTCTTTTGCCGGCTGAAAATATTCCATCGTATTTGGATATCATCGTGAGTCCATGCTTTGAAGAACTGCAGACTATTTGCCAAAGTGAAATTGTGAGTTTTATTAACTCGTATTTTATGAGATTAAGAGATTAAGGTAATATTTTCCATCTAAAGAAAACTCCGTCAGCAAGGATACGTACGATATTCCGTTTGAATATGATATCCACTTTGTTTTCATCGCTAAACACAGACTTGGAAGATGACGAACAAATTGAAGATCTACAGAATGTGCAACCTGTTTTGATAGTAATGCAAAAAACGATGCCAATATTTAGACAAATAGCTGAACTTTGGGTGGAAGAGATTGAAGTCTTGGAGGTTTGCATTCGAAGGCTCATGTAAAGTTTTAAATTCTAACAAATATGTATATTTTCAGACGGCATGCACTGCATTGAAACATGCAATCACAAATTTAAAATCAAGTTTTAAGCCAATGTTGCAGGACTTGTGCTACTTTATTGTGGCAATATTTCAAACAAGATGTTGTGCACCAACGTTAGAGATCTCTAAAACGGTAAATTTGATACAATTTTTTTCTATTTATTTTTGAATAGATTTTACTAAATCAAATTTCAGCGATAATTTGCGTTAATTTTAATTTTTAAATTTAAACAAATCTTTTACAGGCCATAATAATATTTTTCAAAGACGAAAGTGTGAAATCGCTCATGCAACAACTCTTGGTGGAATTCGTCATGCACAGCTTCAAACTCTTTCAAGTAACTAACCTAAAACACACATGGATAGAATATATTGTTATGATTTAATGTACAATTTCAGTCCACGCCGGAAAACAGTTTCTCGAACATTGCTGAAACCATAGAAATGTTTTACGCTTGTCTAATGCAAATCATCAAGAAAATTCCTGTCGCTCTCAATGACAAATGCATCGCATATGACAAACTGATTTTTTATGCTCTCAAAGCGATGACTTTGCCAGAAAATGGTCCAATTCGAACAAGCGTTCAATTTTTATCTCATTTTATATTGCAATCTCGAAATT
Organism: Ferdinandea cuprea; assembly: GCA_963576555.1. NCBI lineage: Eukaryota > Metazoa > Arthropoda > Insecta > Diptera > Syrphidae > Ferdinandea > Ferdinandea cuprea. Next base: position 125,027,248 of record OY754959.1, read on the forward strand.
ATCCAACCATGACTCAAGCCGTACTAGATGCTGGAGAAGACATCATCCGAACAGTTGTAATGTGCGTTGGCTGTGTAACTCCTCGCGCTCAAGTGGACAAATTTGCCGACATATTTTTGTCGATCAATAAGAAATATCCGTCGGAATTGGTAGCATGGATGAAGGTGCTATCAACTCAAAATTTCCCAACACCTCTGGTCAACGATACTGACAAGTCGGCGTTTATGTCACAGATTATTAAGTAAGTTCTATACGAAAAAATATTTTTGTCACTGTAAATTCAATTCGATTCTTTTTACTTACTTACAGAGAAAAGGTGAACAAACGTCTAATTCAGAAGTATTTGAACGATTTTGCAGTGAAAGCACGTGGTCTCTCCGAGAAATATCAATAAATTTATTTTAGCCAGTAGATCTTAGGCATAATTACATATATGTACTACAGCAGTATGTATATGTAAACGTTAACATTTCTATTTAAAAATAAATATATATATATACTTCAATATTCGTAGGTATATGTGCTTTTCCACAACTATATTTATCTCGAGAGTAATTGCATGTAACAAATACTTATTCTGTGTATGTACTTTAAATTATTTTCCCTAAAACATGTATAATTTTAAGTAATGCATAATATTATAATACTAATGAAATGTAGAGAACAGAAGGCAAGCAGTAAAATTGACGTAAAATTGTGATAATAGCATTTTAGTATTATCATCTTTAAATAATGAGCGAAGAAGATATTTTATTAATAGTAAAATGATAATTGTAAAATAGATAAAAAAAAACATACACCTAATCTTAATTTTTGTATAATGTGTTATTGTGTCTATTTGATCTTCAGCTACCAAGAAACACTAAGGAACAAGACAGCTCAAGACTATTCTTTAAATATATGTATAATATAAATTTATGTAAAATTAAAGAGAAATAAATACAATAAAAAAGTCAAATTTTAATTAACCTATACGCATGAAATTTGAAGATTTTTAGTCCTTGAAATTTATTATGTATAGTTCTCCTGATATCTTATCAAGAGAAAAAGGCGCATCAGGTAAGATGTCTCTTGGTTATAATTTAAAATTCGGTTTTGTCGATACAACTTTGGGAGAAAAGTTGTCTCTCATTCCCAACAGACAACTAAAATGTAGTAGACGACTTAGTGTATCGGCTGCAAAAAAAATAATTATAATTAAAACAGGATCGGAGAACGAAACGCCAAAAATGCTTCGACTCAATGCTTTGATGTTTTATATTTTTATTGGTGAAGTCTATGTCAAAATAAATTATAGTGCTAAAAATTCATCCATTTGTTTGTTTGTTTTGTATTCAATAATTTACGTGTTTCTGTTATGCACTCATATTCTGTGTATTTTGAATTAATTACCCAGAGCTCGTTAAAAAAAATAAAAAACTTACATATGGACATTTTTAGTGCTTCTTGAGTATCTTTCGAGTTGAAATCGAAAAGAAGAATTCTTTTCAGATTTATTCCAAAGGAACTGGTTAAGAAGAGATACGCTTCTTTTTCCGCAATGTCACAACAGTAGTCACTATAAAATTGTAGGTCACTTTGTCTTGCCAAAAATTTGACTGCCAATCAATGTTTTGGCTTATATTTATTAGTTAACACCTAGGAATATTTAATGTAAGCTACTCATTTTAAATGTTTTCGTGGCTACTAATTGAAATTGAATTTTTGGCCTCAGTAGTTGTAAAATTGCGTGTTAGTATAAATAAAATAGGTTTACCTAGTTGTCAATTATTTATTCTGACTGACTTATGTCTGTCTTCAAGGAATTGCTTACAGCCATTGTTAATATAAGATCCGAAATTATTCTCCCCCGGGTATGAAAAACGTTTGTATGGAGAAATAAAATTGTTGTAGTTTTTTTCTCGATTAGGATTATTCGACTTTAATTTATTTGTAATTTAAATCCAATTGGATTTGGATTGTAACCCTTATTTATATAAACGAAGTAAATGCGTCTCATGAATCATGATAGATATGTTGTATTAAAGTAAAACAACATTGTTCTGCCTATCTCACATTTCAAAGCTAACATTGGGCGCATTTCGTATGTTTTTTGCCTACCCAAGTATCATGGTATGGAAAGAGATTTGTTTGACATTTCTTCATATGCCTTCACCTGCATGCAATATTTCCTTTCTAAAGCAAATATTAAACTATTCGAACTATAACGTACATTTAAAAAGTTGCCTCTATTTATGTGACCGAAACATTTAGTCTTCTAGAGAGGTCATTCGTGAATGATTTATCCAGTGATTTAAAATTTGTGTTTATTATAACAATGTCAGCAGTAAAGATAAATTATGTTTAATACTTACATCAAAGGTGTTTAATATCATTAATAAAAGTAATAATTTTTTTTTATTTATTTATTTCTTAAATTAAGTTTTGTGATTTTTCTCAGTACAAACATTTAAAGCAATTTGTATACCAATTTGTTTCTTTACCATACTTTCTTGTCTTGTAATATTCGGCATGAAATTTTGTTTTAATTTTTTCTAACAAATGTGTAAACGTTTATTATCAAATTGTAATCCTAGGTACATGCATATAGATTTAATAACGTAACTTAGCAATTTATTGAATTTACATTTAAAAAAAAGAAAAGGGATAAGTAATTTTAATTTGTTTAAATAAAAAATAAAAACATAATATCAACTTTTTTTTAATTCAAATGTATCATTCTTGCATAAAAACCATTCTCCATTTTCAAGATTTTTATATTTTGTGCGTTGTCAGTAGAATTAAATATTAATAATTACATTCACTATGTGTGTTTACATAATGTGTACATATAAACAAAAACCTCTTGGGACACTGAAGGTTATGTGTTCAAACTAGCGTTGCATTCTGACGTAGCTAATATACATACATAGTTATACTAAATGACTATTAAGTATTGACTGGAGCCGTATTCCATCATTCATAGGTACTTAATGTCATCACTTCTCTTGCCATCGCCTCACCGGTATGGTATTGAATGAAGAAATTTAGGATTTTACCTAACAAATAAAATATGTAAATAAAAAAGAAAAATTAAGGCCAAAATGCAGTCAATAATTACGTTGATTACATTAGGGTGGCATATTTAGTATAAAATCTTTAAAATGATAAGCCTTATATAAATACTTCAAAAAACTAGATAGTTAGTTTTTTTATATATAGTAATATATTTTTTTGCGCGTTCTCTCTGTTCTGTTCCAGTCATTCATTCATTTCCCACGGACGCTGAATTTGTTTGTGCACACAATGCCATCGCTTTATGAAGGTTTAATTACAAACACCTTAAGATTATTGTGGAAAAATAAAATATTTACACAACTAATTTTGTATTCATCAAATGATTTCGTTTTAATTAAAATCACTTGAAACATTTTTATTAATGTTACTTTATAAATCTAGGTGTAAAAGTAATTTAGTAAGATTTATTATTCTTTAAGTTAACAATGGTTATAATAATTTGTAGTCTTTATTTTTGTATTATATTTTTATTATTATAAAAAATAAAATAGCAACTAAAGTATGAATTTATTTTTTTTATGTATTTTACAACTAAACTTTGTTTTGTTGCTTTTAAAACTATTTTAAAATGAATCATCTACACTTTTAAAGAGTGTGTATGTTTTAAAAAGTAAATTACTATTCAGGGGAACATCTCTTCTCTTTTTTTTATATATATGTATATATTTTTTTTACAACTATGTGTATTTAATGGGATGTTTTATGTTTTTTTTTGTGTGTGTTAGTGCAAAACTCTGTTTACAAATAAAAAGGTCCAGTCAAAAACTATACATATAAATTTGCAAAAACAATAACGGTAAAGGAAACAAAAAAAAAAAACTTAAGTATTTTGAAACAATTTAATTTATTTTCTTTAGAACAGATGTTCCTTATGTGATATGTGATTAAATTAATATATACAACGCATATTTTTTTTACATTTTTCATTATTCCTTAATGCAAGGCATTTCAAAACAATATTTATTTTATTTATTAAAAAATATGATCTCAAGCTTTCAACAATTATGCATATGCACTTATAGACATATGGGATTTTTAGAGTTTTATTTTACTTCCGCAAATAAATAGAATTATCATTAAATAATTACCTATAATTAAGTTATAAGATTTTTATGTTTCACTGAAAAAGAGACAAAAGAAATATTAAATAGTTTTGATAAATTCTCTGGCAAATATTATGTATTTTTGTTTTAAAAGGCCAGTAGCAAGGAAAAAAGATAATGTCACCATCTTAACTGTAAAGAAAAGGTAGTATTTTAAACTTAAATATATAAGAAAATATAAGTACTTGTTTCACGGAAGTTAAAGTCCAGTTTTTTATTTTTTCAAATTGTAATGCGAAAGTCCCCAAAAAAGCGATATAAATCAAAGTTTCTACATAGTCGCGGAGGGCCATACATACACCACACAAACGTAACAGCACTAGCAATTGATTAATTGTTAGAAAAGAGGTCTAAGCCCAAAAAGGCGCCTCTATAAGCTCGTTTTTAAGTGGAAGATGATCATCAACTTTGGCAAGTAAGTTTAAAGCAATTTGTATAACGAATGCCGTTCGTCCATTACGTTCCCCAAACTAATTCAACCAACCAAGCATCGTACGTTTAGCAATGTGTCAACACATCCACCTGACACTGACACTGATAGCTATAGGGACATTATGTCGTTTTCAATTGATAATCCGGAAGAGCAAGAGTAATCAGTCGAACAAGCAAACACATTACATTTTAATTTGAAGTGTATTTGTCGATATTGATGATGATGAAGGGGATGGAAAAAAATAATATTAGCCATAGAAATATGTTTATATTATACCTAATGTTATTTCTTCATTTATTTATTTAAATTTGCAAAAAAAAAGAAGACGGAACTGTTCTGAAAGTGAAACCAGAAGCACTAACAAACACCACAAACGTCAAAATCGATTAATGTAATTTTTGTTGCTGATGCATTTAATAGTTCTTCAGTTTTGACTAGATTAGCTGAAAATTATAATTAAATTTAATTAAAAATATAAAGAAATAATATTAAGTATAATACAAACATATTTCAATATATAATACGATATTACTGTCACATTGCTTTTATTTTGATTCAGAACTGCTAGTCACTATCCATACATTGGAACAATTTGCGAAGATGACAAAAGGCTACAGCTTTCGACCGCTGATTAAGTGGAGAAACCGTTTCTAAGAAACAGTCGAAAAATCACATTTGCTAATCTCTGTTTCTCTGGGCTTACAAGGCATCCTCGCCTTATAAATTATGTACCGTAAAGTTATGCAAAGCTACGTGACAAGCAGTGGTCTATATACATACATACATTTGTATAGAATGTAATAAGTTTAGGCATAAGGTGTTAATCGTAAAAGCATAATATTAGTTCATAAACATTTTAGCTTTGTTGATAGTTTAAAAGCATTTGAACGAGCAGGGAATGTGGCACAATCTAATCACCTCAAAAAGTATATTTTGTAAATTAAAACAAACGGTATTTATGTAATTTATATAAAAAAAAAGACATACATACATATAAATACAGGCTTTAAAGTCGATAAAAGTATGTTATACCTACCATTTGATCCCTACAAAAGCTGTTGTAAGTCATATACAGATGTAGTTTTAAATGTTTTATAGTACAATACATTTTTAAAAAAAATTCTACGTATACTTATAATTATTAACGAAATAGTTTTTGGGAAATTTTAGACATTTATTTTCACTTTATTGGTACTGTTAGAATTATTTTATAAATTTGTGTGTTTTTGTGTATAATAAGTATACAAATATTCTATAGCTATTGTATATTTCTAACTTTTGTTGTTATTTGTTTAAGAGTTAAGTTTTGCTTCTTTTTTAGTTCTTCCTTGCTTCGGTTGCTCCTTGCTTGTTCGTGTACTCAAATAAAATTGTATTTGTAATATTAATTTTAATAATGATAATTGTATTTTATTTTGTTTTTAAATAGTAAATTGTAATTTTATAGAGTTTAGGAAATGTTCTAGCATTTGTTAATATCAGGTGGTGTTTTCAAATATTCATCAGGTCGTTTGTGTTCGATTAACGCACGCACAGTGCCGGTATCAGCAGGCAAATCGGACTTTCTTCTAATTAGAGGTTTGTCCTTGTTACGTTCACCTCGTATCTAAAACGAAGAAATGTTTTTTTGTTTGGTTTTCGATGGATGTTTCCAAATCGTGTTCTAAAAGATTGTTTTTCTAAAGCACTTTAGTGGTGAGATCTAAGCGTGGAGTAGCATGAACGATATTAATACAATTATTGTTAACTACAAACAAATAATAGGCGAATTAGCTAAAATGACACGGAACGAAAAACGAAATATATGTACGAGTTAAAAATTCTCCACTTAGCGTATTAAGTTATTTACAAGAAATTCTTTCTATTTTGCAATCGTTAGCATAAGAACCAAAGTGCCTAGGATATTTTTCAGTTGTGACAAGAGCAAACTTGAAATTTTATTAGTATTACGTGTATAAGTTGATTTTGATTTTATATCTTAATATTATGTAATAATGAGTGTTAGTGATGTTTAAATAAGAGTTTTTTGTAAGTAATGACAGACATTTATTAATCATTTAACTTGAAAATACATACATATATACATAGTATGCGTAATCAAAATTACATCAGTATTTTTTGTGCCTTTATTGTATGCTATCAGTGTTTGATTGGAAACCTAAATAGCGAACAAAATATGGGATGCATAGGTTTTATCTGAGGCACGGTAAAGTTCGAATTGACACCTAACATTTTGCCTGGTTATATTTATGTTGTAAGTTTTTAAAGTAACAAGCTTTTTTATTTATCTATTTTACAAGCTTATTATGAGAAGATGACTGCAGCAATGTGCGAGAGAAAGTTTGAATTAAAATGGTACATATATAATAAGGATACACATATTTGCCTGTGTGTCCCGACGTAAGTTTACGCCTAGTGCAGCTTTAATAATAGATGAACAAAACTCCCGGTTTAATAATTTTCTAGTTTCCTTACATTATACATTTCGATATATGTCCGAACAAAGTCTCGAATAACTGGCGTGTGATGGTCTACAATCTAACCCTTAATTGAACGCAAATAAAAATGCTGGCAGAAGCAACGCATGTGTTCTAGGTACAATTATAAATTATAGAAACAATATCCAATAGTAACGTCAACGAAACTTAGTGTTCTAAACATAAATATGTATGTATGATTAAACATAGAAATAATAAACCAAAATATTAGTTACTACTCATAGAAAAATGTACAGGATAGACACTCATATATTGATTTTTATTTATTACAGAAATAAAAGGTGCGACAGGATTTTTTTATATAAAATATAAACTAGCAAATTAATTAGGACCAAACACAAATATATTTAGCTAATAGTAAATTTTAAACATACCTTCTATTAAATATGTTTAAAGAAAGTTCAAATTACAAATCCATTAACCAATAGCAAATCATTTTTACATAAACATAAATTTATTTCGACTTCATACAGTCAATCGGAAAATTTGACTTAAAACTCTTTAACTATTATCGTGTATAACCAACTCCCATGACACTATAAAGAGGAAACAGATCTTCAAGCATGAGTGATGTTTTTACATACATACAAACAAATTTTTTTTTGATTTAAATGATTTGCTATTAGCCTTTTATTTTGCTTTTATGGTCTTTGATATAAAGTCATATTCTAAAGGTCTAAATATATTCTGCGTTTCATGAAATTTAATTGGTGTTAAGCTTTATATATTTTATATAAATTTGTGAATAAACAAATTTTGTTCAGAAAGAATTTCAAGATTCAAAACTGATAAGTCTTCATTTTGCATGAATTTTCCAATCGTTTTTTGATTCTATATTTGATCGTAATGCTTCTGTTTGGAGACATTTTTCTTCCCACAAACAGTGTGGCATCTAAGAAAATTAAATTTAATAAAAAAAGAAGTGAAAATAATAAGAAAAAGATACAATCAACCAATAGTGTGTGTGTGGTGAAAATCAAAAAGGAATGACGGGTATTTTACATATTATTAGTAAAAGTATATAAAAAGAACTGATTTGTTTACTAATTAAACAACATTAAGGCAAATGTGTGTGTGTGTGTGTTTTTCTCTAATAAAAATAACTTAACTTACCTCTCTGGTTTCCTGTCTAGCTTCTTGTTCAAATTTATCATAGGTTAAATCACAATTATCCTGATATTGATCAAATTCATTTTGACTGCTAGAAATGCTTATGCTCTCCATGCGGCCGCAAAGTTTTGGCCATTCTGGATTGGTTTTAGCCAAGTTTTCAACTTGTGCCCAAAGTTCTTCGCGTTGAGACATACGATCCCGTTCCCTACAGTTAGTGGGTAAATAAAAACAAAATAAAAATATTTTCGAAAATTAAACAAATAAATTGATTAAAGATTTTATTTTTGCGCATAAACAAAAACCGATGTCTTTCACCTTAGCATCGGATCAGAATTTTACTTATTAAACTCGAAATGGTATAATCATTAACAAAACAAAACATTTCGCCACAGATTACATAATTAGAATGACTTCGACCACAACTAAAAAATTCGGATTTAGTACTTGCTTTAATCTTTATATAACACACAATGTAAAAATACTTTGAGATAAATTTAAAAAATAATAATAATTCTTTTCTACTCATATACTACGAATAACACACACATCGATCCGTGGTTTTTCATCCGCAATAATAAAAATTATATTTTTATACTCACAATTGTTTCTCCTGTCGGTAGCTTTTACTGCACTCATCGAACAATTTCTGATTCATTTCCATAAACAATTTTAACGCATTGTAAATCAGTCCATGTATGGTTTTATTCCAATGAGTTTTAGAGTTCCGATTCAGCGACGGAAACATTATTGGTAAGATCACTTGCGAGTTATCTGCTATCAGAGACATGATATATTCATTATTCCAATAATATAATGCGCGTTCGGCAACTTGAAAGTGCGGACTCGAAACACATTTGGCAATTTGTCGGAACAACGGTATCATAACCTTTTGAAACTCAGCCGGCTCAATCACATCAAGTAGCTCTTCTAGTTCATTCAGAAACATAACCTCTTTGGGACTATGGGTTTTTGGCCAGAATTTAAGCAGACTCCTACAAATAAAGCAAAATAAATTAAACTATAAGTTAAACCGCTCTTAAACATTGTCATTTTACCTTATAACAGGTTCTGACAGACTTGGATCCTTCTCGAGGAACTGCACCACACAGTAAGTCAACTGTGGATGATATACCGATAAACTTTTTGCCTTGTGCAACGGTAATAGAACTTTGAGCAAAAATTGTTTATGCTCTTCCTTAAGAGGTAGAGCAAATCCATTGATAATACTGCCGAGTATTTCTAAAAGTTCAGCAATACCATTGTGGTGCTCTGTTTCATAGATGAATCTAAAATAAAAAAAATAAACTGTTTTATTACAGATTTACTATTAAGGTGGATAACAATTGATTTACCTATAAAATACGTTATTTATTTGCTTTCTAATAAATGCTCTCAGTCCAAGAAATTTCCCATAAATTCTATGCAGTACGGTTTTAAGGAAATCGCGTTCTCTGGGATCTTCGGAATCGAACAGCTCGAGCAGCTGTAGAACAAACTGATGATCAATATATCGCTTGGCGATGTTTGGTTGAAAGTCTGGCGATTCTAGGAATCTCAAGAATAGCTCATATACAAATTGTAAATGTGGCCATGACGACTCTAACGTGGGTTCATCTTCTTCCGGATCAAATTCAGCACCATTCGGATTAGATGATGGTGGTAGTGTTCGAAAGAGGTTCACTGCAAACTGTCACAAAACATAAGGAATCTACATGATGTATGTATGTATGTATTTACCATATTTATAGCTTCTGGGTAGATAGCTTCTGTGATGACACCATTTTGATTTGTTAAATATTCGACCATCTCGTGCAAAGCTGCACGCTTTACCTCTTTCCATTTTAAGTCGCTTAATGGCTCGGAAAAATCGAACAGAGTGCAGCATTGTCTTAGTTTTTGGATGAAAAGTTCCTCGCGCTCGCTGTTGGAGGTTTCTATAAAGGAAATTAATTGTGTTATATTTTGATTTGGTTTTGTTTGAAGATAAATACTTATTTGTACTTATCTGATAAGTTTTGTACATATGAAGTGTGCTCAATAGAAATTAATGATAATCAAAGAGTATAAGTGCAAGTAGATCAATATATTTGAGAAAATTATGTAGCATACGACGAATATAATTCACACATAATCCACCAGATGAGGACAGTTTGATGTTTCTTGCCGCTATAGTATTGAATATGATATAATGCGTTAAGCAACCAAAAAAGTACGAACATAAACAGAGCATAAATAATTATTCACAACTAATAGCAAGCAATCAAAACAGAAACTGATAAGATAATGAGATATTTATATTTACAAGACATAGAAACAATAATGCAAATATTTAAAATATTTATTAGAAATTGATTAATATTTCCCACATACATATTTAATTATTATTTATTTGTTTAATTCCGCAAAACATATATATGGTCACGCTTGACTTTATTCTTGTTGCAGAATTGAAAAACGACAAAGATGCGCAAAAATGTTAGCACAATGTGCGAAAATTATGAAGCGTGAATAATTAATTAATCACTTGTTTCGATTACCTTTGTGAGGTAATATTTCGCAGCGAATCCATTTTTTAAATTTTTTAATTTGTTTTGCCTTTCCTACGCCAAAACATTTCTTGTTCGCATTTTTTTAAAGACAAAAGCATAATAAATGATCCCCTTATCATTGGAAAGTATTAACTTATATTCGTTTATATAAATATACATTTAGTTTCCATGAACCAAAAAACGCAAAGACAAATTTAATTTAAACATTCCAGCAAAGACTTAGAAGTGCGGTTTAAAATGGTTCACCGCTAGATGTTGTTCCAGGGGTAATGTGCTCTGATAATGCTAAGACTTTTTCCTTATAACTGAATTCGTTTGCATTATGTAATCAATTTTGTAATCAACCCATCGATTGGAAGTTAATCAAAGAAAAAGGTGCTAGGGGGGAAGGATTGTGGTAATGATTATTCGGGAGTATAAAAGCAAATTCTTTAAATAAGTTCAGATTTTTAAAATATAATCAGAAGGTAAAATAAGCTCAATGCAGATATATAAGACCCGTGTAAATCCCGTAATTCCCCAATAGTTGGACCACACCTTTATCCAACTGCTGTGGTCCCTTCATTGCATTGTTTCTATTTCGTGGGTGAAGAGTTTTTAAAAAAATGTTAACCTGTGTAAAATGATTATTTTGGGCTTTTCCATATACTACAGTTCATGTACTTAGCACACACGTTATCCCGAAATTAAAATTGGTGAAAATTTACATGCTCATGCTCAGCGCATTTCCCTGCAAAATGTGACACCAACAAAATGTCAAAACATAAGGACCCATCAAATATGAAGAGAGAAATCGGAAGTCGGTTTTTTTTGATTTAAAGTTTAGGATTGTTTAATTTTAACGACTTGTTAACAACTCCATAAACCATATAAACACAACTTAATCACCTTCTCTTCCTTGTTGTTCTTCTGTAATACACAAAACTGGAACAATTGAAAATCTACGAAAGCTATCCATTCGTTTTCTTCCCACGCAGAAATTTATAATTAAAATTTTATCTTCTCTTTATTCGCACAGCCAATTATTAACGCAATAAAAAATATCTTGAATAAAAACAAATCACCAAAACAGAAGAGAAATGCACTTTGCATGAAACCGCATCACAACACACACTCACAATTGCAACATCGACGAAGCGAAAGAAAATTCAATTTGACTAATTTCAAGTAAAGACTATCGACACCGCAAACATATTTTGGCACGAATTCAAAATTAAAATTAAAAAAAAAACCAAATAGTAAATACAAAAGTGCCCCTCAGAGTCAGACACAAAACAACGCTTGAAATCGTAAATCAAGGTGCTGCGAGTTAGTGTGGTCAAAAGGTAGACATGTACTTAATATCGAACGGCACTACTTTTATATAATGTTATACGTCAGCGAAAGGATATCATGCTTCAGAAGGTCAAAGTAAAAAACTTTATTGGTTTGACAACTAAGGCATGGGAAATGTATCAAGTGTTTTTTTAAACCTTAATAGTGCTTGTGTTGGTAGGTAACATTCCATGGAAAACTAATAGGTTTTAGTCGTACCCTATATCAGAAACCTTTTGTTTTCAGAATCGCCAATACACAAGCACTAAAATCTGATATGACAAAGTTTTACGTATGTTATTTTTGATTTTATTTTATTAATAAATTTATAACACATATTTTTATTAGTGGGCTGAGTGGTTAGAGCATTGGACTACCAACCAGATGGTCTCAATTAGGAATCCACCTAGTAACACTGAATGTTTTTTTACTTTACTTCTTATATACGCCTTCATTCATAAGCATTTGGGACAAGTTAAGTGGTAAGTACATATAAATGACAGTTAGCGATTATTTTTTATTATTTTCATAAAGAAAGCCTTCTAAATTTCAAGATCACATTCTCGAAATAGGGCAACGAATAAATACTGGTACATATCTGAAGTGCACGCAAAAAGTTCAGTATTGTGTTTGTGAACTTGAACTTGTCGCTTTGACAAATAAAAAAACATTTGTTTACTAAAGCCAGCCGTTTGTAAAGTTAGACTTTAATAATAATAAAACAAACGTGTATATTATAAACACACAAAAACACACACACAAATCTATCTACACCTATAGGAAGCGTGAAAACATTAGTCATACTAAACATGCATCAGCTGTTTATAAATACAAACTTTTACACAACAAATTTCTAATTGAGTTTACGTCAAAAGCTCTAGTTATTTAAAATGTTATGAAAGAGAAAAGACATCAACTATCTAACCATTTATGCGCGCAAGCAAATCAATATCAAACCAAACACATACATATAATTAGGTATAGACATTCACACTCAATTAATAGTTTAATTTGAATTAACACAAATCAGTTTACGATGATAGCATTGCTGTGGATCGCGCTTAATTAAAATTAAAACAAAATATACGTAAGTTTACGACGTAAGAGGATACAAGGATGGCAATGGAAGTGCATCGCCTCAAACTGAACTCGATTTATTTTAATTTTCGACAACCATCAATCATTAACTATTTGAGTACATCGCTGGCTTAACGCACAGATGAGTTAAAAGCTTCAAGTGAAATTTTGCGGGACTGAGTTTTTAAGGTTTGAAAATCAATACTTCTGTGGTTTTAAGTTTTTACATACATATTTAAGCTGTTATTTTCTAGCGGTTTGGTAAACCTTATGAAGTGAAATATTTTAAAACAAGAAAAAATTGTTTGCACACTGAGTTCAACGATATAATTTATTAATGATATAATTAACTAGATGGTTATCAACAGATGTGTATGTAAAAAGTGTCGCAAGATCGATGCAAATTAAAAATACAAATACAGCAGTGTAGTGCACCTATAATTGCACTCAAACAGAATTTGAAGAATTTATTTATTTTTATGAAATCCCTGCGTAATAAAATACATTTTCTGTTAAAAACAAAATGATGAAATTTCAAAAGAAAAACATCGAAAGCAAATAATATCCATATAAAACCAAAAAGGTACTCACAATACAAAAAAATAATAACAAGAATCATTTATTCGAGCATCAATTAACTAAAATAAAAAAAAAGTTCTACAACACGTATCTAATATACACATTCACCATTCATTAAAAGATGCATAATATGATTTCATGTCTAAATGTATTTAAAAATGAAACCTCTGAGCAATGCCAATGAAACGGCTGCTGCTGCTGATGGCGAATGAAAAAGATTACGATCACGAGCACGTCCAGGACTTCTAGTAACTTGCTGCAATGTTCGAGGTGACAGAACGCTTTCATTACCATTCGGGAAATTGCCACCACTAGGTGAAGTGTTCTTTATATTATTTATTCCAGTTGCTCCAGTAGTGTTGCCATTTTCACTGTTGCCCCCTGCGCCACCATTTTTTGAGTTTAAATTAATTTGTTGATTGGATTTTATAAGACTATTCTGGGAGGGTGACTTTTGGGGTTACGATGAGTTTTTTTTTTTTTTTTTTTTTGTAATTTTTTAATGATTGTTATTACAAACGCGAGTGTTTAAGAAAAAGAAAAATAGATGATGATGTTATAATTAGTGATATTTAATTTAATATTATATTAAGTAAGCAGAAAAAAATATGAGTAATATTATTAATATTTTCTTTCTCAGAGATTTGCTTTGGAATATTAAAAAAAAATTTACAAAAAACACGATACTAACAACCTTACGCTAAACAATAATTGTTTCTTGGGCTTTGGAGGAGGCGATTGGACGACAAACTATACAAACCGTACAGAGTAAACCGTGAAAAAGCTGCGATTGACTGGGACATGCAGACTGAATAAACGCACCAATGTTTCCAGCCCGCAAAATCTTTGATTCCTATCCGTAAAGAAAACGCAGTAGAGGATTTGCATTAGGTGGCCCACACAAGGAGAACGGGACTGGAGAGAGACTAATTGATTGAGGGTTAAGTAAGTTATTGCGGAATTAGTTGTCATTGCGTTGTTATTATTCGGATTAATTGCAATTAAGACTAAATTTATTTATAATAATGCTCAATCGGGTGAAGGAAAGTATTAACGTAACGTACGATAATTTAAATAAGTTATGATAGCATGTAGTACGAAAATCTAAGCAATATCTAGAAATAGATGTACTTCCAGCCTTTATGATTGGCGATGGCAGTTTTGGTAAGTGTCCGTTTTGCAGAGTCCGAAACTAAAGATCCGATTGATTTCAAACTTAAGAAAGACGTTCAAAGTATTACAAAATTTAAATTCCAAGCAAATTTTTGAGTTACTATAATTAAAGTACTTAATGATTAAATTGTAATGGAAAATAAAACACTCACTCACTAATTTACAAAGAAAAAAAAAACTATTTTAACCATTAAAATATTCTAACCTTATTATTACTACAATTTGCAGATGAAGCAGATGATGCAGTTGATGGCGATGATGTGATCTGATCCTGTTGTAATGATGGCATATTTGTAAAAATACCTGTCAGACGTGATGTAATTTTTGGAAATTTGAAATGTTCGTGAATTATTGAATGTTTTTTTTTATTTTCTTCGTCTTCGTCGTTGTCGTAGTGGTCTATATTTTGGTCGTCGTGTTTAATTGCTATTTCAAAATTTTGGTCTTGGTCGTCGTGATCGTCAGCCAATAAATCTAGTCCACTGTGAAATGACGGCGACTTTGGTATTCCTAGACCGTAGCTGTTGTTATTGTTGCTGTTGTTAGTTTTTGTGTTAGTATTATTATTATTGCCGGCAACATTGCCGGAATATAACATAGCACTGACAACCATTTCATTAGCACACTCTTAGTGATTATCGTTAATTTCATTGCACGCGTTATTAATTGTTATATATTCCCTTATTTTTGTTTGCTTTTTTATCTTTGTTTTTTGTTTTGTTTCATTTTACTAATTTTATTCAATTTATTCAATCATTATTGGAAATTATTGATATGCACTTTAGTTGATTAAAAAAAAACTGTAATAGCCATTAGGTAGTTTATATTGCTAATGTGTTTATCCAATTTAATATCAGTGTCAAATTTGCACAATGTGTATTTGCTTTTATATAAGATTTCTTTATTTATTTTATTTATAATCTGTAAATAAATTGTGAAATTGAAAGAATTTTGCTCGATGCGATTTGTTTAGAAACAAAAAAAGTTACAAGGTCGTTTAACATTCATCCGCGCAGTGTAAATAAAAACAAAACAAAAATTAACAAAAAAAAAGTAAACGTAACTTTTGAAAAAGATCGTTAAATTGTTAATATTGATAGGATATTTAGCTATCAATCAACATTACGGTTATATAAAAAAAAACCACGTAAGCTATAGTTAAGCTCCGTATATTTATAAAGGCGAAACTAAATATCTACTTCTAAAGTGTGACATTTTGCGGAGTAACCACATATAAATATGTTAGCTGAACTCTTCGAATGATGTTTTGCCCTAGATTGTATTTTGAAATAATAATTTAAAAAGCTACAGTTTCCAATTTATTTCGATTCTGAACGCAGATTTGTAAATTCTATTATAATGACAAGTAATACTCTTAGATGTTTGTCCCTGAGAGCCCTAACTCATCTGTCGAAAAAACTAACCACTGTGCCCATCAATGTTTAATAATTGTGGAATCCATTTACGGAGATGTTAAAGGAACAAGAAAAACATTCCAACTTAATCTGTACACTGTTTACAGAGGATTTAGAAAAAGCATTGCTTTGGTATACACTGAACAATGTGAATATAAATAGCTCCGATAAAAATTGCTGCAGAAATTTTATGTAGTGCTTTATTTTTAGTAAAAATAATGTAATTTGTAATAGCATTTGAACAAAATCAATATCTTATTTTAGTCTAAAGGCATTAAATAAAGCTATTCAATATAATCCATTCCGTTTCTTCCCAATGCAAATTTTTTACTTTTAACCTGTCACTTTCTCTTAAAAATATATGAAATAAATTCAAATTTTTGTTGTTGTTTCTTATGAAAACAACAATAATACATACGTGAGAAAACCTGAAACAGTTGTTTTCCAATGTATAGAAAATGAAAATAAAGAGCCATTACTCTTTTAAAGAGGTTTATATAAAAATGTACATTTCTTTCTTCATCTGCGTTATTGGCTGAACATAATAATTGGAAAATGTACAGTGTTGGAAAATAAAAAAAAAATGTTACGTTTTTCAGAATATTTCGATACGGTCGTAATAATTCATTATTTGAATTAATATACTTTTCTTTTGGTCGGATTAATGTAAGACATTACTGCAATAGTAACAAAGAAAAACATTTTTCTATATTTTCACAAATTTGACAAAACCTATCTCATTTAAGGTGTATGATTTTCATTTCATGATTTTTATTGTTAAAACTTTAGACCTTTGTAAAAAAAACAAAAATGTTGAATACAGTTAACGTCGCTTATAACGACGTGACGGTAAAGAAATCGACCAAGTATATTTTATTTCATTCAGATGCACCCACCGCTGAAACTAAAAGAACCATATTGGTCGGGAAGAACTGTTTAGTTTTAATTTAACTTAATTTAGGTGATTCAAGGTAGACCTTTAAAAAGCCTTACTTTCACATCGTTTTTATTTTGTTGCATTGAATGTTTTTAATCCAAAAGTTTGCCTTCCAAAAATAATTTTTTTCCTGGTTTAATTTATGACAGGTACCGTTATTTAAAACGATAACCCAAAAAATAAAAAAACGCTGCGAGATGTTACTTTAAAAACATTATATACTACATAAATATATAAATTGCTTTTTTATATGCAAACCTTTTTTCCAACCCTAAAAAATTTTACCAAAACCAAATGGCGTCGGATAATTGGTGCTTACTTAGATGTATAATAATGTGCTTACATCTCGCAAAGCTAAATTCTACATATACTGGCAATGACAATATTTATTTAGATTTCCCATTTGTTTGTGGGCAATTACCCAAATATGTTTTTTCAAATGTCCCCAAAAAATTGTATTGTGCTTCAAAATTAATGTGTTCTGTCAAATGACCGATCTCCTTTAACTTAACAAGTGCATAGAAAGTTAATATTCACTCTAATGTAAAGGTTTATTTATTTATTATTCCTTTAAGTTGTACATGACATTTTTATATCCATTTATATGAAGTTTACTAAATTCGTTTAAAAAAGATCGAATCATTGCCGTGCATCTCCTACACGATTTACTTAAAAAAAATCATTTCAATAAAAAAAAACTTTTTTAATCAACCACCCACTATCTTTAAAATATCCACCTTTAACTACATCATTCGCTTGTCGTCAGAAATGAATGCTTGCTAATAAGTTTGTTTCGAGAGACTCATACACTTTTGTGTGTTTTTGTCGGCTGTGATTTTGTCAACGTCTAATTGAAAACAAAGAGAGAAAAAAATCCCTCCCCAGAATATTTATACGTTTATATATTAGATCAAAGTTGCTTGACCTCGATCTATTTCGAGATTCGAAATTGGCTGTGTGGATGTACTCCAAATGTAGAGTACACAAACTTGAATTTTTTGACCAAACATAAGTCTTGGTGCGTAAGCTGATTATCTGTTCAGCAAAGAAGTGGATCATGGTTCTGTTTCATTCCTCGAGAAGAATTCAAATCAACTTAAGGAGATGGAATAAATAAAAAGTTTGATGCGTAATAAATTCCAAAAAAAGACAGACAGCCCGTCGCAGAGTATGTATGTGAAGTACAAGTTAATTTGAATACAAAGAACCGCATTTCGTTTCATTGATAATGTGTAGGTAAACATCAGGTGGTTAAGTGAGATTATCAATGGAAGCGAATTCGAAAATGTTTGTATGGTATGTATGTTGTATGGCGTATTTTGTAACTGTCCAAAGTAGTTTCAAGCAAACGGTTAGAGTAGAACCTATTCCATGCGAGAAAGCATTAATGGTATGAAAAATTTTGCAACTACATAAGGTGCAAAGCAGATTGCAATAATTCATTCACACTCCATTATAAAGGTTGCCACTTCGAATTTGGTATTTAAATGTTTTTCGGTTGTCCTACTTTGAACGGATGATTCTTATACATTTTGTCAATTAGAAAATTAATGTCTGTTTCCTTTATACAAAGAAAAGGGTAATACGCGAAACTATGATAATTACCCTTCTAACAAGCTGATGTCGCATAACATAAAATCCGTTAAACGGGTATTACACGGCCGTTTGCGGTAAATAATAAGGCTGACTGAAGATCAGTGCGGGTTTGTTGCGGGTAGATAAAATCAATCACAAATGCAATCAACGTAATAAGGCAAGTGAAGGACCCTTAATTACATGAGTTATTCTTTGCTGACGATAGTCATATGCTAGGATCAAAATTCACTGCCACAAGCAATTGATGTTTGAGTGAATATTTTGGTTGACAATGGGTGTCGCATTAGCAAAGCGGATGGGTGTTTGAACTGCATATTCGCTGGCCCATTTCGACATATTTCAGATATTTATTTGAATCGAAAAGTAAAATTATCTGGGACCTATGATATGCAGACAAGCAACCGTGGTTAATGAAATAAATCATTAGCGTGCAATGGATGAGGAAACAGGAAAACTCTGATACCTTCTGTGACAGAAAAATGCCACTAAGCAAAACTGAAGGCTCTATACCACAGTTATTCATCCGGCGCTCACATACGGTTCGCAATGTTGGACAATGTAAAATAAGTATGAGGACAGATTGACAGCAACTGAGATCAAGATGATATGTGAAGTCTTCACGTAAAAGTTGATCACAACCTCGCCCAAAAACCTGGGACCCCTTGCATAGTAGTTAAATGCACTTAACCACTAAGCTACACTAAATGACCATGTTATTGACTTTCATGTTTGCAAAATTAAAGTGTGAAAAAGTGTTTGCGTAATATTGTTTTGGTTTTCTAATCCATTTTATATATACATATATATATATATTTGTTAATAATGTACGCGCACCAAAGGAATTTTGGATACCCCTGTAATGAAGTGACATAGTGCAGGCATTAGGGATATGGAGGATTATAGATAGGGATATACCGATGCACGCCGGTTTTAAATTTTTGTAAAGAAAAAAAGAGTATGGTAGAGCACACACATTCATTGTGTTAAGGGTATGAGTAAGGGTGAAATGATGTGCATTCCTATAATGGCGAGTATTGCGGTTGAATTGGTGTAGGGGTGGAATGTAACTGGCTTCGCTTTGTTTTCTAATTAATACCTTAACCTTCAGGAGCACCTTTTGTGCACTAAATGGCACAGATATAATAGTATAATTCATTGCATATAATAAAAACAACATATTACTAAATTATATTCATATTTCCTAAATTCATTTTTGTTAATAAGAACGTGTATAATTGTTAACTTTCAAGTCATCTTCTTTAAAGTACTATTCCTTTTTTTTAACCATAATGGAAAATTAATGTAAGCGGAAAACGACAGAACATAAATGCGACTACCCACAACTCAAATTGATAAACTACTTTTCCAAATGCACATCAATAATATTTAATTTATTTGTAATAAAAGATGAAAACATTTTCTTATAAATAATCTCCTCCCTTAGGAAATTATCCGTATTTGGTTCTAAATAAGTTACAAGCTATCGATTTTCGAGTTTATTTATTATTAAAAGGGGTCATCCTTGCATACAGGTGCATTTACAGGTGAAAATAAATCGGAACACGAATGAAAACAGATAAAAAAACATAAATATGAACAGAGATATAGCACACAATAACCGCCATAGAACAGCTACATAAAAAAAAACAGAAAATAAATAAAGCAGGAAAGCAAAAAACTGAGAATTGAAGACAAGCAACCACAGAGATGAACAACACCAAGTACAAGTTAAGGAAAGAAGAGGATAGACCTTTTTTTCACTGTGCATGGTTTTGGTTATGTAGGTACAATCCGAGAAATGGAAGAACCGTTTGAAGAAGCACAGAAAATCGATAAAACAAGTAAGCCAAGAAAACCAATGGCAATCGCAATTACTTCAATTTTAATTCAATTAAGGGTTTAACATGATAAAAGAATGAAGATGAATGTTGTATAAGAAGTAAAACAAAGGTATAAGCTGGTTCGGCAAAAATGTCCGCTGTCGTACGTTTTAAACGACCTTGAACTTTTTTTTAACAATTATTAATTGTTTACAATTTTACCAACATTTTTTTCTCTGTAAGTAAGATTATTGGTGTTGAATTTTCGTTGGCTAACTTCCTCACAAACCGAAATTAATCAAGGGTTTCTTTGATTTGCTTAGTTAATACGGCACTTTGCAATAAAAAACAAAATACATTCGCGTTCTTACAATGGAAAAAAATACATAGGAAGTTATTTTTCTAACACAGTTCAATTTATTATATTTTCATTAATATTTATACCGTATTTTTTCCACAAAATAAAGTAAAATAAAAAAAATCAATAAACTTGATTAAGCAAAGAGTAACCTCTTTAGGCACCCTACCAACAGGCGACGGGCGTAAAACTACCATCGTCGACGTCGAGGTAAAACGGAAGTATATTGTTACCCTCTCAGAGAGAGAAAGCTATAAACGGCAACAGGGAGAAAGCTGATCTGTTGAGAAAGGAGATGACTCGCCGCATTACAATACAGATACAAATGGGGGAAAAATAGAAAGCTTTTCAGTTGATTCGGGAAATAGTTTTCAAGTATGAATGAATGAACAAGGCATCATTGCCAACTGAAATATTTTCAAATAATTTGGTTTTAAATGTATCTTACATCTACATACATACTAAGTAAGATATGCCGATAAGGGTATGTATTCGATATATTGAATATGGCGGGTGTTTTTAATAATTACTGAAGAGAATTTCATTACAATCGTGGTGAAATTTCTAATTTAAAATGAGAATGTGAAAATTAAATTGCTACTACATACCATACAACAGGTTTATTAAGCACTAATTTGCGTGTTTTCATTGCTTGGGTTAAGACCAAGAATGATAATACATACATACTTTATTTTTGTACTAATTTTGTTTGTAATTTTTTGTGTTCTGAATACTTATGTACTAACAATATTCTTCTCTCCATTTAACGACGAGATTATGCTCAGGATTATAGGGCTGCCCTCGCATATCAACGCATTGCAATACAGCTAAATTGTTTTAAAAAGATGGTATTCTATGCAATTTCCCATTTTCGTAAATATGAGACCAAAGAAAATTTCCCACGTCAAAAAAGACCACACAAAACCTCATATCGCATCGACAAAAAAATTGTCCGGATGTAGAAAACAGACCCCAACGAACCGTTGGTCAAATTGACTTAAAGAAAACGGCACATCGAGTTTTGTATAGACCATGGTAGTTGGACGACAAACCAATGGACATTTTTATTGTGGAGCGACGAATCGAAGATGAATCGGATTGGCGCCAACTCAGAAGGTACGTCCGGTGTCCAAAATGTAGGGAACTTGATCCAAAATACAATTCGCCAGTAATAAAGCAAGGCGGCGGTTCAATTTCCTTTTGGGAATGTTTTTCGTGGAATGGCGTTGGCCCAATTGATCGTATTATGGGAACTATGGAAAAAGAACAATACGTTGACATATTGGAAAATGTAATGCTACCATGGGCTGAAGAAAACATGCCGGTTATTTGATCTTTACAGCAAGACAACGACCCAAAGCATACTGCGAAGCTTACAAAATTCGAGTACTTGACTGGCCATCGCAAAGTCCTGACATAAATCCAATCGAACTTATTTAGAGCGATGTTAAAAATGCCTTATCCAATCAATGCAAATACGGTCTAGTATGTGATTAAAGTACTAAATAACTATGTATTTAGAGAAAACTCACATGCCATTTCATATTTTAATGTAGTTTTTATGTGTACGATTTCATAACAAATATTTTAGCGAGAAATTTTCGTATGTCCCACACGTGCACTTTATTGTTGTTGTCATCGGCAGATAAATACAGATCATAATCGATAATACAATACGTCTGTTATATAAAAACAATCGTCGATATCAGATTATTATTATTAAAAATTGTGACAAAAATTCCTGCACAGCACATTACATATTTTTGAGGATTTTTCTATAACATTCATTTTTCAGGTTCAAATTAAATACATACATCCAATGAATACAATTCATTTTGTATCATTTTTTTTCTACAGAATCTAAAAATGTATTACATACATATATATACATATGAACAAGAAAAAGCTCTGAGCAATGTCAAAAGTGATGATAACGCCGAAACGAAAACAATCCATATCTGCAGTAATTTGTTTTGTACCCAACGTATCTGTATATACTTCTAGTATGCACAACAAAAAAACACTAAAATGTGCAAATAAATAAAAACACTCAAAAGTTTTTTCCTTTGACGAATATAAAAGAAACGAGCGCAACAATTTGTCCATCTACATAATGTTCATTTGTGTTGGTGCAGTATTTTGCCGCTTTTTTATGATAAGTTTATTAATTTTTTTTAATTTAAGCCTTAACCAAGTAGAAAATTGAATGGACTCCTTGATTCCTTGCAACATTTTTGCAAAGTGGGTGAACTTAAAAGTTTAAAGCAGACTCAATAGTAAAAAGTATATTATTTTATTAGTAATCAATAAACACTTACAATATTCAATATTACAACAGAGATTAAAACTTACCTACAGGAAGGTACTGCAATTAATATCAATTATTTTTTTTAATTGATTCAAATTATAATACAATAAAGATGTTTTTTCATTAGCAAGTTCATTAGCAAAATCGAATGTTGAATTTTTTGTAAATAATGAGTTGCGAGGCTAGTCAAAGAGGATTATATGTCGTAATTTAACAAAGTAAACCACTAACCTTACGTTTCTATGACATATTGTTTTAGAGTTGGTAGGCAAATACAAGTCGCTATTACAATGCGAAATATACGTAATTTATGAACCTATTATTTTTCAGGAAATCCATTTCAAGTTTTTCAAACTCTATTACACAGAAACGTATTGACAATACGTTATGGCATACAAAGATATACACAACACAATAAAACAAATTACTGAGGCTGCTGGTTTTAATTATGTGTTATCTATGGGTACTAAGAACGGATTGCCGGGTGCCGGATTGAAAAAAAAAGCCGAATTCAATAACGAACGCTTTTAAAAAGGACTATTAATTATGTTGAATTGAGTTGCGAAGTCTATTAGAGTTTAAAAAAATAATTTTAACATTTCTTTTGGTGTTGACAAAGAAGAATAGTTTCCTTCCTTCCATTGTGATACCCTTGAGTGATGAAAATGATCGCAATCAAGATATGAAGATGGGAAGAAATTTTGAAAAATGTTTGCTTGCCTTCTAAAAAGTTTTAAATCCTGCATATATTCAAATTTAGTTTCGCCTAATCAGACCAAATAAAAAGAAAGTCTTATCAGTGTTTTGCATGGAAATGATTATCGAGTGTCAGTTCTGACCAGGATTTCACTTTCAAATCCATTCAAATTGAACGTTTCATTTGCTGGATTGTTTCTTCTTTTCTTTCTAATCTAGTTTGGTCCAAATAAAACTATATAATAACACAATAATGATTACTTTGGGCCGCAAATCAAGATGGATAGCTTAATGTTTGGAATTGAAAATGCAATAACTTGAAGTTTTTTATTGTTATATATAGTGAATTTGAACGACTGAGATGCAGTGAATGTACAGCAAAATGATATAAAAAGTAGATCTGTCCACATAACATAATAAGGAGTCAAAGCTGATGTCGCCGCTGTCTTGAATAAGGCATATAAGTTTCCTTATTTCAAAGTTCAAAAAACAAAACAGAACTGACAAACCGTTTAGAATGGTATACTTACGATATTTTCTATGTGAATGGAAGAATTTTCACAACTAAGGCAAATAAAGTCAGAAATTTTCAAGTAATAAAACTGACTCTCAAAATTTTGCGCATGACAAAATAAAATAATTATAAATTAAATCTGTACAGCAAATGCAAATTAAATGGTTGAAATCCTTAAAGTGGAAAAGTCACACCAAAAGAACAAATAAAAAACAAACAAAATAAAAAATAAATATAAAAAAGGAAACCTATAAACTGCGTGAATTGAATGTGTAATGGAACAACTTATAACGATATACAGAAGACAAATAATTATTTATGCATAGATGTACAATGTACATATGTACATATAGATGTAAATTTATTTGCGTTTTACTTACTTTCATTTAAAGGACTAAGGGCGGTCAATTCGCAATTCTTCGAAACATTATATCGTGCACTGCTCTGACGTTTCTCTTTTTTGATGACAGGAGTTGTGCTCAAATTTATACCTTTAGTGATAGGCGTTGGTGGTGGAGCATCTCGTGGCGGTGTGCCTTTGTTTTCTTTGTTTGCCTAAAAAAAACGAAATTAAAAAAAAAAATTATTGATATGACACTAAATGGAGAACAAGACTATGACTAAACAATACATAAATTCGCACAATGAAACTATGCTATAGAAAATATTTGTAGACCAAGAGGAATACATATTTGGTTTATTACATTCGGTAAAACACAAATAGATAGAGTTGAATTTTTGATTAGCATACAAAATAAAAATAAATGCAGGAGAAAATAAACAATGTAGTAGTATACATTTACAATATTTGACTACAAACATTTCCAACTAATGACTTTATTCTCTTGCTGAAAGTAAATGGAGTGAATACAGGACAATATCTTGTTGTCTATAGCGGATTCTATTATCTACTTTTCTGCTTTGTCGCTACGCCAGCAAGAATGGGATACATAATTGCTGTATTTATGAGGGTTTATTTTGGTTGGTAACTGGTAATCTACATTCGGATTACATTCATTGTATGACGCATGAATATGAAGCACAATTATCAGGATGAATTTCTGGCAGAACAATTAATCCTCATACCTTTGATGCGAATCCTCGTCGTCTTATTTTCGCCAGCTAACAGAAGTAAATTTATATCAGAAGACAAAACAGCATAAAACAAGTTGTTAAAAAAAAGGTGAACTAAATGAAATGAAAATTGGTGGCCAGATATTACTTGGAGCAAGACATGAGGAATATATATAATGTCGAAGGGAAATCTTAAATTATATGAGATGAAATTTGCAGATTACCTTAAGGTCATTTAAATGACACTGTAACGTCAGGAAAAAATGGAGCACTACAGCGACGTTGAAGCTACTATTCGTCATTGGCGAAAAAATGGCGATCACACGCAATGACTATCATTGTCATTTTTGGCCCAAAATCAAATGACGGACACTACGAGTCATTTAAAATTTTCCGTTGAGGTCCCATTAAATGACGAGCTAAAAAATGACGATCACATGGTAATGACAAGCCTTATAAAAATGAAAAATGTCATCTTTAGTGACCAATGACAAAAATTAAGTACGATTTTTTTAATTAAAAGAAAAAAAATAAAAATATGTCCAAAAGAACTTTTGCGATGGTGGTGAAAATTGCGGAGACGGAGTATTTAGCAGCGTGTGTGCTGGAAAGCAGTGAATACGATCTTGTTTACGAGCCAAGATGTGATGTGAAACTAAACTGATAGTTTCGTACCTTTTCGTACCGGTACAAACCTATTCATATATGTTTATATAAGTATATCAGCCTGCCTCAATTGCGGTGTAAAAAAATTAACCATTAAGAAATTATTAATATTTTCTTCTCAACCCGCATCATATGGACCTTAAATGAAAGGGTTTGACAAGTAGAACCAAATGCACTGTGACCTTCGGAGGTCCTTGGAACATCAAAAAAGGTCCTTGAATCCTTAAAAAAGGAATTTTTTATAAATGTCTATAAAATCACGTATCAAATTGCTGTTGCTATGAATTTTTACTCGGAGGTCCTTGGAACATCGAAAAAGGTCCTTGAATCCTTAAAAAATTTAAAGCAGTCGGTGGATAAACAAATACGGTCAACTGTTTGGGGAACAATGTTAGCTGAAAACAGTATTGACATTTTTTAACAAACTTTTATGCAAACTTAAGGGTGACGAAAACATCGCGTAAGAAACGGAGACAAAATCCTTGGATTATTACCAAAATTCGGGAAAAATGCCAACAAAAGTACAAACTTTATCGAAGATGGAAACATAAACCATTTTAAACAAGTGCTAAACGAAATTAAAACGGACATCTTTATAGAGAACTCCAGCTTTTTTAAGACAATTTTAACAACATTAGAAGTCATCACATGAAAGACATGCGCTGAAAAGAAATGATCTTTATAAACAAAAAAATAACGACATATCTATTAAAAAACAAGTGTTTTAAGCTGAACGCAAATAGAATTACGTTAATTTGCAATTCCCAACACTCCTTATTTTTGCTACTTGTTCCTTTAAACTCACATACTCGACTGCTGTATGTCATTTCTCGTACAGATCTCGAACAAAATTATATTTAACATTAAGGTACCTAAGCCACTTGTGTTCCCATCGTGTAAGCAGATGTATGCACGACTGGTTGTCTTCAAATATTAAGGGGTGGGACTAAGTCAAAATAGAGATTTTTTAGCCACAAAAGATCAGCTGCTGCTGTATCCAGAGCGACGAACTCGGCCTCTATCGAAGATAAAGAAACTGTTGTCTGCCTTTTAGTTGTAATTTTAGTAATTAAAAAAACAGAAGTCGATTTTCGGTCTAATCCGCTTCTGAAATCTGTATCAACACGACAAGCATTCACTTCTTCCATTTTTATAACAAAGGCTGAAGTCCAGCGTCCCTTTTATGTACCGCAAGATTCGTTTTAATCCTTTTCAATGCGCTTCTGTTTGTTCCTGTTGGTTTCTACTAAAATAGTTTACAGCTACGAATTTTAAAAATATTTGCTCTTTACTGTGTTCAAAAATTTTGTCGTTCAGTAAATTTGCACTTGCGATTTTGTTGCATAAGTACCTACTACACTTTTGCATCTGTTAATTAATGAAAAAAATACTTGCATGGTTTTTATACTCATTGACAACTAAGTAGTACAAAATATTATTCGTATACCTCTCCACTGAAAACGAAACTTAATGCAATGTAAACACATCAGCATTGCCAAGAAAAATATAGAAAATTAAATTTCTAGTTATTTTGTCAATTTTTGTACAATTCGAGGGACTATCCGTTTACCGTCCGGATACCGAAATACTATCCGATGTTGAGCCGGATATCAAAATATGCGCCGTATAACGGATACCAACCGGATAACCGTTACATATCTATAAATTTCGTTAAAAAAACAGTCCTTCCAACTAAATATGAGCAACTACTCTTATTATTACTTATTTATTTTATTTATTTATTTATTTTATATTTTAATTTGAAAGACTTGAGACGCGCGACCTTTTTTTCTGTATGCGTCATACGTCAATGGCTACATTTCGTTTTTGAAAAAAAATTTAGTGGACCCAAAATTCAAATAATATACGTGTCTGTAGTGAGGCCCTGCAATCTGGTTAGGGCGCCTATTAAGTATTCTAACAGGCTATTACGCATTTGCAAACCACATAAATGTTCTAAGCGATACAACTATCTACGATGCTTGTCGAGAAATGGCGAAGACATTAATGTCAGGGATGATCAAACAAACTAAATAAATGAATGATACATAGGTCTAAAAACAAATAAATCATAAATATGTTACAACAGCAGCTTTTGATTGGCATGTTTGATGAATTATCTGAAACTGGGAGTCCTGAGAGAAATAAAAATTATTTTCGAAAATAAAATTACGTTATTTTGTACTTTGAAAAATGGATAAAAATTTCTAATTATCATTGCTCTCTTGTCTCAGTCAAACGAATGTACAAAATACACTTTCCGCTTTTGTTAACCACGAAAATGCATTTTATTATCGCTGTCTGACGCCTCGCATACAACAATCATATCGTATCGTTCGCCCGATCCAATTAAATTTCAAATTCCTCATTTCAGAGTATAGTCACGTATCTCCCCCACAATAATTTTTGCAAAATAGTTGGAAATTTGCTCAAAAATTTTAAATACATATATGTTCTAAAAACCAATATCGTACGACATCAGGATCTAAAATCAGTCTGTAGCCGCCAATGTTTTGCTAGAAATTGTGTCAATGTCTTGTGCATCTCTGCGAAAAAATAAACATAAGGAAAGACTACAGTCCGCTTGGGGCAAACAGTATGATACCCTATCCATATCCCCATAGAATACAATATTTATGTTTTATAAACAAATCGAAAACTAGCGTAAGCGCTAGGTGAACATACATAGTAATCTAATGGAGTCGCTTGCAATTTCTAAAAAAACATTGACAAGATTTAGTAGATATCCGCCCTATTATTCGGAAACGACTTTACCTGAAGTCCATGCATTTTAAAACCGAAAAGCTTTTCAGACGAAATTGAAAAAAAATATACATATGTATATATGTATTGTGAGGGTGAGTTACAGTAGGGGATTTGAGATAAAATTAAATTTTCTTATTAGTCCTTAGTGAGTATACCAACATTTTTCTATTTTATGTTTGAAGGCTGATCGGCAAAACTAATTATGCTGATAACAAATGTTACAATTAGGAATCTGTAAGACTTTAAGACTCCTGACCGTCTCTGTTTTGCCTTGAATTTGGAATTAAATTTTCAAATTCCATGAGGCCAAAAAACACTGAACATACATATATTATAAATAAGCTCACTTTCCACAAAATTTTAATGAATAAGCACCTTTGCGGGTTCGTAGTATATTCATTTCAATATTACGCACAAAAATAGAGTTTGCTTTTGGAGGCGTACGACGCACTAACAAAATTCTTACGACAATCAGTTGTATTTTAATGTTGGCCGTAATATTTGATCGCAAAACATTCAAGTTGATATATTCAAGCTAAATAAATACCTTCCCCACTTAGATTTCTCGTATCTTATCTAATCATTTGATGTTATGGCTATCGTGCATCATGTGGAATACTCTTTTAAACAAATGGCCAACATCGCGTTGATTATATATTATGTACGAGTGCTTATTACAAAATGTAAAATCAGATTTATACCAAATATTAGCCGTTGCTTATTGAGATGGACCATTTCTTGGGCATATTCATTCAATATTGTAGTAAGAATAATTATGTTTAAATTTACGTCGATATATTAAAGCTTATTTGCTTTTACGACATTAAACGGTTAAAGTGACATGTAAAAAGCCTAGTATTATTTAATGATATTTTAACTTTCTCTTAGATGATAGAGTATGTGCAACTTTTTTTCGGGGAAAGAAATAGTATGTTTAAAATTGCTAAAACACATCTAAGACAATAAAGTTTTAGGTTTTCTGATGACATTGTTGTTAAAGTAAAATTAACTTAGTTTTGGAACGGATTTGGAAAAAGTATAAATAAACGAGACTCAGAGCTTTTATACTACGAATATAAAAAAACACACATTCTTCTGCACAAAAAAGGGATTGAGATATAGCAAACAAATTACTCTCAGGGTAGGGAATCATGAGTCTCGCAGCTGATAGTGTCTGTTGTTAGTGATTTTTAACGTCTGAAGTAGTTCTCAGCAAATTCAATCGCTTAAACAAATGTGTACCCCAAACAATTCAATGTACTTATGGTACATACAATAAGAAAATAAACACTGTCGAAGTGGTCCGACGCCATAAATAATTTAGCAGTTTTATTTTAACTTCGGCCTTCTAGTGAAAGTGCTACCGTAGCTTGTAGCCAGAATAACAAAACATTTTTCATCATATGCATGACGAACAAACAAACAGCTAAATAACTAAAAATAAAAATAATTCAAATTGATTTGTGTCTTAAATATGTCTGCTATTTTTTTTTAACATTTTCATGTATTGAAATACTAAATATAGAGATGTAAATTTAAATACATACTCCGATACAATGTGACGCGCAAAAGTTCACGTGCACCAACATTTGTGTTGATGTCATGACTAACGAGTAATTGTAGTTTGAAACACTTCGGCGTCCTAAGTTTATTAAATTAAATGAATATATTAATATAATATCTAAATATAATAATGTATCTAAAATATATTTCGTGTAATGTAATGTTTATAGGTTGTTAGTTTTCATTACAATGGACCGTAATGGACTATAATTTGTCGCCCAATGTTATAACAAGTGCATTCAAATAAATAGCATAGCTTAAAATTAGTGCATTACAGCAAAATGTCGCCATTATTATGAAATACCTACGCTTACTATATTTCCACTTGTACATTCAGCACTTCCGGCAAAACAATTAGATCTTACAGGTTTTCTGGATCTCCAAAGAAAAATAAATGGTATCGGTCTACTATCACCTCAACTCGAGTAATATACAGTTAATATGAACATTTCCGATTCAGTGATAAATAAAATAATATACTATAACTTTTATAACTGAACTATTAAACGTACACAAACAAAGTTTTCAATTTTAAAGAAAAAACTGTGGGAAAAAGATGTTTATCCCTCTCAGTGACCTATAAAGTAAGTATGGAAGAAGATTGCATTTTTTATATGAGTTCAGAGAGAAAATTTTTTTGTATATCTCATCCTAAGGGTATATTAATTTTGACACATAGTTTGTAAAACCTCTCATATTCGTCGTAGACCCCTAAAAGTGTATATATCTTTGATGATGATCAAAACCTAAGACGATTTAACATTGTCCGTCCGTCCGTCTGACCGTATTGACTTTTGAGGGATTTAAATTTATGCTAGAAAACTGAAATTTGTAACATATACTTCCTAGGGTTCCGAAATGGTAGAGTGTCAAAGTTTAGTTTTGGTAAAAAACTATTTTAAGCCTAAATTTGACGGAATAAATTACTTAGACCTTCACAAAAAATGTAGACCCTGTAGTAGTCACGGATACTTTTTGGGGGCGTTTTTAACAAAATGTTGTTTTCGTGGAAATTTTTCTTAGAAAACAAAAAGAAAATGTATAAACAAATATTTAGACAATTCAATTCGCCACATTCTATCCATATAAAGTTGTTAGCCACGCCCACTTTTTGGGGCGTTTTTTTTTAAACAATAATTTTTTTTAACAAAATATTCTCTTCAACATTTTTGGGCATGCCCACTTTATGTGGGCGTTTTTTCAAAAAACCTGTTTTTATGAATTTATTATAAAAAAACCAAATAAAATGTCATTCCAACGACATTGTATCATACCGTTCACCCCAATCGGACTGTAGCCTTTCCATATGTTTTTTTAGCAATATGTTGTTTTTATCGAAAATTACTATAAAAAAGGAAAAAAATGTTTAACAAGATATCTAGCCTATATCTTTTCTAGTATATCGCCGATACAAAGTTTTTGGCCATACTCATTTTTAGAAGCGTTTGTTTAAAAAAAAAGAAAAACATTTTCCTAGAATGAAATAAAATGTAATCTTTAAGGCATATAGGGGAAAATATAGGAAAGCTCATCTTTCATGTCATTGACCAATGTTCATGTTGAAATTCGATTTCAAAATTCGTTTGGGTACTCAGTACACGGTTCGAGTTAAATTGAACAGGTATTACTCGAAGTATAATTCCACGCAAGCTCGAATGCATGTTTGTGAGGGAAGATCGTCGTAAAAGGACGGTCAAACCAAAAGAGTTAAAAATAACAAGATTCCACCATGATTGGCTTCAACTATTTATCCGAGCCAGTAGGAATGTAGTAAAAGTGGGAATGTTATGATACCTTATTCCGGATAGTAATAATATCAACAATGAAAAGATGAAGATAATTTTGATAAGATGGCCACTCTTCTGTACCATACATATGCATACGTATATACATATATACATGTATATAATATATATATGTAGCATGTAAATGTTAATTGATAAGGTTTTAATAAAAGTTAACGCTTTACCAGCTTTTAAATAAAATAAGAAGAGATATTAAAACTAAGGTTAGAAAGAAATTCAAATTGCAAATTAAAATGGATTGCCAAACTTTCACACCTTTACCCAATTTGAAATAATTAAAGTAGGTACTGTGGAAAGTATGACTAAGGATATGAATTAAAAAAATGTTGTCATGTAAAGAGTTATTGTAATTTAAATGTGTTCAAATAGTATTCTGCATTAGTAGGTGGGTACACGAATGTGTTAATGAAACTCACCTCACTTGCTGATGTAGGTGTTATTATTGGAATACCACTATTACTATTCTCTTTGATTCCGTTATGTTGCTGTTGATGCTGCTGTTGATCTGACGTCGTTGTCGTGTTATCCATAATTTTTATTATTTTCTCTTCTTCTTGCTGCTGCTGTGGCTGCTGTTATTATATTTTGGTTTCGTATATCTTATCGAATATTCCAACACACACAACGAAAACGCAACGAAAAAATTATATAAACAGAACAGAATAAGGGAGAGATTCGAAACTCGACGACACAACAACAAAACCTCTTTATTTATTTATTTATTTTTTATTGTCACTACTTTTCTTAAATAATAAAATAAAAAAACTTTTCTGTTCCGAGTACAATGAAAATAGTTCAAATTTCAGCTACGAGTAGATTTGTATGAAAACAAAAGAAAATTTTAAATTTTTAGATACACATTGCTGTACACTTTGTAGGTAGAGAATATATGGTTAATTTCCATTATGGTGAAATAAATATTAAATACTTAAGAAGAATTATAAATATAAACAAAAAACATTTATTATTAACCATAAATATATTTTTTTTTTTATTTTTGAAATGTGTACCTATGTACGCACCCAGTTGTTTTTAAATTTCAAGAACGAAGGTGTTTTACGCTGTACGAATAATAAAACCCATTTATTAACTTTTGATTAGGTTATCGCAGGAGTATCTTAGGAGCCACATACTCGTCTAACATTTTATATAAGAACCCTAATCCAACCAGTTTTGCTATACGTATAAGCAAAGAAGATCCTTCGAAACAAAAATTCTTCGACGGAAATTTGGTCTTGTGGGCGAGATGGGCGAATGAACTGTACCAAGATATGGATACAGTCCAAAAAGCAACAAAAAAAAACGACTACATTGGCTCAGCCACATCGAGCGCACGGACAAAAAAAATCTAGCTCAAAACGACAAAAAAAAAACTTCGTTTAAGAGACAAAGCCATTGCGGATGCCAGAGCGCTTCGTTTGCAGAAGTGGAAGCAAGCTGCCCAGGATCGAAGAGTATGGAAACATGCAGTGTCTCAGAAATGAACTATTCAAGAGTCAGGTCACTGATAAGTAGGTAAGAGTTGAGCAAACTTTAAAAACCGAAAACTCTAACATCTTTCCAGAAGTTTCGGAGCTTAAATTAAATTTTAGAGATTTTCAGTAGTTAAAAGTTGATATTATTAAATAAAACTCAGGATAATAAACAGGCGTTAGCGCAACTTTCTAAAGTTTTCTTATCCAACCGAAAGAAAACGACTGCGAGGAAGTTTTCGAACAATTGGAACCTCTAACAGACTTTAACCAACATGCGTTAATAAGTTAAAGTATCTAAATGCGTTTATGAATAGAAAAGCTTCGTTCACATGGAATACATATACCTAGTAGTCGAAAATTTAGGAAGCATAATTTCATTTAAAAGTTTCCAATACTTCTGGGCTCACAGAAGCTGTTTTTTTTTATAGAAATCAAGATATTTTTAGTTTGAACACTAGATTAAATAAAACACAAGTCTGAGTGCGCGTTTAACACAATGTCTATCTACTGAGTCTATAGAAGGTGTGTGCAAAGAGAATGTAGCAAAATCCGCCTTTTAATTAATGCATTTTTCTCCTCCTTGTTTCTTCGCTACACGTAAAGAATCATATAAACAAGTGAAAGATGTGCAAAGTTGTTGTACTCCGCTGTATACATACATTTTAAAGTAGTCATTACACGTGATTACATACTAACGCAGAAGAGCTTATTCTGGGCTAAATATCTAAAGCAAAATAATTGCATAGATGTAAAATATACACTTATACTAGAGATAAG
This sequence comes from Ferdinandea cuprea, assembly GCA_963576555.1. Classification (NCBI taxonomy): domain Eukaryota; kingdom Metazoa; phylum Arthropoda; class Insecta; order Diptera; family Syrphidae; genus Ferdinandea; species Ferdinandea cuprea. The sequence continues at coordinate 125,061,914 of OY754959.1, forward strand.
AGCTCATAATAGATCGGTTTAGGTCATTATTTTAATATTATTCTCTCTTGATTTGTCTTTCTTTGAGATTTATTTTCCAATAAGAAACTACAAAAACTTTTGACAGGGGTATAGTTCTTTATACTTTAAAACACACATGTTTGTGCATAAATATTGTATTATTAATAAAACTTGAATTTCTTTCTCGTTAGCAGAAAGACAGAAAAATAAAAACTTATTGGAGGAACGAAAACATGGATTTACGCAGCGTACACGACCAAAAGTGGTTAAAGGATGAAATGGAGAATCTTATAACGGAAAAATAAGACAAACATTGAAAACAGTGTTTGACTATCAAATGTTGCAGTTTCAAGAAATAGCAAACACGAAAAAAGGAGAAAAGTTTTCAGAAAAGTCAAACTTATTTCTTGTTGTTTTTACACAAAATTCCTACGAGCGCATACACATATCGTGCAAAAAAAAAAAACATCTATTAGAGGGTTCTTTTTATTACAAGACACAATCAACAAACACGATCAATTGCTACGCACCGCTAGTAGATGAAAGAATTTATTAAATCTTTCTTTGCCACGATTTAGATTTGAGAACATAAATATAAAATTTATTTTCCTGGTTCTATTTTGTGTTCGTATTTATTTAATTTTTTTATTATTATGCAATTGACTACTGCGAAAAAAATTAAGAATTTGTTTTTTTATTTGAAAATACGTGCTTATTCCGATTACTTTTATTAGAACATGACTTTTCACCTTGCTCACTGGGAAAGACAATTTCAATTTTTTTTTTTTTTTTTTTTTTGCTTCTTTGCGTCGCGATATTTAGTTTTAATTTTCACGCTCACCAAGTAGAAACACACAATAAACAATCGAATATATCAATTAGGTTGCAAAAAAATTGTTTTAAATCCATTTGGTTGCAAATTTCTACACGAAATATAAAAATTATCGAAAAATTCCTTTTTGTGAAAAAGGTGTATTTTTTAAACTCGGTCGACTCATTCGCACTTTACAACATCTCACGGTTTTCGGCTAAACTCATAGCCGAACAATGCGACCAACTTAACCGTGTGAAAACGCTTTTTGCAGTGGAATGTCAGCGAAGCTAAGAGCTTACCGCTTCCTCAATAATGTTGACTGTCAATGCAACCAAACCCAATTAAGAAAAAGAAGATGTAACCCAGTAGCGAAGTGTTTAAGTTCAGATGAATATACAAAGCCTTTTTTAAAAACGTATTACAAGAAGCGTAGTTAGTTATGCACGCTTTAAAATGCATCTATACTTACAAACTGTACATTTTTATTTCCACTTTGCTACAAATGATAATATATGAGAACAATACTTCTTAAATATATGTATGGCAACGATACCAAAGTATAGGCATTTATGTGCAGTTTATAGTTAAGATTTAGAAGCTACACTCACCATTCTGTCAAGCCAAGTAAAATCACCTCACCGAATCGATACGTAGTCATCTCCGTCAAATCTTACAAACAAACATGCTTTTTAATTCCTGACTGAACGAAATAGAATAATTAAAACTCTCGTTTAACTGAAGAAAGAATTTATTAAAATATTCTTCATATTGCATTTTGTTTTTCGGTTTTCTATAAACAAAAATATTTGTTTGAAATAACCAAAAACGATTACCATATAGGTACTGTCAGAAGAGCGATTGTCTTAATACGTGTTGTTTTTTCTCTTAAATCGCTTTAGTTTTCGCACTATTTTAGCCTATTCATCGAAATCTCTTATGATCTGTTAATTTTTTCTTTTACTTCACAAAATTATTTTGATGAGTTATAAAATTCTTCCTTTCTTTTATCGAATAAGGAATACTGGCAGCACTTTTTATATAGTAAAAAAAAACGTGAAAACAAAACACCCGCTGTAAAATTCTAAGAAATATCAGCTGTTTAATCAACTCACAAAAATTTATCTCTTTTGTTTTTTTTTAGATTGTTATTTATTTGTATTTTGCCTTTTCGTTATTTACATATTATTTTCAAATTACTACAATCACGGTCTTATCAACATTCAACAGAAAGTGAAAAAAATTAATGTATATAAATTACCAGGGAGAACACATCCCAGGCAATGTTCTGTTCAATTCAATGAGAAATAATGGAAAATAACTCGAAGGAATACCTAATCGTTCTCGAAACAGACGAAGCTCTGTTTTTTGAGGTAAATACTAGTTATATATTTACAATATCGCTATTTTAATATAATAATCCTTAGAATTTGATTGGGAACTTTTCAAGTTTTACGCAAAATAAAGAATTTCATAATTCGTTGGCATTATACATTTACCAGAAACCCTTTCCGTGCCTAAAATTGTTGGACTTTATTGAACAGCAACCACACGGACTAGAATGTGCAACGCATTCCAAACTTCTAGCTCTACAAATGTTTTTAGATACATTTTCAAACGAAGACGAAGTGCTTAAATTTACCAATTTTATTGCCAATTTGGAGTTACCTGAGCCAATGCTTAATGACTGTATCGATAAAATAGTGGAAATTGGGAAGCAGTGGGGTGATAACTTTTATATAAGTCTCTTAGCCAAAGGATCCCTTGACCTCTATTACGTACTGTATGGCGCATATTCAAACAAAGCATTTGATTATTTTTCAAAAGACTTGGTTCTCTATGAAATGATCGAAAACAATGTGCACTTTGTTCGCAAAGCTGTTCAGAAACATAAGAATTTCGCTAATGTGATTGATAGCTGCTTGCGAAATGCGTTAATTCTTGCCAAAGTTGCAACTGAATTCAATTCAGTGAATCAGTCTATAGAGGAGTTGGGGAACTTACAAAAAATGCTTGAATGCTTCGACTTGCAGAATGCTTCAGAAATCCAAAAGCTGTTTTTCAATGATTTACAACGGTTAGATGTTAGCATACATTTTTTGAGAAAGTACACCAGTTCTGTAGTGCCGATTGGAACCCTCGTAGAGACAAATGGTATTCTTCCATTCATATACGATCACAAAAATATAATTTTCATTGGCTATGATGAGATTCGTCAAGTAATCGAAAACAACCATTCATTTGAAAGTCAATCAAATGTGTTAAAACCGATGAGAGACCTTGAACTTGAAACACTAACATACTTCTTCGTTTTGGCTGCAGTCTATGAGATAATAATCAATCACAACATGATTGATAATTTTAATCAATTTTATCAAGACAGGATAAATCGCGTGAAAATAATGCTTCGCCAAATGAAAAACATAGACGTTCTCTGTAATCTGATAGAAGATATCTTCCAATTAGTATTTCTGAGATGGGAACATTTAGACTCGTCCTCACACCCTGCGTATACCAAGAAAAAATCTCCATCTAGTACTGAGCTAGAGACTCATACTGAGCACGGCTTCTGTCGCCATGGATTCATTTGTAGAGGAGCAGCACTTAAGTACATTTTTAGTTTCTTAAAAAATTTTATCGTGAAAAAACTTCACAGCGAAGAGTACAAGACTTGTTCGGAGAGAATACAGCGAAGATTTACCCGTATTATGGACTGCATCAATGACGGTTTATGGAAATACTCAGTACTGGCAAAAATCTCTGACACAGAGGTGGGCGGTTTTCATATGGAACCAGAAGATTTACTACAGTTGGTTCAGTTGCACAAGGAAAATATTGAAAAGACAAGTAGCGACGATGAAAGTAAGGAAAGAAGCAACTACGCGAGCTTGACAAGACGAAAAGCTAAAAAGCGAAGAAGAGCCACTTTTGCCAGTGGGGATCAGCAGAGGATAGCGTTAGGAATTTCAAGCAAAGATATTAAAGCTAACGAATTAGCTGAAGTATCAAATCGCAGGAGTATAATTCCCCACATGCTAGCAACACCGGAAAATCTGGCTATAATGGCACTTGCCATGAAGAATTTTAATGACGTGAAGTACATAATACAGGTAACGATGTTAGCATATAACAATATTAATTTCTTTTAATTCACATAACAATTAATTTTTATTCTTTATAACACTCTAATAACTAAGTTTAGCATTTTCCCATTTCCATGATAAAATGGCTTTTATCTCAGAAATGAAAGCAGAGTTTTCCGTGCTTACAGATAAACGCTTAAATAATGCAAGATATATAGTTACATAGTCCGATCGTTTTGTGAATAGTGATAGAGGTTATTTTTTCAGGATTTAATTACAACAATATTAAAATCACATAAAATCATAAATTCGGGAAATCTTCTTCTCACAAACGGCGATTTCCCCCAATTTATTTAAATAATTTCATTGATAAGTGGCGTGTTGTATTCAACACTATATTAAAGTCTTCCTCTTTTTTTAAATAAATTTGTATTTTAATTTCAAAGTAAAAACATCATTTTTAAAATAAAATTCGTATAAAAAATATTTTTGATTTCCCTTGGTATTGATTTATGTAGATGTACAATTTTCTTAATGACCAACTTGTGAGCAGGCCCCATACAATTGACCAAGCGAAAAACATGGATTTTCCAATTCAAAACATCAATATTTCATTGTTTGGTGTTACGACTTTTTGATCGTGATGACAAACACTAAACGAATTGGAAATTTTAATGTTGAATTATTGGAAATTTTCCAAATTCGAACAGTTTCAAAGTAAATTCTTGCAAAATATGTTTAGAGACTTTAAAGTAGAACGCTTTTCCTTTTTCATAAAGTAGAATTGGTATTCTAAACTAAATGTGGGTTGTGGTTCTCAATCGATTTGATATGAGTAACATTACTCCACAGTTGTCTATTTCAGTCCTTGGGTTCTAAATTTAGTCTATAGGAGGGTTTAGGAAATTCCTTAGGGTTGCGGTAATTCCTTTAAGGGTGCCACTAAAGTAGAATTTCCAAAGAATTGAAATTATTTTGGAAACTACGTCATGTTTAAGGGCTTTATTATGATTATCAGCTTTATTTTAAAAATACATATATGTTTCTCAATTTTCATTTCAAAGTATTTTATTTTCTTAAATAATTCCCATAAAATTCATTCCAAACCATGAGACGATTATTTGACAGTTGATTTTCTTATGTGAAGCAATAACAAACGGTGATCTCTCGAATCGCCAAGACTATCATTGCAAATGGGTAATTACCCAAAGAAGGAGCATCGCCAAAACGACGTCGTTCGATCGTTTTTGCCTGATGGTGCGATATCGAATGCAAAATTTCCCAGCGATCGTATTTCGGCCAAAATTAAAATTAAAATTAGTTAAAAATAGTGAAATTAAAAATGTTATTACATTGTTACAACTATGTTGTATGATTATTCTCTAAACACTTTTAAAAAGTGAAATAAGGAACATTTTTGGAAGTTGGTCTTATTTAACTTGGCTTTAATTTGCGGCAGCCACTTTTGTAATTGAAAAAGTGGCTCATTGAAATCTTCATACAGTTTTCTTCCAATTTCGTCAATGCTTCATTATTCAGCTGTAAAAATGGGCTACAAATGGGGATCATTCATTTAATAAAAAAGTTATAAAAATCCACCTAGCCCAATACTAGATATACGGTCACACACAAAAGGAAACTCAGTTTTATGTATAGCGATTAACTAACGATTCTTCTTCTTTGAAATTCTAACAACGAAGAAGATTTATTATATATAGATTTATTATTATATATATTATATAAGAAAAATTATATTACAATTTATAACATTTGCACAAATTTAATTTTTATTTTAATTTAAATATTTATGTTGTACTTGGCAGACATTTAACCTTCGTAATACAGAATTGGATCGCGAGCTTGGTTTTGTCGAAAATCAACAGCAAATCAAAAAGAAGCTTGAAACGATTTATGAAAGTTACTTGCATGAAGAAGTTAACTCAAAAGATTGTCAGGCCACAGTCGAGCAAATAAAAAATGCTGCTGCCAAAGGTTTTGAAGCTTCAAAAATGATCAGCATCATTGACAATTTTGCTCACGCAAATACAGTGGAGCTTGGCGAAGAAATTCAAATGCTTTTGGAAAAGTATTCGAATAACTATCCATTCTTGCATCATTATCAAGGATCAAATATTCAGGCAGTAATTGCTGCCGACCTAATACTAAACCTTAACATTAACTACGATATAACAGCGAATGTGATACCCGTAATACGTAGAATGTGTAAGCTGCCAAAAATATCATCTTCATTGAGCGCAAATTCGAGTCTACCCACCGATATGGGGTGTCTAAATTTCCTTGAGAATATTTGTGAATGTATGCGGCTGGTTAAAACAATCAGCCGATCAGAAATCGGCTTAAAAGAAACGCTTTGCAATAGTTTCTATTCACTGAAACCGAAAAAGCTAGCCATTGAGCTCCATCGTGGAAAAATATTTAAAAATATATTTTACAAATCGGAAGGCGATCTTCAGCGAATCGATGATCTCAAGCTTTTAACTAATGATTTTGGTGATCTCAAGTCTAAGTGCAATTATTTCATACGGTTTTTGTCTTACATTGCAAATCTATCGAAGTTTTTGCAAATGAGAGACAAGAACGTGGAATTTCATACTAGTGCTCTATTAAAATTTGATCCCAGCGACGTAATTGGCGAATTGATTTTTGAGCAGAACTTAACTCCGTTAGAAATAGAATCACACGTCGTAGCGCTTAATCTTAACCTCATTCATGTGATCGCTTTAAATATTTGCCCAGAAATATGTGGAAAAGAGCGCAAAGAACGTCGGTACACGATCACCGAAGAGAAATATCAATCAATATTCAATTACATATCTAATCAAAATGCTCTCCTAGGTTATTTGTTGCAGAAAATAAAAGGATCAACTCAATGTTCGCTTATGAATGATGAATATCTTCAAAGTTTTATTCAGTTCAGTTGCATTAACTGTTTATCTGAAATCTACAATGGGAATGAAATCATCGCTGCAATTCTCTCGAATAAACTTGATACAGATCGCATTAGAAAGCTGCGGAGTAAAATAGCTGTATATAATATTTTGCAAAATTGTCGAGAAAAAGTGCAAGATCAACGAGGATACCACAACGATAAAAATAGAATAATTGCCGATCTTATCTCAGAAGACTCAAAATATGTGTATTTCGCTGCAGATATATCCAACATAAACGTACGCGCATCTTTGATCTACTCGAATTTCACAAGAGTCCCAAGTTCGCGTTTGGCGAAAGACCTCATTGAATGTACCCTACTGCATCGTGATGCCAAGCATATCGACAAAGATCTTAAGACCAACTTGGAGAAAACCTTAGAAGATATTAATATCTATTCCAAAGTTTCATCAGTGCTCGAATTTGAATCATGGCCGCAGGCATACGATTTTGGTCTGAAGACCCCAAATATGATTCTGGAAAAATTGCTTACGCAGCGCCACTTCAAACTGTGTTACGAGTGGTGTAACGTAGTGAAACTGGCTAGTTTATTTGCTCACCAGACGCGTTCTTTCTTTGCTACATTTCTCGACGTTTTAGTTGAGCTGGAGGAAGATTTTGATATGCATTTACTTCAAACAATTGAGACATTTCCCACAATTGAAGTATGCCACTTCTATGACGCCCACAAAGATAAGTTCCGTTCAGTAAATTTACTCAACTATGTAATTGATTTTCTGTCTAAACATTTTCGAAAAACAGCTAACTTTAGAAACTATAAAGTCTCGCTAAAAATATTTGAGCAACTAACGACAGATGAACGCTATCAGAATTGGAATTTGTTGACCAACCCACTTTTAATTATCGAGCAGTTGATTATGAATGCTAAATTTAAGGGGCTAGGCAGGGTCTTAGATTCCATTCGACCACTGCTTGAGGATAATCAAGCTGATCCAAACGGAACAGTATCAGTGTGCAAGTTTTGCTTTGATAAACGTGGCAATATCTACGATATTCATTCGAAAAACTCTATTAACTTTACATTGGGCAATGATTGCAGTTCCGCTTTCATATTGCTCAATTTCAATCTTTATCAAAAAGACCATGTCATAACACTGGAATGCATTGATTTACTTTTGCGTATCTATGCTACAAAAGCTCTGGATTATCAAGTTCGAGAATTAACAACTTTATCAGAGCGGGTTTCCCAATCAACGGATTTAGCATCGTTATCATTAGACTCTCTTTGTGAAGCATTTACAATGCCTAAAAACCCTCCAAGCAAGGATCAATGGGTTGAAGATTGCGAAGCGGCACATTGCATGTGTTGTCGGCGGGCAGTATTTACGATGCTTATGAGACGTCATCACTGCCGTCGTTGTGGAAGAGTAGTTTGCTTTGCGTGTTCGTCAAATCGAATGCAGATTCCTGAATTATATGAAGATGTTGTGGTCAGAGTGTGCAGTGACTGTATAAACCAGACCCGAGAACAAGAGGCCAAGAGCATTGCAGTTAAATCTTCAATTGAAGTATCTGAAAAGAGAATAAAGTATAGTGATTATGATGAAGATGATTGCAGGTGGATATTGAGTGGCAACATCACACATGACAAAGTTTTGAGAGAAGAATTCTGCTATGAACATGCACCCAGTGTGGCTTTGTGTTTGTCTATTCTTTCATATCATAGAAATAATCGCAAGTGTGTGGATTTGTTACTTTACCATTGCGGGAAGTTGGAAAAATTGCTAGTTCCCAATCCTGAGGTCGATTATGAGCTAATTGCTAAAATGATGAATTGTTTGGCGTTGGCTGCCAAGGTAAGTACTTTCAGACAAAACTGCAGGTAACTAATTAAATGCATTATAGGTACGTGGGGGACCTCCTGAAGTTGAAACTATACGCGAACATTCCGACATCATTATGTCAGTGGTTCAAAATGGATGCGAAGCACTTATTCCCGCTGGACCACTCAACAATCACAATTTAAGAAAATTGGCCGATTCATTGGTTCAAGTTGAAAAATGGCAATTGGCACTAGAAATTCATTGGAAATATGGATTTCCAACCGCTGGTGTTATGGCCGCACATGGGTTAGCTTGTTTGCGTGCCGGAAGCTTTGAAACCGCTAGGGACAAATTCTCGCATTGTATGACAAAACTCTGCTCTGAGCAAGAGAATGCAATGATCGCCAATATTTTATCCAATGATACAGAATCAACAGACTTTAGTAAAAAAATTGATATTCCGATAATAAAACGTCCTAATCGAAGCCCGCCATTGCTGCAAGAAGTGCTGAAAATCATTGATTCTGTCCCGTATTCTAAACCGCAGCCAGAAACACTTGCTAGAGCCTCTATGATCCGTAACTCGAATACATCTCTTACATCTTTGATGTCTAAGCGTCGTGAACACATTCCACTGCATGAACCTGCTATTAATATTCTGAATACGCTTGCCAATCTGAAGCAGTTGAGCAAGGGCCATTATTGTGAAAACAGTAGTCTAAACTTTCTAGATAACCGAAAGCAACTTCTGCGACACTCACGAGTGTATGAGGAATGCCTTCATTACGTTTTCACATATGGGTCCCATTTTGATATTATTAATTTCTTCATCCGTCAAAAAGAAACCTCCACCGCGCTAAAGTATTTCTTGGTGCAAGGACAGGATGTGGATCTTTTTATTCATCACATCTTTCTAGTGTTCCTCAAAACTGGTTCAGTTAACGAAGTAATCCAGGTTATGTTGGAGCTAGACGAGCGATTGATTATTTGGAAGGATGCCGTTCTTGCCACTTGTCGATATTTAGAGACTAAAAATTTACTGCACTGTCTCTATGAACTGCAAATTCTCTTGAAAGATCCAGTGCGAGCAAGTATGACATGCGTCAAGTTCTATTTAACGAATTGTCAGACATTTCAGCAATTGCACGACAATACTTTTCATCTGCACAATGCTCATCGTCACTTGCAGTCCGAACTTGAGCTGAGTCAGTGGGAGAATATAAGCATTGACCGTAAGCGGAAATCCGCACAAAGCTCTTTTGTGATGCAAATGGATGCTAAATCATTAAATGCTCACATAAATACTATCCTCCGGCAAATAGATGTGACCAAGTTCTTAGCGCAGTGCGAACGAGAACATATATCTGAGGATGGTCAATTAATCACACAACAAATTTTAAAACAGGTAAACAACAACGCTGTCATTCATTCAATTATTAGGTATCCTGCAAATTTTATTTTATTTTCAGATTCGTATGGATACTGTTAATTTGCCAACACTTTTCGATTCCGTTCAGGAGAAAATTCAGATTTGTATTTTGGTTTTACTTGGTGGAAAAAACATTGAAGAAGGATTTGGGCTGGCTTATCGGTTCGGAATATATGCTCGGACTGTTATTGATAAATATTGATTTAAAATGTTGCTTATTCTATTTTAGCATCATTCAAAATTATAAATTGCCACCTATGAAAGTATTTGGTGCCACTGCAAAATATCTTGCTCGTAATAGTCGACTGCCTGAAGTGGAAAAACTCTTAAGCTGCATAACGGGTAACAATGGTACTACCAGTGAAGAAATTGACGAAATTCTTACAATAGCTATCAACTCGGCAACAAAAATGCATGAACCGGAAGTTAAGGCTACTTTGGACAATCTAGCGAAAAGAATAAACAGTGCGGAGCTACGAATATCCAGTCACATATTTATGGGACAACTTAAATCTGCTTATTTACTTGCGATACAGCACAACCGACTGAATGACATTCGAAAGATTCTGCGCCAGGCCGAAGCTACAAATCAGTTGCATATTAAAAAATTATGTGAGAAAAAATTGAATATGAATAAATAATGTTTTTTAGTTTTATTTTTGCTATACATTTTTTTTTTTGTTACGTAATAATAATAGAGTACCTTAAAATGTTGGTAACCAGACCTTTTATAAAGAACTCCTTATTTTGATTTTTTTAAATCGATTTAATTCTGATCAATTTTGCAAATCTTGATTATTCGAAATAATTATTCCTCTTGCTAACAGCTATATTATAAAACAATGTTTTAAAATCTATTTGTGTGGATTTATCTCCAGCTTCAATTACAAAACAATAAATTTTAAAATTTACTATCAGCTAGGTTCTACATTTCGCTTTCAATCAATATGAAATTGAAATCGATCTAAATTGAAAATTGGTGTTCAGCATTTCACTTTTTTCAATATCGATTAAAAATTTCTCTAAAGCAACATTAAAAATGTTTTGCAAAAATCATATTAAGAAATTGAAGATTTCATTTATTAACATATTTATTAAGCGTATGTTTGCACATACGCAGCATCTTCACTTTTCAATTAATGTCTGCGTACGCCTATATAGTTTTCCTCAACTTGTAGGACCAAAGTAATAGGATAAAATTAATTTATTAAATTATATATTAATTTGGCAACGAAGTCAAATGAAAGTTATCAGCTGATTTCAATTTCACGCAAGTGATTTCGAAAAATGTTCGATATTAGCAAATTGGTCGAAATGTGGAACACTCAAACGGAATTCACCCGGCTTGCAATTTCGATCGATTTCTGGAACCTACCATTGTGTATCTTCGTTTTAAATAAAAACTAAACAAAAAACACGGGCTTCTTTTACCTCAGCAATGTTAAGCGTGAGTGCCCCAAAATATTTATTGTTCTTCGTGACGGGACTTCTATCCAATGACGACGCACACCCACCATGCCCTCCGGAGATAGGGTTATTTCCAATAAACTTTCCCCAGGTGCAAATATATCACAAAGATTTTTGATGGGGTCACCGGTGATACACTGGCTTCAGGGGGGGGAATTTTGTTGCGGTGAAATACATATTAGAATTTAAATAAATATGCAAAAAAAAGCTCCTCTTTTATTAACGAATAGTCGCTTTTTAAATAAATGCTTTCAAAACATGACAAATACAAATGACATTTTTTAGGTAGGAAAGCGGAAAGCGGAAAGCAATTTCCCGGGTCACAATATGAAATAAAAAAGATGGTTGGTGGACGAGGTATGTGTTTATCATGGGCAACGACTACGATTCTTAAACACTGACCAATTAAATTTATGTTCTATTGTGAATATTTTCAAATTGAAGTAAAAAAATTATTGTAACTTGATCACACGCTTCTCATCTGACGTTTTTACTTTAACGCGATTGTATACCTAAACATCACAGGCAAATATGGATAACAACATGGATTTATGTGATTTTTGGAAATGCATTTCCATTCTTTTAAAAAACTACCATGCAGTTAATAAAAAAATATTTGCATGTAAAACTGTAGTAGTAAACCAACATTTATTTAACATATTTATTAAGCGTATGTTTGCACATACGCAGCATCTTCACTTTTCAATTAATGTCTGCGTACGCCTATATAGTTTTCCTCAACTTGTAGGACCAAAGTAATAGGATAAAATTAATTTATTAAATTATATATTAATTTGGCAACGAAGTCAAATGAAAGTTATCAGCTGATTTCAATTTCACGCAAGTGATTTCGAAAAATGTTCGATATTAGCAAATTGGTCGAAATGTGGAACACTCAAACGGAATTCACCCGGCTTGCAATTTCGATCGATTTCTGGAACCTACCATTGTGTATCTTCGTTTTAAATAAAAACTAAACAAAAAACACGGGCTTCTTTTACCTCAGCAATGTTAAGCGTGAGTGCCCCAAAATATTTATTGTTCTTCGTGACGGGACTTCTATCCAATGACGACGCACACCCACCATGCCCTCCGGAGATAGGGTTATTTCCAATAAACTTTCCCCAGGTGCAAATATATCACAAAGATTTTTGATGGGGTCACCGGTGATACACTGGCTTCAGGGGGGGGAATTTTGTTGCGGTGAAATACATATTAGAATTTAAATAAATATGCAAAAAAAAGCTCCTCTTTTATTAACGAATAGTCGCTTTTTAAATAAATGCTTTCAAAACATGACAAATACAAATGACATTTTTTAGGTAGGAAAGCGGAAAGCGGAAAGCGGAAAGCAATTTCCCGGGTCACAATATGAAATAAAAAAGATGGTTGGTGGACGAGGTATGTGTTTATCATGGGCAACGACTACGATTCTTAAACACTGACCAATTAAATTTATGTTCTATTGTGAATATTTTCAAATTGAAGTAAAAAAATTATTGTAACTTGATCACACGCTTCTCATCTGACGTTTTTACTTTAACGCGATTGTATACCTAAACATCACAGGCAAATATGGATAACAACATGGATTTATGTGATTTTTGGAAATGCATTTCCATTCTTTTAAAAAACTACCATGCAGTTAATAAAAAAATATTTGCATGTAAAACTGTAGTAGTAAACCAAATATTCCAAGGGATGGCAAAAGTTAACTATCAAATTGATTCCAAACACGACTCTGAGACTGATGAATCTTCGCTCCCGGAATTAAAAATCATGGAATCGTCTGAGGATGAGGTAATAAACGTATTAAGTTCTTGTAATGGTATTGACAAATGTGAAGGATATATGTTGTCAATGAAGTTTCTTACAAAGAACGATGAAGAAAGCATAGTAGCAGTTGGAATTGTAGGTTGGTAAAAATCAAGGAGCCCACTAACTTAATGCATATTAGAATTAATTAAATGTTATTATCAGATTTCGTAAACACACAGTATACATGTACACTTGTTTCGGCAACTTTTGATGATTTTCGAGTTGCATATAGGGATGGAGAACTTGTGGTAAATTCATTGTCAAACCGAAGGAAAGAAGATGATCCCGATAGGTGGATTGATTTTGTTCTAAGGCCAAAACTCTTAAAATGGTCTAACTGCGAAGAAAGAACTGAAAATACATTTGAATCCTTGCGTCTAATTGATGTGGAATACTACAACAATTTGTACAAAAAACTGAAGGATAAGTACTCAAAGCCGCTTGTCGATGTTAGTTTCAATTGATTTTCTTAGTAAATGTTCTTTAGTATAATGTGTATGGCTACTTTCAGATCTGGGAAGAGAGTACAGATCCTCTTAAATTCGTTTATGAGGACTTGGCCATAGCAGCATACCTCATATGCTTGTGGAAAGAACACCATTGCAATCCGAGGGCGTTTGCTGATCTTGGCTGTGGCAATGGCCTTTTAGTCTATATTCTAAATCAAGAAGGATTCAAAGGCTGCGGTTATGATGTAAGGAGTCGAAAGATATGGAGCCAGTTTCCGAAATCAACACTACTCTTTGAAAAAACAATTGTTCCCAGTCAATTTAAACTTCCCTCCGAGGTAGATTGGATTATTGGAAACCACTCCGACGAGTTATCAGCATGGTTACCAATAATGGCCGCTGTCGGATCCACCAGAATGAAATACTTCTTACTTCCTTGCTGTCCGTTTGAGTTTTCTGGAAAAAAATTTCAACGTAGAAACTCAAATGTGAGTTCGTATAACGATTTCCTAAATTATGTTGAGACTATTTCTAAGAAATGTGGGTTTCTTACGCTTAGAGATCGACTTAAAATTCCAAGTACTAAACGGATAGCAATAATAGGAATCGCAAGAACTTACGCCGAACTGAGTCACAAGCAAATCTGTTCAGGAATTGACGAGTTTTTAACATCAGAGATACAGCAAAATCCATTAAGACTACGAGAAAAAATTGAAGCTGTTCGTAACTGCACGCAAATTGATAGCAATGTAATTGACGGATTGACCCAGAAAATTTTCTTTTTCCTACTTGGACCAGACAAAGAAGGTGGCACTACCAGTTGGAATGAAGGCGAACAGCGAACAATTAAACAGATCGCGGATCATCTTTCTCATGAAGATTTGAAAAACATAAAATCGGAGTGTGGAGGCATAAAAACATTGCTAAAGAATAAACATGAAATATTCGAATTTCATCCGGGCGACATTATTCAAATTCGTCGTCCTAAACCAAGAAATCCAGGTCCGAGCACAGCAAAACTTACAATCAAGAAACGAGTGTGTTTTTTTCAAACCAATCATCCCGACGGATGCCCTCTAATGGATTCAACTTGTACCTTTATTCATTTATAAATACATATATATATATATATAGGTATATGTTTTCATTAGTTAAGAAAAAGTATAAATTGGAAAATTTATTGGTATGCATGTAGTTTGATAAATGGAAGTCCTTGTATTTATGTATTTTCAAAACTGTACTGCTCCTAGTCATAAGAGGAAATCAAAATTTATTCATATTTCTTACAATCTTTTTGTGTTTATTTCCATTTGAGAGTACTCCTCGAGCATAAGGGTAAAATGTTAGCTCTCCGAGAGTTGCTCTTATTCTGTGTCAACTCTCGGCCGTTTTTACAATCACGCGGATTAAAGCCAAAATTGATAAGATAACATAATGTATCAATTTTTTTGTAACACACTAAACAATTGTACAAGTAAACTCTTAATAAAAACTTAAAATTCCGTAATTTCTCATTTTAACTATATAGCTAGTTTTATTTACTTGAAAGAACATTCGTAAGGTCAAAATATTTTATTATGAGTAATATTAGTAATGAACATACATAATGTATTTTATTTATGATAAATCTGCCGAGTGTTTGACGATTTTTTAACGGGAACTGTCAGAGCTATTGCTGCGTCTTCGTCTACGGATGGGGCTGCGGGAACGTCGACGAGGACTTCTACGCCTTATTGGTGATCGATTCCGGTTACGCTGGAAACGGAACGGTGAACGCCAGCGCGGTGGTGGTCCTCTTCTCATCATGGGCGACATTCGACGCATTGGGGGACGAGCCTTTTGTTGTTGAACTGGAGCCACTGTAATTTCTTGTCCATCTATCTGTCCTCCGTCCATCTGCTTCATTGCAGCTTCGCATTCTTCGGGCGTTGCAAACTCAATGAAGGCCACACCACGCCCGAACGTTGGATGAAAACGATCAGTTGGGAACTCTATTGTTTTAACTTCACCAAAACAACTGAAAATCTCCATAACATGTTCCTTAGTAACGTTGCGTGTTAATCGCCCAATATGAATTCGTATAGGCTTTGGTGTTGGAGAACGTTCACGACGTTTGCGACGTGGTGAACGTGATCCGCTACGAGATCGAGAGCGAACTCGCTCCTTTGAACGAGTCTTACTGCGTTTTTTGTTCCGATCATCATCACGAGGACGATCTTTGGAACGAGCTAGATCTCGATCTTTAGATTCTTTACGAACCGGTGCCTTTGCAGTAGGTGACTTAGAGCGAGATGCTGTCTTCCTTCGTGCGCGACCACGGTCTGAACCACTAGATGAACTGGACGACGATGATCCTGATGATGATGTGTCTGATGAACTAGAACGCGATCCAGACCCAGAACTGCTGCGTGATGAGCTGCTGTCTGACGAGCTACGATAACGATATAATTTTTGATTACATAAATTATTTAATTGAAAATTGATCGAGGGTATTTATTTTAACTACTACCATAGAAATAAAGAACCGTACTTATTGCCGTACATTTAGCAAACAGAGAAAAATGTATTTGCTTGGTTACATTCTGTTTGCCTATGCAAAACAAAATGAAGTCACAAAACAAAATAATAATTTTTTTTGATAATATACTATGTAGACAATATATTTTGAATAATCAAATGGGCAGTTTTAAAACTTACCTAGCGCTACTGTCACTGCTACTAGATGCGGAACCACGGCGCCTTCGATCGCGCTCCCGGCCGCGGCTTACTTGTTTTTTCTCCTTCTCTTTTTCAGCTTCAGGTGATGCAGACCGGTCTCTAGCCCTATATAAAAAAAAATATATGTAACATACGAATGGTAATTAAATGTAACACTTACATTTTGTCCGGATTGGTATATATTTTTGCAGATTTCTTTACACAATGTTTTGAATGTGAGTAAATTAAATTTATTTCTCAAATCGGAGATGGTGTGAAATAGAAAATGGCCACAAAACCACCGCGGGTATGAAATAAAATAAAATGTTTGACGTTTGTATATGAAATGCAAGAGAAAAAGGAGCGAGAAGATGTTATTATTAATTCAGCAACAGTAACAGAAAAATTGTTCTAGGTTCGTTTTTTTCAATAATATTTTAACGTCCAGAGCAAATTTTATGTAACACTACTTTTAACTTAACTTTAGCGATTTCTTATGTTACGCTTCCGTTTATGTTAGAATATATGATTATATGGAAAAAAAAACATAAACTTGTACTAAAGTGTTTGCTCTATCAAGGAAACACATGCTTTTTAATAAAATAAAGTCTTACCCTCTCCTATTTAAAACTAAATGATTAAAATTGTCTTATGCCACGTTTCTACTAATATAAATACAATGCATTTGTAAGATGAACTCTGGCTCTGGCACCGTCTTGTCAGAGACCAATATGTTGTTTATTTGTTTGTGTCTGTTAGTTTATATTCTTAATTTGTTCTGTTCTATAATACGAAATCAAAAGAAATTCCACCAACCGCAGGCACAGATTAAGAAGAAAGACCATCTACAAGTACGCAATGCAAAAAACACCCTTCTCCAGCTATTGATGAGCCTAGTAGGCAAATAGTTTCCGATGGGGATGTGAAGAAATCAGTGCACCAAGTTCTTTTATATAACAGTCGTTTTTGTCTTAGAAGTCAACCACAAAAAGTAAAGAGTTTTAAAAAGGAACGCCAAGTTTGTATCGTTATTATTAAAAACCTCACGAATAGTATTTAAAGGCTTATACTTGTCAAGCTGACTCTTTCGGGGCTGTGTTAAAGAAAAGGGCACTACCGTTCCCCTTAACATGCATAAGCACCCTATAATCCAGATTCAGGTACAATAACCATCTGATTGTGAAAATACGCAACCCAATGTGATTGACACTTGGACAAATTGTTCACATAGATTCAAGTCATTTGGAAATAGAATGGATAACTATTGCTCGTGTGGTACAGTTTTAATATTTTTGCATTAATGTCAAGTAAAAAGGCATTTTAAGTAATTATTAGAAAAGTAGTGCAGAAATACATTGGTGCTGGAAGTTTTGAAACATAAAATTTCCCGCAGAACTTACATAGTTTGGGTCATGTTCTTTGAAACAAATATTTTTCAGCCCTCTGACCATCTGCAACAGTTCGACATGATACATTAAACTGCAAGGAAACTATTCTGTACTGTCTTCATTCGATAAGATACCATTACTCATAGTTTTTGTAAATACGCAAACATATATCCACGACAGATACAAAATGGAAAACAACTCGCTGGAAGCCAAGTATCGAAAATTAGCAAGTGAATATTCTAAGGTAGATATTTGTTTTTAATTTTAAAGTATACGCCCCCAGGCTTAAATTATGTATGCCTTAATAAATTTATACTCCTATGTTTTAGTTGAGAGCCCAAGCCAGTGTTTTAAAGACGGCTGTTCTGGAGGAGCAAAGCAAGAACACTTCTCTCCGCGAAAACTTACGGCAAAAAGAAACATCGTTACGACGGTCTGAGCATGAAGTAGATAGTTTGGGCTTCCGAAATAAACAGTTGGAGCGCCGAGTGGCATCTCTACAAGATGACATTGCTACAAAAGAAAATAGGAAGTCAAATAAAAATCAGAAGTCTGACTCTACCAAATCGAATACATCAACTGGCCATCAAGAAATTAACAGTTCTACATCTAGATTTGCCGATTATTTTGATAATACGCAAGAAGTGCTAATATTCGAAGAGTTACAAAAGAAAATTTTGGAAAATGCTGAGTTAACTTCAATGGTAAGCTAACTTTATTTCTTCGGCTTAAAAACTGACTTAATTTGTATTTATAATACTATTTAAACCTTTGTTTTATAAAATAACTGAAGCACAGTTTCTTAAGGGAATTATTTTTTTTCCTTACAGATCGACGATAAAGATAGAGAAGTTCAAATGCACGCTGAACGTATTTGCGATCTAGAAAAACAATTGGAAAAACGAAACACCGAGAACATAGAAATAGAAAGACGATTGCGTAAGGAAATAGATTCATCACAAACTAGAATCTCAGAATTAGAAACTAAGCTTGTTGAAGCAGCCAGCATGGTAATAAAAATCATCCTCTTAAAATAGTACCAATATGAATGACGGTTTAAATTTAGATTGGTAGTGAAGATGCGCTTAGCGCATCCGGAAGTGAGAATACTCCATTACATACCACAACAAATTCTTCCACAACTAGCGAGGATAGAATCGCATATTTAGAAAAAGAAGTTTCACATTGGCGAACACAATATGAAATCTCAAAAATAAGTGATTCTCTACCAATAGAAATGTCTCGACTACAACAATACAATGGACAATTGATAAATGCCGGAAGCTGCTGCAGTTCCGCAGCAACTGGATTAACTGTGATTTCAGCTAACAATGCTGTTGGAAGCGATACTAAGAGGTGCGTAATTATAATCTTAAATATACTTAGACAAGATGTTTTGTATTTATCTTCGATTATGGAGTTTGTTTAATTTAAACAATTATTTTCAGTCTGCAAAATGAAAATATCAAACCACAAACAACATATAAAGAACAACTTATATTTAATAACTTCTGCAAAAAATTCGAAGATCTGTTAAGGACCAAATGTATGTCGGAATCTCGTTTGTCCTCCTACCAAGTAGAAAGTGAGCACTTGCAAAATTGCCTGCAAAACTCTTCACAGGAAATTAAAGAAAAAGAAACTGAGCTTATGGTCGCGGGTCGAACAATACAAACGCTCGAAGAAGATTTGGTATATTTTAATTGTCATTAGTTTTACATTTTAATGCATTAATATTAATTTTAGGCTACCACTCGCGTGAACTATGAAGAGCAAATCAGTATCCTTACGGAGCAAGTTATAAGTCTGAGCGAACAACTGGCTTCGTGTAAATAAATTAACTCTCAATAAAAAGTTAAAACAGATTTAGAAAACAATTTTTCTTTAAATTTTTAATTGCAAAAACGAAGGCATAAAAGAGTATGTAATGTATTTTAAGTAACAAATTGAAAAATTCATATTATACAATGTTAAAAGACGTTTTACAACTACTTTAAAAACGTAATAAAATGAACAAAAAACCGAGTATTTGGTTTTACATGTTATAAAAAAATGTTTTTCAAAAAGATATATATTTACATAGGTGGACATATAAGATATATGTTCCGATATTAATATGTGCATACATTATGTTTAATATTTCAAACATAAAGAAAGAAAATTTTTTGTGTGTATTTATTATATTATTAAAATTTTATTAATGTTCAAAAATATGGTACAATCTCTTAATCAAATCTAAATCACACACGTTCACACACAGCCATTATCCAACAAATTAATCCAGTTTTATAGAGAACGAGGCTCCACAAGAACAACCTTGTTCGGCTTTAGGATTAGCAATAATTCGAAAACCAGATCGAATAAGTTCAGTATGATAGTCCACAATTGCACCAGAACAGTATTCTAAGGACGTAGTATCAATAATGATTTGAGCATTTTCTTTTCCAAATGCTAGGTCATCCTCGTTTCGTTTGTTATCCAAATTGAATTTGTACTGGAATCCTGAACAGCCTCCACCTTCAACTGTTATACGTAGAAAAGACCCGTCCTTACAGATTTCATCTAGTCGCTTAATGCACGAATCACTCAGATCAATTTTGAGATGTTCTACGTTTGATTTTGATTTTTCATTTTGTGTACTGTGGTTTGTTAATTGTCTTGCACAGATTCCCCTAATTTTATAAGTACGTAATTGTACAATTAATACATAGGAAGGTATTATCCAAGCAGTTACTTACTTTTGTAATGTTGGGACGATGATTCTACGCAACATATGAGACATTGTGTAACTTTTTATTTTATTTCCTGCGTAAATTCAAACTAAGCTAATTTTATTGCATTTTTCAGAAAGGATTATGAAATTATAGAAAAACAACAAACGATTTCAACGACAACTGTCAAAACCATTGTCAGCTGAAAACTGTCAAATGTTCGTATTTAGTTAAATATTCCAGTGCCTCCCAATTATGGCCATATATAAATAGTAGGTAAAAACAACCACACATAAAAAGAAATGATTTCTATGTGTTAGGCCCGAGTTATAGATAGCTATACGTAAATAGAATAACAGTAAAACATTGAAACGAGCATATAATATAAGCATTCATTTCCTTTCTTTGAAATGCAAAAATACTTAAATTCAGTTTCGAAGAGAAATTGTTGTTTAACTAGGCATTTCTTTTTATAATTACGTTTTGCATTTCACAAACTAAATTTAAGAAACAGATTGGGTTAAACATTTAACTTAAAATGCCTCAAGAGAGCAAAAAAACTTATTCTGGTTACGTTTTACGAATCGCTATAAATGAGACCTGATGTGTTTGAAACGTAATTGGATTGGATTGAAATTGAATTCATTTGCCTGAGCTTAGACATAATTGAGCTGGGTCTTAACGAGTTTGTTGTGCCCTACGATGTTATATATCTTAACAGAAGAATGTAATAATTAGGTTCAAAAATGATTTTAATACAAATTAAACAAACATATTTCAATATTAGTAGGTTAATCGTTTCTTTTAGCTAAACTGTTGTAATAAACTGTTATAAACTAAACTGTTTATACGTAAAATATCCATAACATTTGCCATATTGGTAAAAATGTATAAACTAGGCAATATTTAAAAAAAAGTTTAATATGTATTTATGTACATTCATTAAACCTTTCCTTCTGTCAAATATGTGGACCCCAAAGCTTACTTCGATGCATTACACGCGAATAGTTCTATGATTCTGGCTTTAATATATACGCAAGAATAAAAAACAATTTATACTTTGGCAACATAAATCATTGAATATACAAACATAAAGAAATTGCACATTTTTGCGTAAGTTTGAGATTCTAAGTTGTTTCATTTTATTCCATTTCTAAGTTGACAGTTAAGGAACATTGTAATATGAAATTCGTATTTTGAATGTCACACGTGTTTTTGTTTTCTTTTTTTGCCCAGCCAAAGTTAAGTCCCAGACACTAATTCCGATAATATTTTTTTATTTTGCGGTTCCTTATTAAAGATTATCAAAAAGAAAAACCCAAAATGGCTAGAAGACCCGAACACTCGGCGCCACCAGAAATTGTAAATTTACAATATTTGTTTTAAAATTAAACATTTTTAATGCATTCATATAATAATAAATTAATTTTTTTCATTATGCACAAAGTACTATAACGAAGACGAAGCAAAAAAGTACTCAAGCAATTCTCGAATCATTGAGATTCAAGTAGAAATGTCAGAACGAGCTGTAGAATTACTTATGTTACCCGAGGATGAAACCTGTCTAGTACTAGATATTGGCTGCGGTTCTGGCCTCTCTGGAAGTGTTCTTGAAGATAATGACCATCTGTGGATTGGTATGGACATTTCCGAAGCAATGCTTAACATAGCTATCGAACGGGAAGTCGATGGAGATTTAGTACTTAGCGATATGGGACAAGGTGTACCCTTTAAACCAGGCACATTTGATGGCGCTATATCAATTTCTGCTCTTCAGTGGTTGTGCAACGCTGATAAAACATCACACAAACCCCATAAAAGGCTTTATAAATTCTTTTCCACGCTTTTTTCTGCTCTTACCCGATCTGGAAGGGCGGTTTTCCAGTTCTATCCAGAAAACGCTGCCCAAATTGAAATGGTAACTGAGCAAGCGATGAAAGCTGGGTTCTACGGAGGTCTTGTGGTAGATTTTCCTAACTCAACGAAAGCTAAGAAATATTTTTTAGTGCTCATGACTGGCGGAGTTGCACCAATGCCGCAAGCGTTGGGTTTGTAAATCGGATTATTGGAATAACAATTTAATTGCTATTTATTACTTAGGCACAGAAGAAGATGAAAAGCGGATATCGTACATAAAAAAGCGGGAGATGACCAGAGACATTCGCGGTAGGCCACCAAAAAAGTCTAGAGACTGGATCTTAGCGAAAAAAGAACGTCAGCGCCGGCAAGGCAGAGATATCCGACCTGATACTAAATACACTGGTCGAAAGAGGAGTGGCAGATTCTAAATTATAAATATTAATCACCCACAATTTCTTATTTAAATATATTTTTAAAGAACCCTATGCAATTTTGTTATTTTCTTTTAATCACTTTTTCTATGTTGGCATTATTTCAATCCTTTCTTTGTGATCCTTTAATTTGTTTTGGAGTGTCGTAAGACTGTTCTGCATAGACAATTAAATAGAACACAACAAAACCGATGACAATCCCAAATGTGCTGATTTCCTGCTTGAAGCTTGTAGCGCGATCTTTATCACGAGTTGCTTTGCGATCATAACGATCCTTAGCGCTCTTCTTACGATCCAATGATTTTCCATAGTGGGCTTTGGCCCACTCATCGAAGTCATATATCGGTGTTTGTTTATCCTGTGTGCTTGTTACTTTTGATTTGCTAAAACGGGATTTGTAAAACTTTGTTTGCGGATCGTCCTCTACGATGTCTTCCCTAACACTTTCTGCCTGAGCATATTGGGAACCAGCAGTGTGAATTATGCCTGCAAAAATGCAATCATGTATGAAAAATTAAGTATATTTTAATTAATTTTTGACCTTTGTCATAAAGTCGCCTAAGTCGATAGTTGCTAAGAACTTCATAAGCCTGAGTGATTTCACGAAATTTCTTAGCAGCTGATTCACTGCCTTGGTTTTTATCCGGATGATATATCATTGAGAGCTTGTAGTACGCTGCCTTAATATCATTTTGTGTTGAACTTGCTGGTATTCCAAGGGATTCGTAGTAATTATCATAGAGCGTTTCAGAGGTTGATATAGTTCTATATTGGGGTGCACTTAAGGGTGAATTAGCTTGCAGCGCAAGAGAATTTTGAATATTTAAAATCGAGCGAATAAAATGTTGACATCGCGTAGAATACATCTCTGACTAGAAAAAAATATTAACTGGTTTAAGAGCAAATACGTGAAGCTATCAGATATTTGGCTTATTTTGTAACTTCATGGCGTTAATTGATATTTGATAACTTATTTTTTTGCGTTATACTGTTTTACTTTTTATTATGTCATATTTTACCAACAATTGCTACTGTCAAAATCAGCTGGTAGGGTGAGATGGAGTCAGAATGGAAAATTTAGAGCAGTTTTAAATGCACTGGGCTAAACGAATTGGTCTCGCCTTGAAACACAAAGTACCATTGGTTAGATGTGTCACTTGTATCCACATTTAATTATTACCTACCTAGTCAAAGTTATGGCAGTGATTTCAATGTTAAAAAAACTCTTTTTTGTCGTTTCTTATTCCATTTACATAAGGTAGAAATAATCGTCCGGAACTTTACTGAACCTTTTTTTTCATCTTCGTTTCTTTTAATATGTACACTAAAAATGAAGAATGAAATATTCTGGGTATCTACCTATAGGCGTAAAAGCCTCATAAACCGGTAAACGAGAGAAATCTATTTTTTTTATTATTTTTGATAGGTTTTTTATAGAGAATAGCAAGCCTTATCATTTTTAAAGTTGATATTGGTTCAGAAATCAACAGCGAAAGATGCGCCACCTAACATATGCCAAATGTCATAAAGAACTATTGATTGCTTAAACCTTCACAGCTTTGACAATCACCCTTTCGCCTCTAACTCACGAGCTAACTAAGCTAACTATTGCATCGAAAAAAAGTTAACTCAGGAGCTTACATTTTTTATAAAGAAAAGTGTTCATGGAATAGTTTATTACGTTCTTTCCAAATAATATTCTTCTAAACAAAATTGCTCCGATTTAAGGTGCCGCTCAATTAAATCACAAGCTTCAAAACGTGGGACATCTGATCACGATTTGTGATGCGTCATGTAATTCATTTAATTATATCAATTTAGGATTTTATTAAAAAAAAAAAAATCAAAAACATTTCCTTTATACACACGAGGTGGGAGTAAATTAGTTTCTTTTTAATTTAAAAAAATCTATTTATTGGTATTCATACTTTTATATGTAGTTTTACTGCATTTATACATCTTCCAAATCTTTTGAATATCAGATTTTGATAGTTTTTCACGTTGTCCCATCTTTTCAGCTCGAGCCTTTTTCTAATGTAAATTAAATTAAAACGACGTAGTTATTTACAGCGATTTTGCTTACCAACGCCCGAATAGTAGGCTTAGAAACATTCCGAGCAAACGCGTAGGGTGAGTAGTGTAATATACTTCCATAATCATATTCGACTTTAAAATCATTCGTTGTATTTGGCAATGCTATTCCAAAATTTCCATATGCTTCAGTCAGAATGTTTTTCCAATCTAAGTCTACAAACTGATCTCGATCTTCACGTGTATGCTCGTGGTTAAAACCTAATGCATGCATGAGCTCATGCAGAGCCGTACCCACTTTATACACACACATTGGGCTTTGAAGATTTAATATTTGTTTGCCTCCAATTCGGCCTAAGCTTGACCAGCAGCCTGTGGGCTTATTTGTTATTGAAATATAATCAATCTCTGTAGAATGTTGAACAAATTTAATACAAGTATAATTGTGGTACAATTCAAATGAAGTATTTATGATGTATAATTCTTTAGAATCTAAAATAATGTTAGAATGACATAAAAAACATCTTTACACGAAAACACAACCACTTACTAAAATCACCGCGTACTTCAACCGGAACAACTCCGTTTTTCCATCGCAACGACTGACTTATCATTCCATTTCTAAGGACCCCCATTGGGTGGAGGATATCACCCTCGAAATACGTTCCAAGCTCTTCGGGATTTTGGTTAAAATGTATCAACCTTTTCAATATCAGTCCAACTTTAGGATCTGGGTTTCCATAAATCTCGGATTTTAATTCCCTTAAATTCAAGGGGTTTAAAAGTATATTTGTTTCATTTGTGATAGACTTCGTGTATATTGGTTGAAGGCAACTGCCCAGCACAATTGCTAAAATAATGCTTAGCATGTCGTTGATTAACAATATTTTCTGATATTCTGTATTTACTTTTAGCATTTTATTTTAAATGAGCCATATTGTGTTCTTATCAATTTAACTCCTGTGGTGCCGCAATGAGAAATGGTAATCAGTAACAAGCAGAGGCACGTATAAACAGGGTTGTGTTGTGTACTGTGTAATTGAATCTGCTATCAATATTCCACTCAGTAATTTACAAGCAAATGTATTCTGCAGTAGATTTGTAGTGACTCTAGGTCTAGGCAATATAGTTCGGCCTTAACATTCCGATGGCAGTTGAATGGGCTACTACTCCTACACTACTAATTTTACAAAGGTAAAAGGTAAGTACAAAGCAGTTTGATTACATATTTGTATCCGATTTTTGACCTGCGCGTAACTAAAGCAAAAAATAAATATATAAACGACCTTCGTCGATATTAGTCAGTTTCATGATCGTCAAGTAGGTTTATTATAGGTATGTACCAATAAACCTAATGGAATGTATTCAAAAATAGATAGATAGTAGATACGCAGTCGATTTAAAAGAAGAAGAATTTGTTTCTAAGTAGAAATAATGGCAATAATGCTTTTGTTAACTTCCTTTTAAGTTCCATTAAAGTCATTTAATAGTTTGTAAATTTGTTATTTAAAAATAAAATAATATATGGTCATGCTCTACCACGCTCTGTTTTTCCTTCACATTATATTTTACAGGCATTTAAAACCATCGTGTGTATCTCCCTTTCTCCAATCCTACACTTACACTCTTCATGATAAGGGTATCCATACGTTATAAAAAAAACATGTAAGGCAAACAGAAAAATATCGGTATAAGTTAATAATTCGCACAAATGAAATCAACGGCAAAAAATTTTTGGAAAAAAAAAAATTAAATAAAAGCCCGGAAAATAAAAAGCTTACGAAATGCACCCATTGACAATTTTACAATTTTACAATTTGTGTTTTGTGGAATCTTGAATTGCTAAAAGATGGGTAATATTTCCTAACAAGAATCCAAGTGGCAGCTCCCTGTTTGTTTCCAATAAAAAAACAACTAGTTGTATTTGTATGAACAATAACTGCAATTTATTACTGTGAGCACATATGCATGTATGTAATTTATTTCGTTGGCGAAAAGAAAACTTTTGTTTATAACGCAATAAATAATTACTCTCAGAAAAAAGATCGTGGTTAATTGCTTATATAATTTTTTTTTAATTTTTATACCGTACCTAGTCGACCATGATTCCCGCCAATATTTTTATTTGTCGTCAGTTTTTTAAACTGATTGTATTTTTTGCGTTTCCTCTTTAAAATAAAAGTGCGGGACGGGACTTGGGGGAAGAATCAAATTTGCTTACCTACACCAGCTCCATGTGTGGCATTATTGAACTAAAATTCCCGCTTCCAAATATGAAAGGCCAACATGACAGTTCTTTAAGTGTTTTCTGACTTTTTGACGTTTGTTGACATTTTCATATGGTTTCGCAAAACCTTCGCGTCGTGTAAATTAAAAAAAATTGCCAACAAGAAAAAAAAAATTATATATCTTTATTTGTTGAGAATCTTTGAAGAAAATCCGCTCTAAACCGAAAACTTAGAAAAAGTTATGCGGAGCAGTGAAAAACAAGAGTTAATGGGCGCCAATCAATCGCAGTTTTCGTCGTTGCAATCGTCGGTTCAAAACGTATCATGGGAATATTGTGTGATTTAAATGTAATACAAAATTATCGAAAGTCTTTGCTATCGCTAGCCATGCTAACATCAATAGTAGCGGCGTCTTCTTTAGTTTCTGGCCAGAAGTTAAGCTCTTCTGTCGAGCAGTTACCCTTTTGTGGGGAGAAATTGGAACGCACTATTGGACGCAGGTAAATTTATTTTTGTATTAGATTCGAACATTCTAAAATCTTCTGCGAAGTGTAATGTAACAAAACGATTTCAAGGTTACCAATCCAATGGTTTTTCAAATTTTTGTTAGATTAAATTAGGTATGCGTGCAGTGAAATTTTGAGTTTTTTTTTTTGTTTGATAACGTAAATGTTGCGCGCAAGCAATTATTCGTGATCTGAATCATCACCTATCACCTGTTGTATGTTTACGTCTTGCTGGTTTTTTAAATTTTAATTATTGTTTTTATTGATTATGTATGCGTTGGATTGTTACCGTCTTGGAATCATGTATATACGTGTCTGTACTTGTTTGGTCAATAGAATAGCAAGGGAATCTTTACTTGGCAAAGGGATAGCTCACCAACACGTAAAATGACGCAATAGGGACATTATCATTGCAAGTTTTTTTGCCAAGGAGTTGCAAAATCGTTAGTTGGTATATTAGAGCCCACATTTTTTGGCGGCTTGTTGTTTATTTAAAACATGCTTAAAAAAATGAAACAAAACAGATTTAAAAACAATTTTACAATTTAAATCAGATAATAAAGGAAACCGACCTTGTCCTTGTAATGAAATATTTTCCTTTAACTTCTAAGTATTATGTTTGATATTGCATAATCATCTTAATCCTCGTTTATATCATTGAGTGTGTATAAAATCCATTGCACCTTTGAATTATTTTGTCCAGTTAATTTATTTATCCATTTTTGAAGTTGTTTTTATCAATAAAATTTTTATAATACTATAGCCCCAACTACTTTAAAATTGTGTCTGTGGAGCATTATACATATGTATATAACTTGGAGTATTGATTGACTACAACTTGAATCTGAAAGATCGTATTCAAATCATTAAATCGCATAGGTATGTTGTTGGTGACGCG
Source organism: Ferdinandea cuprea (assembly GCA_963576555.1). NCBI lineage: Eukaryota > Metazoa > Arthropoda > Insecta > Diptera > Syrphidae > Ferdinandea > Ferdinandea cuprea. Next base: position 125,090,454 of record OY754959.1, read on the forward strand.
TAAATTGTACCAAATCAGACCATTCTGTTGCAGTAACCATTTGATATAAATTTACTACTGTTTCACAAGTTGGAATGGTGCGTAGGTACTGCAATTCCTTTGGAACATATTTAATAGCACAAAGTCATATAATTCGAATTATTTTCACGATTAACGCACACCCTGCCTATATTAAGGCATTTGCGTATTTTTAAAGTATTGAAAGAGTTCTTAACCAAAGTGGTAATATTCCCAGCAGAAATTCCAAAACTTTTAATCTTCTTGTTAATATGCATTATTTTAACGTTCATTTCGCTAACAGAACGCACTTCTTTAAGTTCTACACCGTAACAGCCCCAGTAATTTTCAATAAGCTTCCGCTTTTTATCCGGACTAACTTTAATTGTCACTCCTATACTAACTCTTATGTTAAAGAATGATCATTATATTTGTTTCCGCTTTTATTTTTTATTAAGTTCATCTAATTGTAAATTGGACTTAAAATTGGATTACAAATAAATAAAAACTAAAAATTGAGCTTGACTGGTTTGAAATGGTTTTTCATTCGTTTTGTGTTAGGCTGCAAGCTGTTTACAATTATAGAAGAGTAATACATAACATAGATATACAGTGGGAAGCAAAACTGTCCGGATGTTTTGCTTTCTCTGGTTATATTAACAAAGTGAGTAAGGTAGTAGCAATTTGACATATATTAGTGATTTTTTTTATTAAATTCAAGGTTTTTCTTTATATTAAGTAACAAAAACTTATAAAAAAGTTTATTCAAAACAAAAATGCACAAAAAACACAAAATTCATTATTCGGACACTTTTGCACATTAGGGTTGTAATGAGATAATACCATATTGTACTGTTTTTTGTACCGTAAGAATTTAGCTTTTTGATATTTATGCAGTTCCTTCACCTCAGTATATAATTTGTCGTTGTGCTGTGCTTTTGGTTTTTAAACAAAAATGAAAAGAGTAGAAAATGAAGAAAATTGCAATTGATCTTGAAAATTGTGTGATCAATTTATTGCAAAAGAATTATTCGTGCCGTAAAATAGCTAAACAGTTGAAATTAGGTAAAACCACGGTTAGTGATATTAAAAAACGACGAAATGTGGTTTGTTCAAGCGGTCATTGGGGGCCGACCAAGACTCATTTCTGATGCCGAAGCTCGGTTGATGGAGCGGTTGCTCCATAACAAGGACATTCGGACACCCAAAAATGCTGCAAAAGCAATTAACAAAAATGTTAGTACATGGACAGCTAGACGTGCGCTTAAAAGAATAGGGTTGGTAGCCAGCGTAAAAAAAAAGAAGCCATCTCTTTCAAATAAAAATGTTCAACGACGCTTAAAGTTCTGTAAGGAGCACAAGAACTGGACCATAGATGACTGGAAACGTGTCATTTGGAGCGATGAAACAAAATTTAACCGTTACCAATCAGATGGCAAGGAGTACTACTGGCATCGACCTCACGAGCGTATCCAAAACCACCAGGTAAAGGAAACTATGAAACACGGTGGTGGGGGGATAATGGTTTGGGGCTGTTTTACTTGGTGTCACGTCGGTCCATTGGTGAGAATCCGAGGTATTATGAAAAAAGAAGACTATTTGAACATTCTCCAAACCAATCTTCCTGATTTTGTATATGAGTGCACATATCCCGCTGAAGAAGTCGTCTTCCAGCAAGACGGAGATCCGAAGCATACAGCTAAAATTGTTCAAAATTGGCTCCAAAATCAGAATTTTCAGCTGATGCAATGGCCTGCACAAAGCCCGGATCTAAATCCAATAGAAAATTTATGGGCTATTGTTAAAAGGAGGCTGGGTGCGTATGAAAATCCACCAAAAACCATGGATGAACTTTGGGAAAGAATAGAAAGGGAATGGCAGAATATTGACCACAAAATCATTCAAAAATTGGTGGAGAGTATGCCTAAAAGAATTAAAAGTGTGTTAAAGAACAAAGGGCTTTGGACAAAGTATTAAACTGATGGCGATTAGAGAGCTATACTAAGAAATCACTAATGTGCAAAAGCGTCCAAATAAAGAATTCTGTTATTTTTGTTTATTTTTGTTCTGAATATTACTTTATTTTATTACTTATTGTTATTTAATTTTAAGAAAAACGTTTAATTAAATAAAAAAATTACAAATATATGTTATATTTCTATTACATTACTAATTTTGTTAACATAACCAGAGAAATGCAAAACATCCGGACAGTTTTGCTTCCCACTGTATATGTATAAGACAGGTCCAAACACCAATTATTTTGTAATGATTGTTTTTCTAAGAAATTTATCAAATTTTAGGCTTAAGCCTTATGTCACAAATTTACTCTAGGTCATGTACCGCAAGCTGCGAATGTATTGGCTAACAAAAACAATACAGTTTAACAAAAAAAAAAAAAAAAACAATAGAAGCAAAATCGGTACTCTTCAATTAAAAATCATAAGAAATAAGTTTTTTTTTAATAATAATTTAAAATTGATATGATTTTTAAATACATTTTCACATGGCGGATTGCCCCTATTTCTAAGATTTATCCCTAAATGGTTTACTTTGCAATACAAATATAACATTTAATAATCAATTTTGGAAGAAAATGTATGTGCGACGTAGGAATTGTTAGGCATGACATTCACTATCATTCCCAACCGCCATCCCGAAAAAAGTATAAGGTTCTTTAAAAAAAATTCTTCGATCGTTGGATTCGCAACAATTTTTTTGTTTATAATTCATATAAAAGGTCTTAAATTCAGCCAGATACCACATTTACTTCGTAATTCCATCATCGGATTCATAGAAAAGAATTTTATTTAAAAGAGTTTTGTGGATATAGTCATGTACTCCGATTTGGTAATGATATTTGATAAAACAGTCCAATCCGCATTCTTTATTTCGTTTTAGTAGTTTACTTACTTAGGTAGTATAAAAAGTGAGTAATAATCTGGTTTCGCAGAAAATTTATGCATGCAATTATTAATTTCGTCTTATCGGGAAAGTAGAGTTGGTATAGTTTATTTTTACTTGTTTGAAATCAAAATAACTAGATACGAGTTCGGAGCTCTATATATCTAATCAATAATTCTTCTTGTGCATTCTTATCAATTTATTATTCCATACACGCGTTTTAAATTTTGATTAGTAATTCGTATATTATTTTCAGACTTTTATATATAACAACCCTTGACGGAACATTATCAGCGCTTGATATTACCAAAGATGGTAAAATACGATGGAGTTTGCGCACTGGTCCAGGACCACTTATATCTTCCAGCATCCATCGCTTGGAACTGACCAACAACGGACAGTTCGTGAGGATGATTCCCTCGCTTAGTGGCGGCATTTACAAATTTGATGGGGACACTATCGATCCCATTCCGATTACCACCGAAAACCTTCTCAGTTCATCATTTAAGTTTTCTGAAGATTTAGTAATATCGGGGGGGAAAGAGACACGTTCGTATGGTGTATCAGCTCGAACGGGTCAATTGCTGTACGAGTGCTCGATGAATGGATGTGTAAATAGCACTGATTCAGATTCAATGAATGAGAGCACACCACCACCGAATTCCGAAACGACATTCATCTCTGAACATGACCCTCTGTTGGATGATGTTATTGTAGTTCGAAGACAAACTCAGACTGTACGAGCAGTTGAATCGCGCACTGGTATTGAACGCTGGAACTTTAGTGTCGGTCAGCACGAACTAGATATGATAAAAAGTGCTGAGTGTCATGATCGTCCATTCAGTGATCTGGACATGGCAATGTTGGACCTAGATGTTAAAGTGATAGTACCTGAAGGGATTGTATGTGCATTTAGCAAATCAAGCCCTGGACATATACTTTGGAAGCATAAGGTAAATGTATATATTCACAACATTTTTTTTATTTGTATTGAATTTTTGTAAATTATTTGCAGTTTGATCATCCCATTGTGAGCGGCTGGCAAGTCAATTCCAATGACATACTCCAATCTATTGACTTTTTTGGAACTTCTTATTGGCTTTGGAATGTAGATGACAAAGAATTCGGACCACCCTCGCTTATAAACCCTACTATATATTTAGGAATGTATCAAAAACAATTATATATTCAGGTGAGGATAGATTTATTAAATAGTTTTCATATATAAATAAAAAAAATATTTGCTTTACTAGGAATCAATTAAGATGCGCAGAGAAATTTCTGATAAATCACATTTATTTAATGAAATTATGAATAATGAAAACAAGCTTCCGAAAATACCATGGAAACCCATAGCAGCAAATAGCGGCTCACTAGTTATCTTTGGCGAAGAAAATGTAATTCCCCCAAAAGAAGAAGACTTACAATCATCCATAACTGGGAAGGAACTTGTGCCATTTGATGAAGAGAACAACGCAGTATCTGCACTTTCTGTGCTCTATGCCTCTGAATACGTTAATGGCAATGGTTTCTACCTATATGCTAACGAAGAATTAAACCAAACCAATAACTCAATATGCAACTCGGAAGTTGCAAAAACTTCTAATACAACACCTTCCCTAAGCAATGCTACAATAACCGACGAATTTGGTTTCAGCTTTGACGATGTGGACGCTCCTGTGAAAGTCGTAATCTTATCACTTTGGTTTTGGTGGAAGGAAATAGCTATGATCTCATTTACCGCCGCTGTGCTCGTGAACTTTTTTCTTGGACCCCGGAATAGTACCGAGCGGGAAATAGTTGTTATTGAGCGACACATTGCCGTTCCCACTGCCATTGAAGCAACTGAAACATCCGTCACTAGATCAGCCATATCGGGTCATCGAACACTATCAGAGTCGACATCACACTCGGGAGAACATTTCTCATCACGATTTCAAGCTGATTTTGATTTGGAGCAATGCCTTGGTCGCGGTGGTTTTGGAGTTGTGTTTGAGGCCAAAAATAAACTCGATGACTGTCGATATGCCATTAAAAGAATAACGTTGCCAAATAAGAAGGAGTCTAGGGAGAGAGTTATGCGCGAAGTGAAGACTTTAGCCAATTGTGAGCATCACAATATTGTGCGATACTTTCAAGCTTGGGTAGAAACACCTCCTCCAGGCTGGCAAGAAGAGGAGGATAGCAGGTGGCTAGCAAAAGGAATGTCCCATTCAATTGAAATCGAAACACCGGATGGAACGACATTGCCTCCGTGTATTCCTATGTCTATCAACAATATTAATTCTACCAAAGATAAGAAGAAACATTTGGAATCATGGATCTCGAATGTTAATAATACCAAATGTAGCACAACCACGGATGGACAATATGAGGATAACAGTTTTGTTGGAGATGATGGCAATATAATAGAAGAGGACGATGAAGAAGACTCTTGCATAGTTTTTCGTTCTGAAAGTGAATCCATGGCATTGAAAGAGGTTAGTGATTCGATTGCTATTGATATTCATTCCAGTGAACGCTGTAATCTACCAAATGGAAGAATAGCACGCGACTTGGATTGCAGCGATTTGTCAGACTCATTTCAGATCGAGTTTGTTAATTCTTCGAACGGTGATGAGGGCCCCAGTAACCAAAAACATGATTTATCATCTCTAAGGAAGCGTAAAAGTAGTCTTTCTCTCGATTTCAATGGGCGCTCAAAAGCCCTTTTGCCAGTAAAAAATGTTCAAGTTCCACTTTCGAAAACAACCAAAGTTTTCCTATACATTCAGATGCAACTCTGTCGAAAGGAAAGCCTTCGCGATTGGCTACGTGATAACAAACTAGAAAGCCGTAAATTTCACATCAGAACTATATTTGAGCAGATTGTAGACGCGGTGGACTATGTTCATTTTAAGGGACTAATTCACCGTGACCTCAAACCCAGCAACATTTTCTTTTCGCAAGATGGGCAGATTAAAATTGGAGATTTTGGGCTAGTAACCGACATGTCAGATATACCTAATTTAATAACACCATGTGGTGATGGTACTGGACTTCCACAATGCGCTAAGCACACTCAACAAGTCGGCACCCACTTGTATATGTCGCCAGAACAGTTACGCGGCCAGCATTATGACTTCAAAGTTGACATCTATTCATTGGGTTTAATTTTCTTTGAATTACTAGTATATTTTGGCACCGAAATGGAACGTATTGTTACCCTTCGAGATCTCAGAGATGGAAAGTTTCCAACAGGATTTCCAACCGAATTTCCTATGGAGTTTCAATTACTGAAGTTAATGTTATCTTCTGTACCTGCCACTCGGCCACCAACTGATGAGTTAAAGAGTCAGTTAAGTGAAATGATGTGGCAGAGCGGAGAGTCGTCGCAGAGAACATTGGCAGACCGCAAACGGTCGGTTGATGATAGCAATTATAACCACGTATTTATTTGAGAAGCCTTTGAAGACGCCGAAAATTCCACTAACGAAATAAACTTCGTTTACATATTTAACATTTGATTACGTAAAGTTGAGGAGTTGGCCTCCATAAAATTAAACGATAAAAAAACTGCAGGAGTTGCGGAAAACCTAACGTAATTTACTTACACAAAAAATTTGTTTTATGTTTTACCTTTTTTTTATTCATTTTTTGTGCACATTTAAACCCGTTTTATTTATCCTTAATATAAAATATTTTTTTTAACAACAGAGAGAGAGAAAAAAATAAAATGTATTGAGACTATTCGTAAGCAATAATATTAAGTAAATTAATTACATGTGTAAGTGTAGTCTTAAGAATTCATTGTAATTATACAAACGAACTAATTTTAGATTAAATGTAATCTTGATGGGATTAACACTGTCCTTCATACATTTTGATTTAGTAATCTGGCCGTTTTATTTGTCGAAACCAAATCTCAAAGATTGTTATAAAAAGGAAAAGAAATTACATTAACTGTGAGATATATAATTGAATAAAATGCAATATTCATGACGGCAATGTGATTAAAACGCTGCTCTTTTCTTTTATATATAATATGTATATGTAACATAAAATCTTACATCCAAATTCTAATTGGATTTAGCTAATACACCACACTTATGTACCTGCTTGTGGGCGAATTTTCGCATTGCATAACAGACTTGTATGGGTGTTATATTCACCTCGACTAGTGTTGGCGCCTGTTGGAACGACTTTTGCCAGAAAGGATTTGCGAATGAGGATGTCAGGTTTATTTTAAGATTTCTTAAACTTCCTGATTGTTCGATTTTGTTTTTTGGTAGCTTCCTGAGAACAACTAGTGTTTTTTTTATTTACAAAGTATACCCAGCAAATTGCATAATATTATTGAATAAACCCACAAACACGGTCGCAATCAACTAGTCGGCTAACTGTATATTTTTAAGTCGGAAACGACTACGGTAATCGAGGTAATTATAAAAAACTCGGGATCTGCCTAACAACTGTCTTGGTTCAAAAATGTAGAGAAATTTACGATTGCAATATGCATATTTTCATAGAAATCTATATGTAAGTAACTGAAAGTATTTTATTTATATTTTTTTTTTGTATGAACAAAATATTTGATTTTGTCTATGAAAAACAAAGAAATTCTCTAATAAAACTGCATACAAAAGAAATCCATTCGAAACATGAACGTGCAAAAATAAAAATGTAGCAAAGTTGATCAGACAAACCTATTAACTCAAAATTGGAGGACGATTTATTGTAATAAAATTGATGTGAACTTTCAGAAATTTGTATTGCTCATTTATACATATAAAATATGTATTCGTGAAGTTAAACAGCGTGTTCATGTGTCACAGCCACATCATTAGGAACCAATTTATCTCCGACGCACATTTACTTAAAGTGTGAGAATTGCTTTAATCATTTTAAATTTGTTGCTTTCTTTCATTTATCGTATATTCAAACTTTTGAGGCAGTTTTAATGCAACTTCAACAGTTACACACAAATTAGCACGCAACCGATAGAAAATAAACAATTCCAATACATATCAAAAAAGGTCCACATCTTTAAAAAAATGTCCATTAAAAAAGACAATGCTTCTTGGAGTATGATTAAAATTTTATTTTCATATATTCTACATTTATGTTTTCGTACTTTATCTTATCTTGCTTTATTTATCCTCTAAGAATAATATTTAATTTCATTTATGTTTTTATTCTGTATAAATACACTATACGCTAATGATACTAGTTGATAAATTGATAAACTATAATAGGTTTTTTTTTTTTTTTTTTTTGAATATGTGTAACTTATGTCTGAATAGTGTCATGATTAATATATTCATAATTGAATTTCTTATTGTTTATTAGTTTTATGTTTTAACAAACTTTTACATTTAATTCATTTGAAAAATAACGTCTATTGTATTATGTATTTTTTAAGAAAAAAGAAAAATATTTGGAAGAGGGTTTTGCAACACTGATCATCAACTTTTAAAAACAAATCAAATGTTAACATAACATAGAACAACAATTCTTTTCGTTTTTAATTGGTGTTAGTGAACTAAAAAATGCCCTGTTTTTTGCTGCAACTCAAAGAAATGTTTTCCGTTGCATTGCAACCATTTTTTCAAGTAACTCTTGAATTTCATGATTTAGCGTATTTTTTTTTAACTAAAAAGCATCATAATAAAGTCGTAAATGAAAATGGAGCTAAGCAGATTAGCTTGTTGATGTAACTATATCACATATTTATAGGTAAATTATTGTTAAAGAGAAAACAGCAAAAAAGTATATAGGGTAAAATTCATGATCATGTTGCGGTCATACAAAAATTAAGGAAACAGATGTTATAAATTGAAAATAAATACATAACATATTGTGCTCGAAAATTATATTTCAATGATTCTTTATATTAAAATAGTGTCATTATAATTCATATTTTAATTTTTATTTACATTTTTAATTATTTTCTACAACATATATTTTTTGTATGCATACCTTTATTAATTATTTCTTGATCTTTAATGCTTACTTAAATCTACAGATTACTGATAATTTCATTGTTTAAACGTTTTTTATTTGATTTTTTTATGCTTTCTATATTATATTATAAAACTAAAATAAATTGTCTTTCCATAAATTACAAAGTAAAAGAATGAAAAAAAAAAAACTTTTTAATAATAATAACCAAGAATGCATGAGTACAGAAAATAGGTGTATTTAGTCTTAGGTTGAAAATCTGCAAAGTAAACCATGAGTTGGGCTGAATTGAAATCAAATTTGCGTTGAAACAAAATGTACAAATAAAATCTCGCAGCTCAATTAAGTAGAATACACTTATGAAATATGCATATAGGTAAATATATATGTGTAAATATATACGCATAGAATTCTACAACAAAAATATCAACAACATTGATTAATAATAGTCCCTAGGTGTATACATTTTAAAAAGTATAAAATCATTTTTTTTTATTCTGTCAATTTTCTAATCCGTTTTGGAGGATTACATCCATCTTCGTTACCACTGCCATTTTCAAGACTAGCAGCTGCTGCAGCCACTGCTGCTGCTGCTGCCGCTATTGCTGCTGCATTTGGCGTAGTTCCATTTGTGTTTGGATGGTTACTGTGGGCAAATTTAGGCAACCACTTTATAAGTTGTTCCTCGAAGAAAATTTCTAAATAACGGGCGTGTTGGTAGGTCTTTGAATCCTCCTGCATTGACTTTTTCGATTATAATAGGACGTAGGAAAAAAAAAGCGCGTATTTCTTACCTGATAAAAGAGATAGGTGTTTTTGAAAATCAATCGAACGTCAGCGACGAAGCCTGCAATGTCCTTGTAGTGATTAGGACTTGATGGATCCAATCTTGTTCGAATTACATCCAACGACATTGGACTAAAAACATATAAGCAATATTAAGGATATGAAAATTAATTCCGTTTGAGTTCGCCCGAGCAAGACATCATTGGCATGCATAGCAAATGCACACATTCAAAAATATTTTGTGCATACGATGAAAATAAATATCGAAATCCGAAATTAACGATATGATCAAAGTCAGATATAAAAGAATGTAATACAAGTACAAATAAAAAACAAAACAAATCATTAAGCATTTGATTTTAACTCACCTGCAAATTATCTCATAGTAGGCAGTATTTGTTGGCGATTCTGGCTCTCGGAAATGCAAACTCTGCTCATACTGACAATACAATTCTAGACAAATTCTCTGAATAATCTGCAACTCATTTTGACTCAGTTCTGCTCCCAACGGTTTATGTTGCATTTGTACATTGGTCGCCAATTCTCCCATATTGACACACAGAAGACATTGCCAACTTTCACTTTCATCTGGCAACGAACTTATTGCTGGAATGTGACAGTTCTGATGGAATACCTTTGGGCATTTGTCGCAGCACATCAGCTCACCGCCATCCAAACAAACAGCGCACCAATCCTCGTTTGGATCATCTTTTTGATCATTTTTAACTAAACGTTAGTTTTTCGATATATTTTTGTAAGTTGACAGAATAATAGTTGAAAAGTTGCCACAAGAAATAAATAAAAGCAGAAAAGAGTTGGTTTGTGTTATTTAAGTTCCAAAACAGTTAGGGCATGAATTTTGTCTTAAATACAAGAAAGTTCTACTACCCATTGGTTTAGTTCTACTCTTGTAATGTTATTAAATATATATGTTTTTTATTCACCTTCTTGAGTATTGGAGAGATCGGTAGAGCTATGAACTTGGGGTGAAGTTGTTTTTGTCCTGCCCTCTGGCAAAACCTGAACTCCATTGGAATCAAGTTTGGCTATTGTTGCCATTAAATCATTGATGGAGTCATCGCGAACTTTATCAATTGGTTCGGTGAAGTCTTTTGAATTCTGTAATTAAAAAGTATTTATTGATTTTTTATTTATGAAATAGTGTACTCTCTACTTACTTCATTTGTACTGGGACTTGGTGTTTTGGGATTTGTTGATGTTACATTTGGCAAAACACTCCCTGGTCCATGCATTTGGCCGTTAGGTGTAGTATTCTTTAGGGTATTAGGTGATTTGAGCGATATTTTAAAATTTTCACCTTGCCTCCCATTGGCAAATTGCATCAGGGGACCATGCGGTTGACAGGCTAAACATTAAAAATAATCTTTGTTTGCTTTATATTCAATAAGAAAATATTATTCTAACCGTTGCTTTGTTGGGCGGATTGTGGTGTATGCCACTTGGCCATCCCCGGCATTCCCATTCCTCCGCCTCCTCCTCCCATTTGATTTGGTGGTTGTGGGCCGGCGTTAAAGCCAGCCAGGCTCCCAGGAAACCCCAAATTCTAAAAAGAAAATCAATCGAATTAAGATGAGGTTATGTTTTTGAAATAATCGCGTATTTACATTCTGCATTGGATTTTGCATCATTGTGGGCCGTGGCATGGCTCCGGGTGATGGAATCTGTCCTCCGCCTCCCATCGCCTGCTGGTGATTGTTCATGCGTTGGAAATTCTGAAATCTTGGCCCATTATTCATAAAATTTGGAGTGTTCGGTCCACCAGGTTGGTTTTGAGGGAAATTTTGATGTTGTTGTCCCGGTGGACCTGCCATAAAATGCGGCCTCATTTGTGGTCCAATGTTCTGCAATGGAGAAGGTGCGCCTTGCGGACCCCCTCCGGGATAGTTTGGTGGGCCGTTGAAAGACATGTGTGGCTGGTTGGGACTTTGTCCAGCTGCTTGATTATTGAGAAGACCACGTAAGCTTATATCTTAAATAAATAATGAAAAATCGATAGGTAAAGATCTTATAAGTAGTGCTGCACGTTGAACAAAATTCACATACAAAATCTTTCACACCCGAATTAAACTACTTTGATCTCTTAAAAACAAAATTGAATAAAATATTAGCAGTACTCTACTACTATAAAGGATTTGACATTTTAAATTCAATTTGTGTTTCTAGTATCTTTGGAAATCGCAAATATAAATTGCATTGATGAAATTATTGCCTTTGTAGAATGAAATAATTGACAAATAAAAAAACATGATGCCTACTCCCATATTATTTCCTTCAAATCTTAGAGCATCCAGATTTGGTAATGCCGATCTCCACTACGTGCCCAACTAATTCAACCAACTTTGTCCAATTCTTTATTCAACTCAAATATATTTATAGCTCACGTTAAGCAACGGCTGTTTGTGTTTAACGTTGCGAGCCTAGTAACTCTAGTTACTTTTAGACTTAAGCAAAAAATAAAATAAAAGTTGCTTTCGCGTTCATAAAAAAAATGAATAAATAAACGGAATGCGGTTTTAGTTTGGGTAAATTAATGCCAGGACGCCATTGTGTGAGTTGATCAATGGCGGCTTTTTCAGTGCGTTGAACATAAAATTGAAAAGATGGGCACGTAGTGGACGACCGGCATAATGGTCCATGGTACTTTCAGGCAGAAACCCTCGTTTTTGTGTAGCGGATGGAGAACTAGGTCTGTTTTCCTTTATTAATGATAACATGCATTTGGGATTGCACCTAACGACCTACATGCACACTTGCAAGATAGCGTTAAGAAGTTATAATGTGTGGCATAATAGCCTCGATGTTCAAATTTCCAATGTGTCGTTTCTGCCTTCTTTACACATTTTCCGACAAGCCCTTTTTTGAAGTTCCGTTGAAGCTATAGTATATATATCCCTGCACTGGATGATGCCTAATCTCTAAGTAAAACTAAATCTATAGAATCTATCGAATCCTAATAAACATCTACGTGCAAGGAATGGCTAATATTTTCAGGATTAAGAATAGTTTTTGCATTAAGATCTATTTAAAACAACTTTTGATCCACAATACTACACACATGATATTACATATGACGTATTTATATTTCATAACACACCTCAGATGTACAACGACCTAATTTCAAAAATGCCGATTCATAAGAAACCGCATTATTGAAAAAGTTTTGCATATGTATATAAATAAGAAAATTTATTTGTTTGCACTTACGACGATGTACCAAAGGAGGTGCGGTAATATGCATTGACTTTTTTACTTTTTACTTGACTTTAGTTTTTCTAAAACTAATGATTTATATGTATATGTTTGTACCTATGAGGGCAAATACCACCAAAGATATGCACAGTCAGAGCCAAATGTCACATATAAAATGGAACTGGTCAATAGTACTTTTGATTTATTCATTAACTGAGTATAACTAAATTTTATATCAAAACAATCAGAGTGTCTGATATCTTGACGAGACTATGATCCAATAGGCATAAACTTACCCATGTTTTGTGGGTGCGTTGATGAACTGACATGTGGCTGGCCTTGTCTTTGCATACCCACTGGTGGCATCCCTGCAAATCTGACCCCTGCAACAAACAAAATACCAACAAAAGGCATATATTTAACTGCATTCGAAAAACAAGGAATAAATTACTTCTATCGTTACCTGGCCCATCTGCAGGAAAAGGTCTATTCATTGGCATGTTATTAAATTGCTGCTGTGGCGAAGTACTATTGTACATCGGTGGTCCATTTTGAACATATCCACCGGGTCCTGGGCCTCCGGGGGACATTCCTGTAGTCATACCTGGTGGTAATCCTGGGCGAAGGGGTGGTGCCATGTTCGGACTTGGTTGTTGGCGGGGTGGCCCATTTGTTGTTGGCGGTGGAGGATATGGTTTGCCGTCGACAATAATTGTACCAAGTTGAGAAATAACTGAAGTAAGCAGAATATAAACTAAATTTAGAAACATTTTCGATAACTAGAACAAAAAAAAAAACTCACCTTTTTGTAACTCATTAACTTGATTAAGCTGTACTTGTATTCTTACAGGAATTTCTGGGTTCGGTATATCAGCTCGTTGGCATTTAAGCTTTTGTAAATGTCTGGCAAGAGATTTTTTACTGCTTAAAATAGCACAATCGCTACCTTTGTCTAATGCTCCCTGCACAAAGTCTATGCAATGATCTGTGTTTTCTGATAGTAATTGCAATGCTTCTTTTTTCTCATTCAGTACTTTCAGCTTGCTGTCACAAACTTCGTTTAATCGCATTACCAACTGCTTGCCGCGCAAATTCACTGTATTTGTGATCTTCACAACCATTGCGGTAATATCCTTGATGAGTTCCTTTTTTTTATCTGTTATTAGATTTTGTCTATCGTCAATTACTTTACTTGCGCTAGTTAAAAGGAAGCGTTTATAGTTTATTTCGCTTAAAAGCGCTCCAAGGGTATTCCTTGTCTCTGTGGCGATTTCATGTGCAAACTTGTACTTATGATCACGATGATCACTAAGCTGACAATCACGACATGTTAGCTTGTCACATGTCTCACAAAATAGTGAAAGTTTCTCTTGTGGATGCATTTGACACATGAGACTACGATCCGCCTGTGAGGCTACTGATGTCTCACAGTTTGCCTCTTCTTTCGGTTTGATTGTGTGATCCTTAGTAATTTTCAGGCGCTGATGTGCTTGCACGCAACTATCACATATGTATTCGGAACAATCCACACACCATGACGTTGCATTCGCGTCATCACTGCAGCTACTACACTTGATCATAGCGGCTGCAGCGTTTTGTTTGTTGTCTAGATCTCCTGCTGCGGTGCTAGTATTTAAATCTCCTGAATTGCACTGTTCTATTAGAAAATGGTTATCGATAATGAACTCGTTTTGAGAAGCCATATTGCAGACAGGACAATGGATAAGTGGAGGCATTGTACGATCGAGTTCGGAGAATTTCGTTGTCACACATTGGCAACATGCGACATGGAGACACTCCAATAGCTTGGGTCGATCGCTCGCTGCAAGAAATTGCGAACACCAAACACATTTAGTAGAACTTGATTCACCGACACTTGATGTATTTTCAATCTGAAACGATAAAAAATCGTACACAATTTACTTTAAAGTTGTTACAAAATTTTTTTAATGAACGAATAACATGATATATTATTATAAGATAAGCAAGTTTTTGGAAAAGTTTTTGGAGTAAACGCTGGAACACGCCGTATGTTACCTAGCAAAATATACATATATTGTTAATACACAAACCACATCTACTTGCAGAATTAACATACGAATAGTCATGCAAAATCTAATTACAAGAGTACCTCTTGAGATTCAAATGGAATTCAAATTCAAAACGAAAATTGGGGAATCGTAAGACAAGAATGCAAGTAGATGAAGAATATGATTCCGATTCCCTACTTATAAACATTAAAAAATACCTAATATTGTTTGCCATTGAAGTTCATTTAAAAATACATTTAACATTTTTGTTGATTAGATAAGAGTGTATATACAAATGTTAGATGTAGAAACAGGGAATTTGAAAATTTAATAACAAAAGGATTTTAAGGTTCTACAATTTCGTTGTCACACCGTCCACTTCATTTTTCCACTTCACTTCACTTTTTGTTAACCAACAAAAGATTTACAATTTTTAATTATCCCGCACCGAATTGAAGTCTACGATCTGAATTTATCATGCGAAATAAAATGAAACTAATTTATATTCTTTGTTTCCTGACTACAGGTCATGAAAAAGCTGATGAACTGGAAATAAAGGGTTCAGCCTTAATCAGAGCCAGGCAGATACAAAAGTAATGATGTCATCCTGTATTTTTAAATAAGCGATTGGGAACAAATTAATTGTAGCAACAATGAGAGAAGGTCACTTTGTCACTGCCCAGCACATTACTTCATTAGAAATCACCATTAAATTAAGCACGGTGGGCGCATAACATTATTTTCCCAAATCCATTATACTAACCTAACCTCAGAGCGTGCCCTTAAACACGCAAAATTGGCCTAAAATCAAAAAAGCCTGCAACATATTCGATATAAGAATCGACCTTAAAAGGGTTAATATATAAGTAAATAAAAGGTTAAAATGAAATATAAACAAAAATCCGTAAGATGTTATTGATGCTATTGAGAGACAGACAGAAGGACGGCATTGGCGGACTTACTTTGTTTGAGTCGTAGTATCTTATTACATTTACAGATTGATTTCCAAATTTCAGTGTTGCAATCAATTTTTTCATATATAGGTATATACGAGGAAGTTGAAACAAACAAAAGTTACCTGCAATTAACAAGGTAACATCCTTAGTACCATATGGTCTGTTTTTGTCACTGCCCCACCTCTTGCGAAGGTCTCACAAACATCCAAGCAAAAAAAAAAAAACTGTCATGAGAAAAGCTCCAATAAGTTAATTTGGACAAAAAGAAAGGTTCTACGGTTTTAATGTGAAATTCGAAAATTAAACGATTAATATATTCATCCAATTTTTACATAATTCATTGCATGATATAAATTTATTGAAGTTCATTCACTAAGGACTCCTTCAACGTTCTAATTTTCTGAATTGTTATGACATTAAAAATGATTGATTTATTAATAATGTTCGCTGAACACACGGAACTGGCATCAACACAGCAAGAAACGTGACAAAAACAGTTAAAGTATTTACCAGTTTACCCTTTAAACTACATCTTGTTCTAATATTGCTTCTTTCATAACCTGATAACGCAGTACATACTATGTGTAAAAGTAAGGCTACGTTGCTAGGTTTCACTTTTTCTCATAACAGCAAAAAAAAATTGTGTAAAATATACCCGTATAAGATCATTATATTCTCTTTGCTCATGGTTTCTTCTCGAGTTGCGGCATTCAAGATGTACCCAAACCATTAACTATTGGCAGACATATCGATCTCATGCCGAGCAGCTTCCACGCGAGCCTCGCAGTGTGACGATATACATTTTAACAGCGCGATTTATTTCCTAGAAATTAGAGTAAAATAAAAGGAAAGGTACGCATTTTAGGGTAGGTACTCGTACATTTTAAGTTGTATTCGTAAGGAAATTGTACTGTAGCTGTACGAAATTAACATTGAAACGAAAGCTGCATATTTAACTTTGTACATAGCTTTGCAATAGGATGGCATATATATTTTGCCAACAAAAGAAAAACTGGTCAACAATTTTCGTTTTTACTCTTTTCTTTTCATTATGAGGTTTTACACAATTTCATGATGACTTAAAGAAAACAGAAAAGATCCTCGCATTGGTTCGTGACGGTATTGCTTTTTTTTAAATAGTTGCAGTTCGTTACATTTTTTGTTTTTATTTTTGCATGCATATCTTTAAAGTGAGTTAAAGATATACATGCAAGTGGGTGTTAAGATGATGCTTTATTCAAAATCGCATTGCAATTGTATTTGAAAGATTTATAGGTTTTTTGTTACTCAGATTTTCCTCATGTGTATCCCTTTATTTACAAGATATGCCAATGTATATAAATAAAATGTAAGCTTCAAACAATGAACGGCAATAAGATTGTTTTTTTTTTTTTTTTTGAATTGTCGAGTGTATAAAATATAACTTTTGAAAAAAAATTGTTTTTTTTTTTTTTGTTATATTTAAATTAGTGAACATATTAATGAACATAAATTTGCAATTCTACATATGATAAATAAAATTAACTTACATAATTCATTTAAATTATGTAAAAATTTTAAAAGCCGGAAGTGTTAAGTTAATTATAAATTTAAGAATCAATGATTATTTTGAGACTGAATTGGAGTTAGAAAACTTTCATTACTTCGAAGACTATAAGCAGTAAATCTTAACTAAGAAAATTACCAACGATTTTTGTGTTCACTACGCTTTTTATTTCATATTATCTATAAGTGGGTGCGTGGTTTCCTGGTTAAGTGCATTGGACCACACTTAATATTTATTTATTTTTTATTCATAAGATGTGTGTCTGAATTATTCTAATGGGATGTAAGTTATTTTTATATTTAAGTTTTGAAAATTAGATTTTCTCAAAAACGGCTCTAACTATTTTGATGTAACTTTGCATATGAATTATTCTAATGGGATGTAAGTTATTTTTATATTTAAGTTTTGAAAATTAGATTTTCTCAAAAACGGCTCTAACTATTTTGATGTAACTTTGCATATGTCACTTTTAATCAATTGTCCAAAATACAAAAAAACAGTTCAAAATCTTTGAGTCGTGTTTGAAAATATCGTTATGTCAAAAAAAATTATTTCAAAAATATAAAAGGCAGATTTATTCAGCTTAACCATAGAAACACATTTGCAATAATTTCCTCTTTAATTTAGTTATTCAGTACATTACAAAAGTACATATGTACTTCAATTTTTTAAATCTTTCTTTGTTTCTTATAACGATTTTATTAAATTCGTTTTCTTGAAAACCGTTGGTTTTTTCCATTTTGGACAATTAGGTTAAAAGTGTCCAATATACAAAATTATATCAAAATCGTTAAAGCCGTTAATTATTATGTAAGGGTTTAGCTAAAGAAATTTTGCGACTATCACGCCCTATTACTTTGGCTGACATACCGAAATGAACTGAACGGAACTGAATTAGAAACAGAAATTATTTTAACATCCAAAGAATGCGAACGAGTAGAGGACAACGCACACTATAACATTGGCTTCCAGATGTATAACAACCTACGAGCTGACATCAAAATCTCAACCAACTTAAATAATTTTAAGCGTTTAATTCTATTTTACACTAATATGGTATGATCAGGTTTCAAAATAAAAATGTTAACAATTTCGTTTAATATTACTTTGAACATCACGAGAAAAATATTCAGTGAAATTTTGAATGAATATGATTGAAGTAATGAAAGTATGGAGGATATCAAAAAGGAAAAGAAGATGGGACAAGCTCTGAAATAAAGAGTCTCATTAGTGGAAATATACGTACCTTACCCACATAAAATATTTTTTTGTGGTTGGGTGTTGTAGAATAGGTTATTCATTGTCCGATATAAACCTGGTCATGCACAGCGTTGTAATTATATCTACTTGTATTTATTTTACTTCCTCGTGGTAACAACCGGGTACTGGTATTGGCCAATCGGAGTTGACTTGCTAAACTCATAAGCAAGAGTGTTTAATAAGAAGAAAATATCACACATTAATTATCTGTCTAAGATGACTGACTGATTGCGTCTCAGTGGTGTATATGAGCACATAAATGTGTTATTGGCAGCCGAATTGCCGGCCTGCTGTCCTTCTTCATTTTGTGGGTTGTGCCATGGGGGTAACTTCCAGAATACGTCTATGGTATCTAGTTTTGAGTGAGATTAGCCTCGGATACTTATCCGAGACCCGGCGGACACTCAACACCCCAGGTGGTATTTAAAAGCTTGAGTCTAGGATATTGAGCAGGATATTGTGTGCAAAGATGGCGAATGGAGGAAAAGATACAACCACAAACTCTTTAAGTTGTGCCAAGCAACATTAGACAAAATCGGCTCGTCCACATCTAGCGAATGTACAAGTGCTCCAGTCAATAATTCTGCATGTGCATTCTGTGTGTAAATGATGAAAGCTTGTAATGTCGAATCGTGTTATTTGGAGGCCACGTAAAGAGATTAAAACGAATCAAGTTGATAGTAAAAATATCGAGTATTTAAACGAACTCAAAGAAAGTCAACGCAACACGGCTTATGGGTAGTTTATGAATCGAGAATCAGAGAACTCTTCGAACAAAAAAAATTGTCTCATTTCGCATATTTTGTACTTTGCTCCGAACAAGCCTAAAAAACTTGAAAATTTTCGTATAATAAATATGACGCTAATTTATGAAATGATTTTGGCACAAGTAGTGTATATTCAATTGTTTTTAGAAAAAAGTGATCAGTAAAAATTGGAGATAGACCTTTACTACAGGTACTTAGGATTTTAGAAAAAAGGCATACTTTGAGGCACCTTTGCCAAATAACTGCTTTAATAGTTTCATCAGACAATTTATTTCCGAATTTATGAAAAGTATAAGTGCATTCCATATACGTGGGTATATTTCTTAAACAAACTGTTTGCAACTACTCGAATATTATACAACCTGATGGAATCGTTTGTGCATAATTTTTTCAAAATTCAAATGATCGAAACCATTGAAAACGATACCTGAAACAATCTCTGATACCTATATGAATGCGCATAATGTAATTCTCAGCTCCCCGTCGATAACGACGATATTTTTATTGTGTATTAAATAGCAGCTCAGATATATAAGTTTAGAAAAATATGAAAGTGATTTATATTCACAAAATAAATTCAGTCTTGAAGATGAAGACACATCTCTGAGTCAAAATCTACTGTTGAAACACCTATTCTTTAAGCGTTTAAAAATTGAACGCTTGTTTACATATTGAGCCTTACTCGTTTATTACATCATCACCATGCAAAATTTAAAACACCTACCCAACAAATTTTTCTTAAGCCTATGTCGGCGTGAAAAGTGTAAAATTTCAGATCAATTTATTTATCTGGTTATCAAAAATTACGCACAAATCCACCAAAAATCTATTCTTTGTGCGCATCTTTAGAGTCTCCAATGTTTTCAACCCTGTTCAATGCATGACGTTGTCCAAATAGAATTTTTAAAATCGACCGAGTAATTTTACAGATTACCACGTTGCCCCTTTGTCCCTCACCGAATCACTCGTTTGGAAACTATAATTACTCGAAAGGTCTCACCATTACTAAAAGAATATTGAAAATCGGGTCGTAGCTCATGTCACTTTCGCCCTCCCCTTATGTACATATGTATTGCTGAAGTTTTTTCAATTTTGTGTTCTGTAGTGTTGTGATCTCCGGAATGGCACCTCATTCCGGGCACATAAACTTAAATATATGGCCACCTGCAGGTCATTTAAAAACAAATACTTAAGTTGATAGATATCCCTAAAGTTTAAAAAAAAGTGGTTTGTGGTCTTAGAGGTTTTGTAACTATATGTAAAAGTTCTGAAGTTATAGTATTTAGGGTTTATAACTTGAGTTTGGGGTGACGGTAAATCCCACTTCTTTTCCACACTCTTTTCAGCTATAAGGCGCGATCAGACGGTCATGCAAACTTGTCATCCGGATGACATCTTGACATCACTATTACTTAAGGTGCGATCAGACGGTCAGTCAAACTTGTCATCCGGATGACATGCTGACGTCAGAAAACTTGTTTATTTCAGACGCGATGACCGCATTAGGATAAATCCAACGTCATAGTGCCGTCAGGATGTCATCCGGATGACATGTTTGGATGACCGTCTGATTGTACCTTAATTTATCCTATTGGTGATCCCGTCTAAAATAAACAAGTTTTCTGACGACAGCATGTCATCCGGATGATCAGTTTCTATGACCGTCTGATTGCACCTTTAGTTTCGATTGCCTTGATCAAGGCCAAACGCCTATGTTCTCCAACCATTATTGTGCGCAGCTATATATACAGCGAGCGAATGAAAAAAGCTTGCATCTATAACTATTGAGAAAAACCATTTTCCTTTTTTATTTTAATTTAAGAATACAAACATATGTACTTAGATTAACCATCTCTTTTATTTTAAGCACGTTAAAGGTAAATCCGATTCTCGACCTATGCGCCCCGCGCTACTTGCCCCGACCACCATACGTGCAGAAATATAAGAAAAATATGTATATTCATAACTTACCCGCTTTTCTGCACTATCGCAGGGATTTCCAGTTACAGTCCCTGTAGTTGGAGGTTCATTACTTTCAAGCAGCTCTTGCTTTATATTCGGCATCAACGGTAGGAAATCATTTTTATTTATATTTTCCAAATCATCCAACTCCATGGCGGAGTTCATGGCGAGGGAATTTTCGTTAAATTTGTGTCTGCTTAATCAAATTTTCCGATTTTTACACATACATATACCGTATGAACGAATGTATTTTGTTTTTTTTTTATTCGTTTCACAAAGGCTGCCTTAAATTCATTGATTAAATTTCGTTAAAATTCTACATTTAACATCATTTTTCACGAAACTTTCACTGCAAAATAATTTAATTTTTTTTTGCACTGGATAGATCTACAAACTAGCTTTTCCCCCCGAGAGAAAACTCAATAAAACATGAGAAAAAAAGATTAATAAATTACAACTTCTCAAAGGGAATACATAGTAAAATCACTTAGAATAGCAAAGCAATTTGTTCACATTTTGCTTAATATAAAGCGTGATAGTTTTGTGCTGATGTTTTTTATTAATTTTTTGCTAAATTTTATGAAAATTATAGATAATTAGTAACACAGACGCTTTCGGGGAAAAAATTGTCGAGACACACGGCCATTTTGAATCTTACGGCGAAAAAAAAACTTTCATGGTTTCAGGCGAGTTTGTGTTGTTTGCCTGAATGTTGACAGTTCGTGTTTTTATTTCGAACAGAACTGAAGCGAATAAGGTGACGTTCGTATTGAGGAGAATTGAGATATCGGAAACACATACAATACTATACAATTATTATTAATTTTATTATTTTTTTTTTGTGGGTGAAGTGGCTTAGTGGTTAAGTGCATTGGACCACTAAGCGAGGGGTCACTGGGTCAAATTCCACCCCGTACAACTTTAAAGTTTTTATTCGCCTTCCGACCTCTTGCAAAAGTCTGACAAACATCCGAAGAGTACAAAATTTCATGACAAGCTTCAGACCTCCATTAAATTGTAGTGTCAAAAACAAAATATCTTCCACACATAATCATTGGAGAAGCTGTATGGGCCTTTTAAGCCTAATATTCATTTATTTTATTATATTATTTTCGTTTACTTAATGCTCAAACGTCAATATTAAACAAAATTCTATTCCTATGTACATATTTAATAAGATTGTATTCACTGAATTATTGATAAAGTTTAAATAAATACCATTAAGTGTTGTTATTGATTGTTACATTTAAATCTTTATTGAAAATTTTAATTATTGTACTAGAATCTTTTGAGGCGAAATTGACATTAAAGTCTTTACTGAGAACCATTGGCAATTTGTCTTCTTCTATTTAAAACACTCATCTAGTTTACAATTACTAATTTAAAAAAAAATTATATAACACCATAAAACATTGCAGCAAACTAAGCAGATATTTAGTCAATACGTAATTTTGACTGGACAAAATTATGGTGTAGATCCATACAGTGGCTCATACAATTATTTTTGTTTGCTTATATTTAGAATTCATGTTATTTTCTCTCTCAAACGTAAAAAAACACATACTTTTTAAGTTAATAAAATAACAAGCGACCAATTTCTTGACATCATATTAGGTATTACCTACTTAGGGTAAAGGTGCCTATAGTGAATCAGGGTACACAGTGAATAACTTGCTCTCATTATGTCTCTTTTTATTTTGAACGTGTGTTTGCGTTTTCTGCATAAGCAAGTAATTTTATTTTCTGTTTTATTTCTTAACTTTTTAAAAAAGTGTGTCGTAACTTCTGGTTACACAGACTTTTATATTGTTTGTGGATTTGCTTCCTTAAGTCAAATGCCCGTTCATACATACCTATAGGCATATTATTCCGGGACAAATACAATTATCGCGAAAACTGATGAAAAACCATAACCATATTAAGTAGGTATTTGAAAGCACTAACACATTCAAACCCCGCAAAAGTCATAATCGATATATGTAATTTTTGTTGCTGATGTACTTAACCGTGCTCCTTTGAAAAACAAGCGGCGTTCCTGTATAGTTCTACAGACTATTTTCCCTTCATCTCTGCAGCTTCCATCGATTAGATAGCATAGATGTCAGCTTGAAAGTCGCTGCAGTAATCGGTCAGTCTATAAGACTGTTTAATATCAAGTTCCTATGAAAAGACTCCTGCTCCCGCATCTTTCTCCGTCATTGAACTATCCGTGGAGATGGGTGTATACATTTAATGATAGCGCTGAGTGAGTCCCAGTCATGTCTTCCGGATATAGTCACTCTGTTTTTTTGTTGTTATACTTGGGTTTCTTGGGAATTAGTCCCTTCCGATAAAGTAAAACGGCCTCCAAATTTTGTTTTCGCTTATTGTTAGTCTGAGAGCGGCTTTGGCTGCCATGATCTTTGTGAGGAGCTCAATGGGTTGCTTTTCATAATATAGGATTTGGTATTAACACTCTCCCATTAGACAATTTAAGGTTAGCATGTTCTTTATTCATTCTTGATGTGAATACTAGGACAAGCTATTTAATAATTTTGTCAATCGAGATTATCCACGAAAAAGGAGAGAGAACGCCACCTTGAGTTGTTGCACGATTTGTGTTCCTAACCATGCAATCCCCAATACGGCTTTTAATGACACGAATTTCATGTTGTAGAATGCACCATTTTTTTGTGTTATCATACACGAATGTGACTTAGGCTTAAAATAGTAAATTGAAATAAAATAGCTGCTAAATACAATTATGAACTGAATTTGAAGAAAAAAAAACACCCAACGTGAAATCTTTGCTGTTAAGGGATTTCCCGATCGTTCTTGATATTTAATGCAGCGCTGTTTCCACAGATCTGCCCTCGACATAGGCGTGTTGTGCACTGCAAAGGAATACCAGTTGTGTAACACTAAAAAGAATTGATAAAAGGCTAATTGGCCTAAATGAAGTTTACCTAAATAGCGAAACTCGTGCAATAATGCTAATGTACACTGCCAATGGCTCTCCCATTGATTAAGCTACTTTTGTTTTGTTATTTTAGCTTCTGTTATGTACGTAGTAATATTTTTATATAAGGTACAGAAAACTGTTAAAATTATATCTTCGCACTTATTTGTATGCCGCTTAAATTTACAATGCTAAGGGGAAGTAGTGTAACCTCCTTAGAAATATTGCTTTTGGTACCCGTTGGAACTTGAAGCCACAAAAAGTCCTAAAAATATACAAAATTTTAGAGTATACATGCTTCAATCACACTGTTAATTTATATAACCTTGTTTTTAGTGCAGCATGATTTCACATATTCAGCTTGACTTGTATGCAACTGCATTTTGAATTTAGCATCTTTATCTAGTTTTTGTAATGACTTTGCACGTTCGGTTAAGGTGTACAATGAAGTTCGAAGTTGCTGTTCAAATTTCAGAAGGTACTCATCTTCGTCGTTCCTTACTCCAACGGGGCAATCATTGGATATATCAAACACATACTTTTCATATATAAATATATCGTCCCGGTATATAATGATTTCGACCTTATTCAATTGATGAATTGTTTTAAGCTGACGGGCGGTAAATAAGACTTCAGAAATATAAGTGTTTAAAGGTGGATAAATTGAGACGGACACCGGACAGTTGTAGATTCTTCTTTTACGGAATATTTCTGGCGGGTACATTTCACGAATGTAAAGAATGTGGTTGGTTAACACTTCTAAAGTTTCTATTACTAAATCTGTGAAAACTGCAGAGAAAATGGTATCCTGTAATTTATTTTATTTCAATGCATAATGCAAATTCCAATTGTTCTTACTATCTTCACTCATATTTAATATGCTTTTATCTAGTGTCTTGCCTTTTGCCATCAATGCACTACACTCTACACATAGATACCTTGCAAGCGAATTGAAATCATTTGTTTTAAAGTTTTTGATTTTGATATAGTAAAAAGGTTTGTTTGAAAAGTCTTACTTTAAGCGCCGAAAATATATTGTGAAGGGGGAACGATTCCAGTCGCCCTCTGGCTGATGTTAGGTGAAACCGCAAAGCTAGCTGTTAGCTGATTTGATAATCTATCAATATATAACAACATTTTAATTAACAAAAACAAAGCGTTAAATAACTCAATAAGTATAAAAAGAAAGGGTTTTTTGTTTTACTAAGGCTATGCGTTGAGTTTTTATACTCATGGTCTTATGGTGTTTTCCTCTAATCATTTAAGTCTTTGAACTAAATTTAATTTATTTTTATGGCCAACAAAACACTTTATCATATTAATAATTTTCTGTAGAGATGAAAATTCGTTTGTCAGTCAAAATTATTTATTTATTTTCTTGTCTACAGAATCAATTCCAATTTCCAATTGGAAATGCAATTAGTTGTGTATAACTTATACTTTTCTTTATTATTATATTGATTCAGTTATCAAATAATTATCGGAATGATTATATGACATCATTACCTAACAACACATCAGCATTAGCGCTTAATTTTAAAGAAATAATAACATTGCCCACATAGCCAAAAGTAAAAATGTTTGACTTAAGTTTACCGAAAAAAACATTGGTATGTTAACATTTGATTAGAGAACTGCTCTATAAAAAAAGGTAATTTTACTGATGGTAACAAAATAGTAATTGAATTGCGTAAAAGTTAACTATTATTCCATGTTCGTAAGTATCAGATGATTTAAGGGGTTTTCATTAATATTTATTTTTGTGTTTAAACAGACGAGTGTTTATAATTACACTGGCACAAGAATGATAAAAATGGTAAAGCGTAAAAAAGTAAGAACCCACAAAAACCTTTCATTTCACAAAATAAATTCAGCTCTTACTGTAACTTTTACTGGTATACCTTAAACAGCTGTTTTCCCATTTTTTTAGCTGCGCCGTACCTATCACAAAATGACATTTCGGCCGTCATAAGTGTATATGACAGGAGGAAAGTAAATTTTTCTGTGAGTAGGTTGTGTTTGCGTTCGTTTTTTTACTCGTGCCTGCCAAGCCAACTCCATTTGCCTTTCCAAAAAAAAAAAACTGAATATTAATATGCAATCATTTTTCTTGCGCTCAGTTACTTCAGTAATCGCAAGGAATTCTGATCGAGTCCATTTGTCGTGTGCATTCTCAACAAATATTCGTTCAATGGCCCCTGTCAAGGTTAGCTGCTAGTATTAAATAATACATTTTTCTCAAAACATTCAAATTGTATTATATAAGTATTGTGCGTATTTCAATGGCCGCAGTTGTCGTTTCGTTATTGCTTTCATTATTTGATGAAATTGTTATTTCATTGCAATGTTGTAATATAATACAAATTGTATTAATTTACTTTCATATTACAGATTGGGGATAAACTCCCACAAGCTGATCTTTTTGAAGATTCTCCAGCAAACAAAATTAACATCGGTGAACTCGGTGCCAATAAAAAACTTGTTATATTTGGTGTTCCTGGAGCATTTACACCGGGCTGCTCGAAGGTAAGTTCTAATAAAAAGCAGTAATCTGAACATATAAATTATCGGCTTGAAAATATTCTTGGTATAACTCCAAGCTGCATTTTGTAATGCCTAGGTACTATAATAAAGAACACTACCACTTAAACAACTACGTTTTATAAAGAAACCTCAAGTTCTAATATATGTAAATGGCATGTCCATAAAGTCAAATAATACCTAGTTATGTGCATACCAGATTTGAGAAAATTATATTGCATATAATAATTAACAGTTTATTGCAATCAATTTTCTTAAACCAGCTTTAACTAACTACTTTAGTATGCTTTTTAATTTTATTCTTAATCCTACTTAATAAACATATTATTTTTCCAATTCATAATGCATGTTTGTTTATTGTTTTTTCAGACTCATTTACCTGGTTATATTGAAAACGCCGATAGTATTAAATCCTCGCAATGTGTAAGCGAGATCATATGCGTGTCAGTTAATGATCCCTTTGTCATGTCGGCATGGGGAAAAGAACATTGTGCTAATGGTAAAGTTCGCATGCTAGCTGATCCAGCTGCAAACTTTGTTAAAGCTCTTGATTTGACTATCGATTTGCCTCCGCTGGGTGGTGTTCGTGCAAAACGTTTTTCAATGGTCGTTGATAATGGTCGAATAACCGAGTTGAATGTAGAACCTGATGGCACCGGTCTAAGTTGCTCCCTAGCCAACAACATTGGGAAGAAGTAAGCTGGCACGTAATAGTTAAAACGGTGCCATTTCTTCAGTAGCTATGTATCTTTAATTCCGCTTAAAAAAAACTTATTAAATGTTATCTCTATGATTTAAAAACGAACGTAGCAATAAACTTTGTGTGGTGGTTTGTCACACAGAAAATTGCCTGCATTAATTTGATTTGAATTTGTAATAATGCACGCATATCGAAGATATAAATTAAAAGCTAATTAATAAAAAGGGTTGTTTAATAATTTTGGGCGGGTTTTACAAAACCATTGTGTATATAGCTATATAGTACTAATTTAATAATAGTAATATCATTAAGACACCTCTACTGATTCGGCGGGTCTTAATTACAAATAATTTTTAAAATCAAACTAGTAGTTTCAGTGACAATTTCTGGTCATCTTTGTCGTAACTTGTATATGTAACTATCAGAGTTCTAAAACCAATAAAGATTAAGGAGCAATACATATAATAAGAGCTATCACCGTGTTGGTGAAAGTAAGGTCGTTGCGTTTGATATTTCAAAAGAATTCGACAGAGTTCGGCATCAGATTCTTGTCGAAAATGCGTGCATTTGGAATCGATGATACTTTTTTGTAAATGGTTTAGAAACTACCTTTCAGACCGTTCAATACAAGTTGTTTTGGACGGTTTAAAGTCTCAAGTGCGACTTACCAAATAAATGCTGGTGTCCCCGAAAGCTCCGTTCTGTCTCTGACGCTCTCTCATTTTTATCAATCATCTCTTGTCTGTTCCTTCTTGACTTCTTCGCTGATGACAGTACCATTAGCTTCGCATATTCGTTTTCGGATTTACGTCCCTCATCTTCTGATTTGAGGTAAAACCAACAGAGCAGAATTTAATGCTTCCAAAACTCAATGCTGTCTTTTTATCAATCATCTCTTGTCTGTTACTTCTTGACTTCTTCGCTGATGACAGTACCATTAGTTTCGCATATTCGTTTTCGGATTTACGTCCCTCATCTTCTTAAGTGAGGTAAAACCAACAGAGCAGAATTTAATGCTTCCAAAACTCAATGCTGTCTTCTGTCATTAAAGCGAAACCTCAATACACTGCCATTATCCAGGAATGGAACTTGCATCGCAGAAACCGAAAGGCTTTCCATTCTCGGCATGTGTGTTAACGATAAACTTCATTGGAACGACCACATATTTGACGTCGCCAAGAACGCTGCGTCATCGTCGCAATGTCTCCTGCCTGTCGCTGCTTTATCGTTACTTCGAACAAAATAGCCAGTTGCATTCCACCCCTACAGAAATTCAACCACAATACTCGCCATGCTTGGAATGCACATCAGTTCACCCTTAAGCCTATATTCGGACGTACTGTGATATACATATAAAGATTCCTTTCTAAACCGTACAATACGATTGTGGAATACTCTACCACGCTCTGATTTTCCCTCACATTACAGTTTACAGTCATTTAAAACCAATGCTCATCCGTATCTAGCTTTCCCAATATTTCACTTCCCTAATGCCCGTACTGTGTTACTTCATAATAAGGGTATACAGAGTCCCTTTTGTGCGCGTTTATTATAAAAAAAAGCTTCAAAACTGACTTTTTATACTTTACTATACTAATTGATGGTTGTATAAATTTCAGCATTAATTTCTTTAATTTTTAATTTTCATATTTTTTTATCTTTCCAATGCCCTTGCAAACATTTTTCTACTAATAATAACTTACTCTTTGGCCCGCTTATAGGGTTCACCAGTTCTACCTCAAAAAGTTTTGGCTTTCCGTTTTCGGAAATAATAGATTCGCAGTCAATATATTTCATTTTTAGATGCCATTTTTTTTATATGATAACGCCACAGCAGATATAATGGAAACTTAACTATGTGTTCAATGTTATACTATTTCACTGCTAACTGCAACAAATGATTAAAATATCTAGGATTACAGAAATATTTATGTTAGCTGAAAATAAAGATAATACTATTAGAATGCTGCCAGAGTGATCTAGTAGAGTGTTTAATTATCATCAGCTGATCGATATAGATAATAAAAAACGACTTAAGTGATAGCTACTGATTGAAGCTTCAGATTGCTTTTCTGATCAGCCCTTTAGAGGACACATTTGGGACGTTACTGTACCAATTTGACATTCGCCGGCGCAAGTAACTCTTTATTATGAAATGGACGTAATGTACGGCAGTGAATTTGACCACCATCAATTATTTTAAACAACTAATGTGCAGTTTCAGCAAAATTCAAATGAGGGCACAAGTGGTTGTGCTAATCTTTTTTTTGTGTACCATATTGGTCTGCAGTGGTGGCGAAATGGAGTTAAATAATAACAAAAAACAGCTAACCCCGAATGTGTGTAAGAATAAGTTTGGATTTTTAAAACCAAAGACCTAAAATAACTCAATCTGTTTGTTTTAGATTTAAAACTGCTACAATCGCGCCGACGAGAACACTCTAATTTAATTCAAAATATGCTTAAAGCTGATTATGCAAAAAACTACAAACTGATATCTTTGGCTTTGGAAAAAATATTCCAAGTAAGGAAAGTCATAATTTGAATCATTAAACTACAATAAATACTTCTAGGTCATAAAACTAAGCAACCAAACACTCACTGGAGACAATTACAAACCCAGTGAAGTTTTTCCCACTGAGCAACGTATCCAAGAAGCAGTAACGCTCTTGTTAGAGAATTCTTGTCTGGCTGCAGATATCCTGCTGCATTTTCCAGAAATATCTTACAAAGTATTGAAGAAAATCAGAAATTGGCGAGATACCATAAACTGGTGCATTACCTTTGTCAACCATCACATCACTGATGAGCTAGTTGTAGAGTTAATGCATTTAATGCGGCAAGAAATTAATGAGTTTGAACGCAGTCCCGAGTTTGTCAATCCTTACTATAAACAAATTGAAAACCATTTAAAAGTAGTAAAGCCTAAACTACGAAAACAAATTAAAAAAGGTCCAAGACTAACCGCAAAAACCGAGCTATAGAATAAATAATATTCCGCATCTTATTGTACAAATATATTTTAAACCTAATTTTGAAAGTCTGAGCACACAGTAATTTCATCGATTATCCGTATTAGGAGCTATTTTTTGCTGTAGTAGCTTTCCGTAACCACCTCGTCCGGCGTCATAGTCAGTTCTGTACTCATCACGAACTTGGCCGCCCGTCTTGCCACGACCATACTGTCTTCCTTCAATAAACCCCGCGTCCCAATCCACACGAATCAAGCGATCATCCAATCTGGTTCCGTTAACATATCTAAAAACAGTTTTTGATAAAAATAGTGTGCAACTAGTTTATACATAATATAAATTTAATCAAACCTCATGGCATATTCTGCTTCCATCCTTGTGTAATATTCTACAAAACAAAACCCGCAAGGAGTCTTTTTGTATTTGTCGAGTCCCATGACAATTCGACGGACATCGCCGCATCGCGAAAAAAGCTCGTGAATCTGTTCTTCGGTCGTGTAAAATGATAAATTACCCACGTAAAGTGTGGTTGAATCTTTTAATGAACGCTCCTGGTCGATTCGTGTGCCCTAAAATACATAAGAAAATTTGAGACTGCTGCCTTTTTTCATTTTAATATTACAAACCTTAAAGTGCTGATCCCTATAGGAACTTAGTTCTATCGATGTTGCAGACATTTTTAAAACGTCTATAAATCAGAATATTTCTAGTTTCTGGAAAATTGCTGATCCGTTTTTTATATGGACTTGCCAATTTTTTTATATTTCTGCAGTCTATTCCAATATGCTCAAATATCAGCTGTATATTTTTATATTCAATAAATGAGTCAATAAGTTAGCATTTTATGATATTATTGAAGCCTGTTTCTGATCAGATGAAATTGTAAAATTTCACTCTCAACTTCCAAACGCGCTTTCTTTCCAACTTCATCAGTTCCCATTTCTGACAGCACTTTTTTTATTTGACGTTGTTAAATTAAGTTGGTTGCAGTTGTAAATAATGAATGTTTAGTAGCAACCAGTGCTGACAAATCTTTGCAGAAGATTGGTGTTATAAAGAAAATATTCCGTTTTGATTTTAAGCCATATAAATGTTATTATTTTGTGAAATGTTATATTTATATTTCCTAAAATCCCAATAAATAACATTTTATATTAGGTATGAATCTTTATGAAGCATGTGTGTTACATCATCAGGGCTTTGTATTTACAACATATAGAGGCTGGGAGTATGACAAAAAAATATGGCACCACAATATACATACTGACTGGGTCCATTTAGCCCATATTTATAATACGAAGAGGAAGAAAGTTAGACACAATTTTTGTAACGACGATACGAAATTAGAAGAATTTATAAAACAAAGGCGCAAGGCCCAAAAAATGCTTCCTTGGTGTCCAAAAATGTTTCCAAAAAAATAATACATTTGTGACACAAATCATACATCGTCAAATAATGTATTCAAACCAACAAATAATCCCCGAAGACCACAAACATTACTTCAAGCTATTTTGCATGCAACAAAATTGGTCGCACTGGGCATATGTAAATATATCGTCTAGCCAGTACTATCGTTTTCACATATGTACAAGGGTGTCATAATCTTTACATATAATAAAACTGTAAATGAGTGTTTTCTGTAAAGGTAAGATGAGACAGCATGCCAAATGGTCATATTATTGCCATTTCTGACAGTTATCGCTTGCAAAATAAGATTTTTTGACAGCCGTGTTTGTATAGGTATATTTAAATATATTGTCAACCCAAAAAGGATCACTTATAACAGTACATTTATAAATGAGTTTTTAGTACATTAAAAAAATGGAACTGTCCTTTCCTGGTTGCAACTTTGTAGCAAGTTGCCTTGGTTGGGTTAGTAATTCCGACTTTTGAATATTTGTTCTATAAGCTACAAGTATGAATATGAAGAATGAAGAACTGAAACCCATAAAAAACGAGTAATTTGTTCATTTTTCGAAAATAGTTTGTATGAAGATTTTCTGTACCTTGGTGCGCTGAAGTAAGGCCAACATCCTAATGGTTAATAGCTATGTTTGATATTGTTATTGAAACGCACTTTTCGGTTGGAGTCGCTTCGGTAGTGTGGTGGTGCGCTTGATGAAGTTAAACCAGCCGCCTTAAGAATGAGTATTTATTGAGAGCTTGTTGGAAAAAATTTGTATGCCGATTTTCTTAGCGTGGTCGCATATGAGTAATTATACAGATAGTCAACTGAGAGGATTTTTGGCTCTGTCGCTCTTCCTTTTTTATTTACTTCAAAAAGGCGTAGAACTGTGTCTGGTTCTTTAGGTATCATTAATGTCAAACTGGGCTTCAAACACCATATATATTGATATTATTTTTGACAGAAAAACACACACAGTTTTTAATTTTCCTTTTTTAAATATTAAACATAAGGATTGGCTACAGCCCGCTTTGGAAACACCATATGATACTGTATCCATATCCCTCCCCACTGAATTCGTATAATTTTAAATGAAGGTAGGAACATAGATTCACTGGCAGTTTTGTAGAATGTTTAAAAACTCTAAAGTTATTAAAACACGTAAATTTGAATAGTCTTGCTTCTGTCATTGGACTTAAATAATAACACATTTTACAAAAGAAAATAATTATCTGTGAATGAGTTTACGTTATTGACTTAGGAAACATTCTTATGAGTAAAGTATATATATGTACATATATGGACAAATTCATGGTTCGCGTAGTCGAATATCTAACATTGGATATTTCTTGAGCTTCATAGTAATGTCTTCAACGAATTGCAAATCGTGGAAATTGAATTTGGTTGTAAAGCGATACTTCCGAAGTAACTTTGATAGGATAACTTTTGTTGACAGAAGTGCATATCTCCAACCTGTTTAAAATGAAATAATATAACAAATAAATCTAACGAAACTAAATAGTATATACCAATGCAATTCCTCAATCCCTTAGTAAAGGGTATAAATGTGTAAGAGTGTTTATCTGCCATATTTGCGGGTAGGAAATTGTCTGGATTAAAGGTTGTTGAATCCTTACCCCAGTATTTAGGATCGCGGTGCATGTTAAATATGTCAATAGCCACTTGAAGACCTTTTGGTAAAATTACACCATTAGGCAATCGTACATCACGTGTAGCTTCTCTAGCTATTATTGGTACTGGAGCCATTATACGCATAGTTTCATTTAATACCATGTCGATGTATGTCATTTGTTGGATGTCCTCGTACGTAACATCAATGTTTGAATCACTAAAAGATATTATTGATTTCATTTCTTCATAAGCCTTGTCTTGATAAGTTGGGAACATTGCCAAAAGCATTAGAGTGTACCCAACTGTATTTGCTGTTGTTTCAAATGCCTAAATTAAGGAAACATTCTTGATTAAATTGTTTTATTTAATGCAAAATATTATACTCCAAAAACTATAACGTTCGATTCGTCTTCTACATCTTTCCATGTAAAGTCCCCAGTTTTTACTAACTCTATAGCGCGATCAATAAAAATATTTGGATCCTTTTTAATATGAATATCCGCTTCACTCTCTGATGCTTCATCTTTACTAGACATGACTTGTTTAAGAGACAATTTTTCTTTTATCAGCTGGGTAAGTATTATACATATAAACATTAAAATTAACTTGGGATAAAATCGACAATTGACTTACATTCTGAATAAAATCGCGTATACGTTGCCTTGATTTTAAATATGGGCGATAGTTTCTTGTCATTTGAAAAAAAAACTTGTGTCTTAACCATGGTGAAAACAGCATCCTTGTCATTGTTTCTAGAACACTATAACCAAAAATATAAGCTGAAGTAATGCATTTTTTTATCATACCTTTGAAAACAATGTAGAAGATCTTTGTTATGATCCTTTATACTTGACATTTGTCTTCCCATAGTCGTTTCTGAAAAAGAATCTTTTCCACTTGAATCGTCAACCAGAAATTTGAAACTTACGTGCCGCAACATTCAATGTGCATTTTTGTAAGATTGTTGTTAAATCAACTTCTCCTTTGTTAACAAGTTCACTCAACTCTAGTCTTAAGTTGTTGGCCTCTCGATTGAAAATTGGAAGAAAACTCAAAAGGACTTTGTGGCTAAATGCTGGATTTAAAAGTTTTCTGTGTGTATTCCACAAAGGAGCTGAAGACGTAAAATTATTTTATTTTGTTACAACTTTCTAGACATATAACTTACTTTTTAGGCTAAACAAGCCTCTTCCCGTTCCATCATCCAATACATCATAGATAAATGCTTTGTTTATAAAGTCAGGTGATGTTAAAATTGTCTCAGATAATTCTGGTTCTGCAACTACTAAAAACGGAAACGGTCCCAGCCAAGATACAAATGTTCGACCATATTCCTGTTCCATTTCCAGAAATACCGAAAGAATTTCTTTATGAAAAGAGTTGAATTAGTTTTAAATTTTTGATAAATGCATTAAATGTGTTCTATAAGTATAATAATAATATTAGGCGTAAACGGCCCATTCTAAACCTAAAGCCTAACTACTCCAAAAATTGTGTGTAAAAATAAATAAATAAATAAATTTGTGTTGCTCGTTTAAATGCATTAAAAATGAGGAAAAATGAGACCAATATCAAATTTTACTTGTAATTGAAAATAAAGTACAGTACAAATATATATTTGCAATTAATAAATATTTTGCTGCTGTTAAAGCTACATTTTGAGATTTTTTAGCATCAACATAGCCTCTTATCAGTTCAAATGTAGAGTGCCTTATATTTTCCATAAAACTTACGAAGACATGTTCGACGGAATCGGCTTGCCACTACCGATCATCAAATTCCTATTTACTACGCTGACCTATTTTTGTTAATTATTCTTGAAAAAAAAAATACTTTGTGTAGCTGGGAAATTGATTCTAGACCAGCGATCTTGTCGGGCGGGCGTACTTTGCTATACGCCTACAAGAACAGACGATCATCTCGGACTAAATGGGATTTCTATTGTATTTAGCTAAGCTAGCTAAATATATAACTATAATCTTTTAAGCGCCCGCACAAGTCCACTGCATTTTAGGGTTTTTAATTTATTCCTATCAGGTTTTCGCTAACCATTCGTTGGTCTTGGTTAACTGATAGATGATAAGACTTTTCGGAAACATTATAATCAATCAAGTAGTGATCAATGCCCTGGAATAAGCAACAATAAATTCGAAGCTATTAAAACAATGCAGAGAATCTCTGAACGAAAATGACGGCAGATGCAAAATATCCATGTGTTGGGTTCCCGGGCATAACTACTGAAAGAAATATTAGCTTCGTGCTGGGAGTAATCGCTAGCCACTGCCTGCAAAGCCTACATGCCATCAAAATGCGTCGATAGGGGAGGGGGGGTTGGACCCACTGAAAACCGCCACTGGTTATGTCATTCATTTCATTGCTCATTTAATAATGACGACAGCACTGATTACTAAAGCGAGACACAACATTACTATAGTAGTTAATTATCATTTTTCCAATGATTATATCAGTTATACCTGTAAGAATTAAAAAAATGTCATCCTTATTTTTATAATAAAAAAAAGAACTATAAATATTTTTTTAAAAAACATATAAAATTATGAGCCATTAACAAGGAAAAATACAATATATACATATAAAAATATTGTAAAAAGGATAACACCACTTCATTCATGATAAAATATAAAAAAATGGGTCTAAAAACAATAGATAGGTAACAAAATAAAATGTAATTCCAATAATGATAATCGAGAAGACTTTACGAATATAAACTATCACTGCACGGAGAAAAGTAGAAGCTAGATAATACGCTTTTAGTCAATAAAATTTGCAAAATGGTATGTTAAATAAAAATATTGGGCAGTCGAATATGGTATATAGAATTGCGCTAGCTCAGATAAGCAAGAGAAATAACTTATAACATTTCACTTGCGGAAAGTCAAGCTTATAATAACATAATATCCAACTTTCAATAGATACATAACAATAGAACCTTGCAAATGTTTGTAGTGTGTAATAATGATAAAAATGGATGAAACATCTAACTTTAAGAAAGCGTTTGATAAAGATAAGTTTTCAAACAACAACTCGTTTAGTAATCAAAAACACTATTTATGGGTTATTTCCAACATATAAAATCAAAACGCACTAATAAATGTCAAATTTACGTATGGAAAGTGCGCACCTTTCGGACGTGCGAAAATGTTAATGAAAACTTGACAAAACGGAGCAAGTGAACTATTATAGTTACAAGAAAATTTAATAGCACAAAAAACTGTTAAGTAAAAATTTGACTTCAGAAAACAAGCAAAAAAAGCCTTTTGTGCCTTTAACTAAATATTTAAATAATTATGTTTATCAGCTAATTAATTATCTAAAATTTAGTTAAAGTTTAGTTAAGTTCTAAAAAAGTGCCAAAACACGAACACTGGGACCATAGATGCAATGAAAAAGGTTGTACAAAAATTCCATTCACACCGAGCTGAATTTGTGGCGTTGTGCATAGTATGTGCAAGTTATTGTTGTTTTATTCAACTATTCCCTAATTTTTATTTGTCCTATGACCAGAAATTTTTTAAAATTACATTCTGTTTTAAGAACATACATGCACCTTAAACACGTACGCATTAAATTTAATATAAATCACACCTTCTCGCTTTGTTAACTTGTGAGCCATTCCTAGAATTGGATATCCCATTGGTCCTCGCATTTTTAAAAATAATAAGTAAAACCTCCTCCTTGACCATAGGAAATAAAGCCACAACACAACAAAGACCACAACAAGGAGAATGGAAACTACCATGGCTTTTATTGTTTGTTATTACTACGAATAATATTATAAATAATTTGTATCCGCTTTAGCTAACCGTTCAAGCTCGCGACTATTTAAGACTGAGAAGAGTATTAAGAAATTTTGTATGGCAAGTAATTCATACGAGCCGCACACGAACGTGCATGCTTCTATTAACTACTTATTATAATGATTATTCTCTTGAAGCTCATACGCGGGGGTATAGTTTTGATAATGTGTCAATATGGTAAGTTGAGTTATGAAAAATGTCATTGGACATAAATATGATATGGTTGATTGCTTATGATTTATCTAAAAACCTTTAAAGTTGCACTTAATTGTCTTAATTATTTTATTACGATACTAAATGTTATAGTTAACAGAGGATCTCTCCTTAACAACTTTTCCTTGAGACACTGTGGCTTAATCCATTGTAAATTTACGGAGACATTAATACAAAGTTCATATTAAGTGCTTAATGAAAAGTATTTTCTTGTGCAACATGTTGCCAAATCTAACACCTATAAGGGTATTCAATTGCAGTGCATTTGTTTTGCAGATGCATCGCATCTTATTGGAAACACAGTCTTTTAAGGAAGTCAAAGATAAAATTTACTGTTATCTTGCATCTAATCTAATTTAGATCAAATGTTGCATATTATTTAAATTTAATAAATCAATATGTTTCTTGTAGTCATCATTAAAGTGCAAAAAATAGCAAATAGTAAAAACAATTCAGTGCGTCAATAGCCGTAGTTGCGCTTGGCAATTATAAGAACAATTATAAAAGGTATACTGAAACGAATGTTGTTGATAAGATCCGTTAAATTTTTATTGTTTTAGCCAAATTGCTTTGTGCACTCAAATTTGAATAAATATCTTGCTACTTGTCGTTATTTAATACCTGATCGTGTCTGATTATCGTCGTATAGTGAAGGTTATTCTCTGGATAGCCTACTAATTGTAAAAATGAAATACGAATTTGGATGTATGCCTAGCTCCAGCAAATTAGATTATTTTTCTTATGAAATCATTCAGTCTTTTTATTAACAATTGTAAAATATAAAACTTAAAAAAAAAAATTCTAAGATATTCACTTAAGATGTATATGTTATTAATTACCTACGTAGGTACATATATCGTATTGCGGTCATTAATCTATGTTAGTTATCTGTCGAATATAGTTTGTTGACGTGTTTCCTGTAGTTACTACCCCCCGTGTAATGTATAGTTCAATAACCACGCAAAAAAAAAAAAAATTAATAAAACATTCGTGTAAATAAATAAGATTATTATTTGGAAATCATTTTATGGTTTCCAGCTCTTCCCTCTTGCATTCAAATAGTGTATAATTTTATTTGAAATAATTCAACATAAGACATTCATTACGAATTCAATCATATTTTAGACATATGTACGTTATATATTTGAAAATAATATCAAAACAATACAGATAATTTGATCATAAATATTCAGAGTGGTGCGCTAAAAATGGTTGATGGTTACAAAATAAACGATTTTCTAATACCTCGTTATACAAATAATATTGCATTGTATTTTGGTAGCTGCGCATTATGAGCATATTGCAAAATTTAATTAGTTTATCTCGGTACCTAACAATCGCACTAAGGAACGTTCTTTAGTAAGATATATGTAACTCATAAAACAAACATTTCAACAATTATTTTTTTTCTGTTATTATATATATTTTGTATGCAAGGTATGCCGAAAGAGTGTAACTAACTTTTTATTTTCTACATTACATTACATTAAGCCCTTGGAATTTTTGTAGTTGCTGAACCAACTTATTTAAGTATTTTTAGTCGCTTCCATGCTAACCTTCTTTATATAATATATATAGAGTAAGTTCCACAGTAAGACTCTTGACATATCTGTATTGTAAATTGCATTTGTTTCCCTTCCATTCGCTTTGCAATAGTGACAATATAGTTTTCTTCTGTAGTTTTCAACTTCAGTGTTAGGTAGATAGTAGGATCACATTGTTGTCAAGCTTGTAGAGTTGATGGTGATATTCCTGTTTAAGAAGTACAATCAACTTTTTCCACTTACAAGATGAAAAAGAAGACCAAATCACCGTTGTTGATCAAGTCATTGTAGCGTGCCGGAGACATACTTCATAGGACAGAAGCTCGTTAGTATCCCTTCAGTAAATTTGGCGAGTCTGTAACACATAGCACTGCTTTGCAGACGGGCAAGGTTCTGTTTTTTTTAATATAAACACTTCCTTTTTATTTACCAGTTTCTTCGACGTATTTTTACAAAATATGCTTATTGAGTGATGGATGTTATTTGTTGTATGCTTAAGTATAACTGCGATGTCACCTTGAATATAACGCTTTCATTATTATAATTCGCCTTACATGCTTTGCATATTTTACGAGCAGTCGGCAATTCTGTACATTATTTAAGTATTTCTTGTGTTTTCCTAGTTAACCTTGTGTGTATGGCTACCGGTAAAAAACACATGTAAATCCGTTTGTATATAAAGGAACTTCTTTTGATTTGATTTTATATTCATATATTATTAAATTTGTGGATAAATGAAATCTAAAGTGTTATGCTGTCACTCGAATTTTACGACATTCAAAGAGTGAGTCGCGTTTTCTGTTTATTTTGAATTTTATACTTGCTTTAGTGCTCGTCAACGCCACACACAAAGAGAGTTAAAGCAATGACTGTGTGGCAATTGTATGTGTGTAGGGTGTTGTTTTTTACATTTTCGCTGGTAAGCAGTTATACAAAAATTTAAATAGTTTTTGGGGCTTACAAAAATAGATCCAAATAATGATTAAAACAAAGGGAACGGCTACAGTCCGCTTGTGCGAACAGTGTGATACCCTATCCGTATGCAAAGAAAAATGCATTAAGAGCATGATGGATGGCATTTTATTTCATTCTATAAAATTTTTAACGAAAAACATTTTTTTTTGTTTTCTATACAAATTTTTGACGAAAACCACAAAAAGTAGGCGTGACAAAAAATTTATACAGCAAACTTGTGAAGGAGTTCAGTGTCTACATATTTTGTTAAGGTTCTAACCCTTCATCTCTTCAACTACAGCCTTAAATGGTTTTTTTCTAAATTGTGGGCGTGGCACTGAAAGTATTTAAAAAAAGTTAATACTTTACCATTTTGGAACCCAAGGGAGTATATGTATGTTCCAAATTTCAGCTTCCTAGCATAAATTATATTTTCAAGTAAATAACATTACTCTTTATATTGTTTAACCCCTGCATACTTCACCATTTGCCAACCGAACTTGGCGGAACCCTCCTTACCTGTATTTGTCAATTCTTTGAATTTTACATAAAAAAGTAGTAAACACTTCCTATGTTGAATACCGAGATTCCATGCTACAGTCCTACAATATTAAACTCTTTTATTATTATTTTTTATATAGGTACATACCTATTAATGATCATGTAAATTTTTTCTGAATAGTTTGATAACTGTATCTGTTTTCCTTTTATTTAAAATAGCATTAAATAAAACCATTTTTTTGTGCTTGTTTATTTTTTAAAATCTTTGAAACTAAAGTAAAAAACATTTTCTGTATTTACACTCAAAAGATTGACCGCTACAGAATTGTATACATATTTCAATTAACGTTAACACATTAATCTAGTATTTAATACCAATTTCCGATGTACTAAATATATTACTACTAATATTTAAAAACAAGTTATAATATTATTTTATGGATTCTTGAAGAATGTAGATACTTGAACGCTGACATTCTACTTGTAGTACTGGTATTTACTACATATAAGCTTATGCTTCAATAAATACTTTGTTGTTATGCATTTTTATATATTCATACATTTTTGATATGATTCAAATTACAAAATTTGTAAAAAAAAATATTTTTAGTTTATTGACTTACACGTATGTAGTAGAAACTACTCTCGTTATAAGGGGTTTTATATGCTTATGTTAAGAATTCTAAGTGATGATTCTGAAGTACAATATTCTGAAAAAAATTTATTGAAAGGGTTGGGTAATTTCAAATCTCCTTCAAGATATAGTAAATTAAGGAGGATTATTTTTTAAACCCATGTAAGGCTTCATAGCTCCGGATATAATATCGCCGCTTATAATACCGACTTTCAGCCAGCAAGAAAAAAAGTATGCCAATTACGGAGCCGGCGTAGTCGTGTTTTTTTTTTTAGGTAAAATAGCCTTTAGCACAACGATTTCTCCCATAGGAAGGGGCTAATATGAATCAGTACGGAAATCGTTTTAAAGGAGCAATTCTAGGTGTGATATTATCATTTGATTGTTAATAAAATAATCTCTTAGTAAAATGCAAACGGTTAACATTTATACCATTTTTTATTGTATATATTCCTATTTACAAGAAATCATCCCTTAAAATGCTTAACTTTAATACATCTAGCACATACATCTCTGTAAAAGTGAATGTTTTCGTTCTCTTAAGGCGATATATGTTTTCTATTTAGGTATAATTATATTTACATTTTTCTAACTATTGAATAAAACATTTGTGTTGTGGTTATCGTAAAAAAAGTATAAAAAACTCTTAAAGCAACTTTTTGAATGAAGTACAGTCATCTGCCCCTTTTAGAATAAAATTTTCTTAGAACTTCTTTTTCTGGTGCAATATTTTTTATGCGAGACATGCATTTGAATTTTAAAAACAATTATCATGTAAATTTTTGATCGGATATATCACTCAGCGATTCTGAAAATAGAGAGAACACACGGAATAGCTAAAAAAAGTTTTACAAAAATTTAGAAAACAAATTTTAATTCCATTATTAGTATTAATATAACTAAGAATTTATTATCAACTATAAATAATATGCATAAGATACCGTATTTTAATTTAAAAATATCCAAACAGGTTGTCAAAATGCTTCCCCGCTCCCAATTCACAGCCACCAATGACACTTTTGACATATCCAGGTATGGTAAATTAATATTAAGTGTGTTCACAAGCCGATTTGTTATATTTTAATCTTGTATTTAACAGATTAAAATTTGTATGGTAATCTCGGTATTTGAGGAAGAAGGAGGTTTAGTTTTAATCTCGGTTCAGCACTTGGTGGAAACATAGCATTAGTTTATAAAGATGGGGGCGAGAATTACAGTTTTTATTTATAAAAATTTCGATTGCTTTTTCAAAAATTGTATTTACAATTTATTTCTAAGTGAATTATTTCGAACTTTTAATAAATACTATTTAAGATTATATCATTACCCATAATTTTTATTAAATTGAATTTTATGATAACCAATAAAATACGACTAATATAAGAGTCCTAAATATACTTAAAATACACATCTGTACGCACTTATTTTTAAATATAGAATA
The DNA here is from genome assembly GCA_963576555.1 of Ferdinandea cuprea. Classification (NCBI taxonomy): domain Eukaryota; kingdom Metazoa; phylum Arthropoda; class Insecta; order Diptera; family Syrphidae; genus Ferdinandea; species Ferdinandea cuprea. Next base: position 125,133,105 of record OY754959.1, read on the forward strand.
TTAAACAAATAAGGTATCACATATACTTCACACCAACTTTAAATTGACCTCAGTGATGAATAACCCAAATATAAAGACCATGCAGAAAGTTTTTGAGGTCCCATCGGCGAATCAAATAGTAGAGATTTAGTAAAAATGGAAATTGATCATCCTCATTCCTAATCATAGCGTCATCAGAAATAGGAAAGAGAAATACATGCATGTATTATATCAAACATTTGATTACATCAATCTTATGAGGAAGTGAACTTTGGGGTAGAGTAATCAGTGGAATATCATAAAACCCTTCTAATAAATACATACGGGATTTCGCCGAGTATATCAATATTCACACTAGACATTTGTGCGAATTAGGATCTTCACATAAAATCATCATTTTAAAGTCATAGCATTGGAAGTGTATAACTATGAATACAGTCTTAGTCTCATACTACAAGTTGATACATAATATATATTTGTATAGTTTGAAACAAATCTTTGTTACGGAAGCGTTTTACTCAATAATATGTCATGGTTGTGAAGATTTTTTTGTGGACGTCATAATTCACACTTTTTTGATATGAATTTACTTACTTAGTATACATTTTTATATACATAATATGTAAAATTACATTCACAAATACGATTTAATAGATATAAACAAATTTCAATGTTGATGTAAATAAGATTAATTTTGCCTGTTCAATTAAGTTACCTTTATTTAACAAGCGTGTCTACAAAAGTCAGCCAAAACAAGTAAAATCTATAAAACCTTGTTTTTCAATTAAATTTCTTAAGTTCATTCTGCAAATTGCAAATTTAGGTACCTATGTGTTGTGTAGAATCTGCAATAAATACTGAAGATATTTTTATTTGTACATACCTATTTAGTTGTAAAATATATAAATCAAAATTAAATAAAAAAAAACTTGGGGAATACAATTATAAATGTAGTTTAAACCCAATAAGCGTTTTGCGTATCAAATTTTCTAAGTGTTTTGAAAAGCGCATACATACTAATATCCAAACGTATGAAAAGGCAAAATATAGGTATCAAAAGGTGATGCGATTAGTTACTATATTTAGATTTGTAATGCAAGCGGAGTTAATAGATAGAATATTTATATCTCCGACGTTCCGCGGAAAGATCACCCTCATAAATTGCACCGCATGCAGTTCCAATACCCACTACTACAAAGCCCGTAGGAGAATCTACGGTTGCAGTTGACATGCTGTCTGAACAAAGCAAAGCCCCAGTAGTTCTAATCTGGTTAGTACCTGGAGTTGCAAGAACTGCTTGTCCATTTGTTGTTGCTTTTGTCAGCTGTAATCTGGAATTGTGATAGTTGTTACCATTCATTAACGGCGCGTTAGTTTTACCTTCTATAAAAGAATTGTGAGAAACTATTTATTGACCACAAATAATTTTTGTTACCTTCATTCCAAAAAACGTTTGGCAGTGATACACTATCGAGATCTTTACCAACGCCATCGTCTCGAACACATCTGATGAAGAACATTACCGTCGCACCTATTATTGGTGGAATTCCAGCTATGATTAAAGGAATTGTATACGACCCGGTGCTGTCGAATATTTTTCCTGCAATTGGTGGTCCAACGGTCAGTGGTAGGGAACTAAGTCCTAGCAAGAAACCAATAGCTTGTGTCGCTCCATGGGGTCCGCATATCTCGTAAGCTATTGGTCCTAGCAAAGAAATAAAACATCCATCGAACAGGCCCATCACTAATGTAAAGGCAATAAACAGAGCATATGAGCTCGTCAGTGGAAGCAATAGCGTTACTACTCCAATGCAAAATAACGATAGCTGCTGGAGGTAAATGCGATTAACACCTGGCATATCAGCAATGGCACCAAAAATTAATCGTCCAATACCAGATGTTACACCAATACACATAACGGGAAGATTTTCACTCTTACCAGGAAATGCCGTCTGTACAAATTTCACCATGTGTACATAGGGAACAAAATATCCAAATAATGCCAGTGGGACGCATAATGCCCAAATAACGTACCGTTTACGCTTCCAAATATCCACATTAACTAAAGATCGCATAAAAATATTGAATTGAGAACGCCCAGGTTTCTTTTTGGGGGGCGTAGGTGGAGGATGGAGTGGTTTATAAACAAATGAACATACAATTATAAAACAAGCAATCAATCCCATTACTTGAAGTGTTATCTGCAGTCCATGTCGTTTCACAAGATAATCCAAACCAGGCGGAAGTATTACGGTGAATACACTTGACCCAGCTGTGACAAAGCCGCTTACTTTACCCAAGTATCGTTTAAAGTAGTGCCCAAGTATAGCTAATGTTGGCGTATATGCTAACGCTGCTCCAAATCCAAACATAATGCCGTATGTTAAGTAAAGTGCCTCAATTCTTTGTGTGCAATAAGAGGATAACAGCAAACCGCTTGCCGACAGTACTCCGCCGATGAAAGTTGTCCTTCTTAAACCAATTTTGTCTGTTAACATCCCAGCAACTGGTGAAAGTAAGAAGGTCGTTCCAATTGTTAAAGATCCAACCAGAGCTGGAAAAAAATTGTTTATATATAATTTAATACATAATATTACATGAAATAAATAAAACTTCAAATACTAATTGATTTATTTTATTCATTTAAAAAATTAACATCTAATAATTTTATTGAAATACAAGTAGATATTTGTTTTAATTTCTGGATAACATTACCGGAGTATTTAGATATTCTATAAATCTTTTGCGCGGAAATGACTAGTTTACGAAATACTAGCTTGAAACGAGAAAAATATTCAATCTCCTCGCCAAGTAATACAAATTAAAATAAAATTTGCGATTTTTACAAAAAAATTGTATGAAAGGTACTGTTATTTAAAGCAATAAAGCAACAAATAAAAAAACGTCGCGAGATATTCGCCATATGGCTCCCGGACAGACCGACAGACGGATGTATGGCATTGACGTACCCACTTTTTCGACTTTTCTATAGTTGTAATAGCATCCCTCATACTTACATTTGTGTTCGAAATTTCAGCACGATCGCAATAACTTTCTTGATAATCTGCCTTAGTAATAAATTTGGTAACATATGGTTTCAGGCGCTCGCACAATATGGCAGATAAGATCTTACATGCGGTGTTTAGGAGACTGATACCTAATAATAGTTGGAGCAGTTTAGAAGGACACCTTTCTTGTGAAATGGACTAGTTGGACTTCAGGTTATATACTGCTGTCCTCACTTAATTTTGGTCGAATGAAGGAATTTAACAAAACAAACGCCTTCACAAAAAAGTGTCTATGCAACATCGTATCTTATATTTTATAACAAAACATTAATAATTTGTCAAAAATGAGAAGGTAATGTATATCGATATATATAGGGGAATTTCGAGATTTCCAAGTAGCCCAGGGCCAAGAGCCAAAACGCAAAACAGAGGGTCAAGTGGCCTATCGGACATTTCTCTCTCATTGGCCACCAAATTCTCTCTCATATTTCCTATCTGCGATCTCGGAAATGTTAATACGTGTAGGTGTGAGCCAGAGAATTGACTTTTGTTTGGTGGTATTTACGAAATTGGACGAGATCAAAATGAAATTTTTTGCGGGCGCCATTAAAACCCATATAATTCCTTATAAGTGTACAAGTGGTCAAGCTTACCATTTAATAAGCACGCAAACTACTACATGAGTGCAGACTCTATGAGTCAAAACCGCAGAGCTTTCGCAAATTCAGTTCAGAGACTCGCTTTGAGTTGAATATCTGGTTTACATTATTCATCTGTGGTTATTTGACGCAAACACAAGACACCCATATAACGTTCTTTGCCGATTGTCTGTCGGTGACGCACAAAAATATAATTGGGACGACAGATGATTGAGGATCGATAAAACAAACCTATGTGGGTGTATGCATGTTGCTCACAGATGAATAATTAGTTGACTCGACTTCCATATCGTCTATCCTCTTATACCTGCAACCAATTTTTAAAATAATACTTCTTGAATAAACCAGACGTAAATTTAATTTTCCTTGGCTATTTTGTAAACATTTCAAAAGTTGCTAAAATAATTGAGTTACAGACCCCCGTAGTCTAACAGTATTATACCACAGTACTATATTATAGTATTGTAAAAAACCTCTCGTGGGTAAAAACGTTATATCCGGCTCCGGTTATCAGGGAGTAAGCTTATAGAAGAATTATTTCTATGGAAAAATTCAAATTTGCCCGTTATTTGAAATAAGTCCAGTTAGATGTCCGTAAGGAGAGTAGATAGGTATAGATAGGTATACTCTCCTTACGGACATCTAACTGGACATATTTCAAATTGTATGTACATTTGTATAAAACAAATGTTCTTCAATTACACTGATATATATTTCATTATCGCTTTAAAATATATAAATAGATATTTATATATAATGTATGTATACACACATACATACATAATAATGTAATGCATATTTTAGGTACCTACTTTAATATTTGATTGAATTTTCAATTCTAAATATTATATCCTTTCAAAAACAATTAATGTTAATATTTAGACCAAGTACCGTAGCTCGGTAACTCTTGGAGAATTATAATATCTAATGGATAAACTTATACTTTTATTTTAGATCACTAATGTCTCTCAACTTTTTTTATCTTATTTGCAAACATTTTCAGTATGGTATATGGTATATGTATGTACCTACATATAGCTACCTATTACCTACGAAATAAAATACGGGAATCTTTAGAGAACTGGCAGTATTTTTACATACAAATGCAAGCATATTATCTGCGCCAACTGTAACCTCTACATATGTTCTCGTATTTCTTACGGAAAAGACATGTTTCTGTCTAATAATAGACATTTTACTAATTTCGAAGTTCAATGAAATCGACGAAGGATTGTATTTTTTGGCAAATACTTTGTGTATTTTTCTATGGTTGAATTGTATTGCAACTGGCCATGGTCACAGTGGCTTTTCAATTTTTATGTTGTCTTAAATGTTTTGTTTAGTAACACATTGAACAAGCGTTGATGAAGATAAGCAGTGCCTAATAAATTAATTGTTTTTATAGAGAAATATACAATTTATTGTTTTCCTTGACGAAATTATGACAGATTTTGAATCCGTCGATAAGAAAGATATTGTATATTTTAGAACGTGTGACCCCTTCAATTTTAATAAAACTCTTCAACTACAGCTTTAACCCTATAAAGAAAAACTGCACCTCCTTTTTTTTTTATAAATAAGAGTTGACATGTGGATTATTTTGCATAGTTACGTTACAAGCAAATGATTAAAATATTCGAGACGAAAATTAAGCTAAATAAATAAATGAAGATAAGTTAAAGAGAATAAATATTTATCATTTCAAATACGAGACAAATGGTTCTATATGATTCAATATGTTCCAAAATTTTTTTACTGACGACTATCGTTCTCTCTACAAAAATAAGAAGAATCCATTGTAAAATTGTTGGTATTAGTAATTCTCCCATTAATCGGGGGGTTACACCACTGATTAGTTGAGTATAAACAACGGACGTATGTCCCATTGAAGCTTAAATTAATTGAAAAATTATTTTAAATAAACACTAAATGTAAACAGACCTAACCGCAATGTTTCTCCAATTGAGCCTATTTGTAAGATTAGTGTCTTTGGCTTGGATTCAAAGTACCTACCTAATGGGATTGCAATGTTATTCATTGACATTAAATAAGCTCACAAAAGAAGGTTCCCTTTCGCCGCTGATTTAAAATAAATTGTTTTATTGTTGTGTGGTTTCTATGTTCTCTTTTAACGTCATTTGTATTGAAGGTATTTATGAATATTATCTGTTATAACTGCATACGCAATAATCTTAACTTATTCCCATAACAATAATTTGGAAGTTTGGCTTCTTGTCAATTCAACAGGATTAGATAAATGATTGCAGTAGTCTAAAAGAGCCTCAAGCTTTTTCTATGTCATGAAATATTAAAGCTTGAGTGACATTTTCATTCATTAATTTCGCCCAAAGCATGGTATTTTAATTATACAATAAAATACATTCTACATTATAATAAACACAATAACGTTCTATCAAGAAACTACATACAAATTTTGCTCGATAAGCCTGACCTCCGGGTGCGCATTCTAATCCATGGTAATGTATTATTATACATGAAATAATGAACATTACTGATAATAAATGTTGCGACAATTACTGATAACAGTTTCTGCGACATATGAAATAATTATATCTATATATATAAAAGAGACTCCCGTGAGACACTCTTTCAATTTGGGCTAGATGGATTCGTATTGGCTTAAGGAAGACAATACCTATTGTATGTGGCGTGCTCACGTGTTGGTAAATATTCCGCTTTGTACGTGTACGCGCCCGAAAATAAAAAGAAAAAGGTTGTGTACCATAAGGCACTTCAGTGAAAAAGCCAAAGGTCGGCCGACAATTTGTTGGTCAATCATTGCGGTTTGATTAAAACGCATCGAAATTGTTATATTTCATTTATTTCCATTATATTTAATAGAACTTTTGAATAAAGAATTTGATTTGACCGAATTACATTAAGCAGCATGTGCATGCTCGGAATTGTTATTTTTATTGAATTAACAAATTGAGGTGGAACAAAGTTCGCCAGGTCAGCTAGTATTTACATATAAATAGCGTCAAATTATTGTGTAAAAGTAAATGAATGCACTCTTACATAATTTTCGATAACTCATTCACATTATACTGCAAAGTAAATATCACACCAAAATATGGAAATCGTGCAAAATTTTAAAATTGTAAAACTTTTGCTAAGGAGGAAATACTTTTTGTTTTATATACATACCTCTAAGTTTGTCTTAAATACGAATACTCCGTAAAGGCAAAATAATTATTATTCTCCGTTATCTTAAAAACCAAACCTGTCAAATTTTCAAGGTTCTACGATTATTAGAAATGCTTTGATGATCTGTCAGCGATTAGTGTGTTACAGAAAGGTTTGAGACGTTCACACATATGCACATTTGTTTGTACCCAAACAAATTTTGCATATACCTAACCTCCCACCTACCCCAAATCTAGCAGTGAAAGCAAGCAAGGCGCAGCATATTCCATTACCTATGCATTATCGGCTAACATATATTTATATAAAACTAATTACAAAATTACTGTTTATTTGCCACCCGCCTGCAGAATCATTTTTGGTTTTGGGCATCTTAGAGAGAGAACGTACGGCCTGAGCCAGATGTCAGAAAGGAGAAGAGGTCAGCACGGAGTTCTCAGAACTAGTTCTAATGGTTTCGGAGCAGCCCATTGCTGGTCACCACCCCCGTGTTTCTGTAACTGTTACTGGCACCGAAATTACAGGCCTGTTGTCTTAGTGTCAAAATCAGGGCTTGGCCCTCCAAGTTGGAGCTCCTGCACCAATTTTGTTATCTATGTATGCACACGGACGGACAATGGCTTTTGAGAAATGTAATTTATTTTAAAAAATAAACGTTCCCGAAATACCAATTTGCGAATATTTTGTCCGTCAATGTATTCAATATGCACTTATTATTTACCAATATATACGGTTAAACAAGCTATATTCGTCGCTTCAAATATTCTTATTGCTCAATATTGGTAGTCAACTAATACCCAAGTCAAACCATTGGTAATAGCGGGAGTCTTAGTTTTAATTTTAATTTTACGAGTGATCAAAAATATAACCACGTAACTTGGCTTCCATGCAGGGACGGGATAGATCATAAATTGGAGGTATCACACCTAGGCCATTTTAACATCATACTTAGCCTAACAATACATAAAAAATATTCGGTTTACAAAAACGTAACAGCAGCATTTGATTTTCCTCATTGATATTCCCGAAACTGGGTGGCTTGCTGAATGTAGTAGTTGGATAGTTGAATGGTAATAATAAATAAATAATAATCGTTCTTTTATATAAAAAGTTGAAAGGTTACCTATTAAAAATTATTTTTTTTGAGACTTCTTTTTTTGGCCTTCATTATTCTGTTGTAATAAATGAGCACCGATAAAAATAACCTTCCATTCAAAAAGAATGGCGGACTTCCGCTCGCTTGGCCCCGAATATAATATAACTAATCCAATTTAAACAAAATCAAAGAGTGAACAAAAAATAAAACAGATGCATAATTTAATGTAAAAAATGACTAGGCCAAAAGCAAAATGCTTGTTCTTTACATTTGCTTTGTTTACTTTTAAGAATAAGGGGTGAATGTCCATTGTCCAAAAGAATTGAGAAAGAAAATGTTGCCCTCATAATGTCTCTTTTATAATATTTAGTTCGCTGACGAGAAACTTGTTGTACCAACAGTTGTGTGGCTTCCCAGTAACGGCAGTCTGCGAGTGGGGAAGTGTGTCAGATTCATTTCTGAAGTTGGTTTTGTTACTTATTACTTTTACTGAGAAACAGATCGGAGTGGTAAAATAATACCAGCACCCAACACCTACATATATTAAACCCAAATTCCAAGGAATTGATATTGTGCACGCTCTCGTGCTTTGAAAGTTTTCTGATCTCTTTTTTATATGAGCAAAAATCAAAACAAATTAAAACTTTAAATGAAAAATACGGCGTCCACTAACTAACGCAGTTGATATTTTTTATTGACCCTTTATGTATCAATTACAAAATATGTACGTACGCAAATGTTCTGATATAAATTTTGATTAATTTTTATTATTTGACGCCATTGTTTGCCAATTGAAAAATTATTATTTTTAAGTTGGGACGCGGCTTTTTTTTTTGGATCGACATAAAATTATGGAAGAGTGTAAAAGCAAAACAATTTCGTTTATTAAGAACATTTAAATAATTTATATGTATCAAGACACTGTAAATTTAAAAAAATTTCCAAAGATATGTCTGTTCGCAGAACTTTGCGCTTTTTTAATAAGATATGAGATGGATACCACGAATATAGAGTAGTCTAAAAAATTACCTTCTGTAGATATGTCTGTTCAATAGCAGTCTTGGGAAACTGTTAAGCTAATTAAATTTTTGGAGTTTCATCTGGTTTTTTTTTTCCTTTTGCTTTATCATTTTCAATAGGGGTTCATTTATTAAGCACAAATCAGGAATCTTACATGTACGAAATTACGCAGTCATGCCCTTTATTTTAAATAACGCACTACTGTTTATATCTAGTGCCTACTTACCTGCTTTGCTGGAAGCCTCTTTGTCCTGTTGTTCGCTTAACTTATCCTGTAGAAACGAATGAATTACACTGTATGTGTTGATGATTCCAAATATGACACCATTGCACAGAAATGCACTGATCATGACAAGCCACGCCCGAGTCCCACCATCTGGTGGTTCATTAATTTGATCCTCATGTACTGTAATCGTGTTTAATTGAGGTTTAACTGGTATATCCTCAAACGGTGACACCGATTTAAGGTTTATTCCATTTTTGATTATCGATCTTGGTTGGCCATTGGCTACGGTTCCATTCCCATTTGTAGATGTTAAAGATATAGGTATTATATGCCCTTCGATAGATTGGTTTTGATTTAGAGGTTCATTTTCATTCATTTTAATTATACTTTAATCCAAAAATTACTACGCTGTGATAACGTTGGAATGGATCTAAAGTCCACTACTTACTAAAGTAGGCATAACTATGAACAATACAATGTGACTTGCTCGCGGATCAGCTCTTCTCTCAATCAAAGTCCAATTCTGAAAATAAGTAAGGAAAAACAACTTAGGCCCTGTTTTATTGTAAACATATACAAAAAATAACAAGAATGAAAAATGTAAGTGTCTTTAAACTGCAAATAAAAAAAAATACCAATGTCATTCATTTTAACTGCAATTGTACACAGATAAGAGCTTATGGTTATCTCTTTTTGTATACCCTATCCAAACTTTGATACATAGTTTGTAACATACCTTAATATGTTTTTGAAAATTGCGACTATTAAATAAGGTGTGTTAGAAACTATGTATCAAATTTAAAACGTACTTTAATAGTCGTCAAAGTCCATTTAAGCTAAACGTACATTAAGATGCATATTACGCCATACAGCACAGCAAGAGCTTTGTAGTTTATAATCAATTCAAATATGTAGGTACTCTTAATATATTTCCTTGAAAAGGAAAGACGTATGTGTTAACAAACTATCGTCCCCCTTAAGCCTCTAAGACCTCTTAAGCCACCCCATTGCTCTCATAAAATTTAATGGTTTAGTTTCTGAAGCATTGTAAAATATTATGGTGTCCTTATACACTATGTGGAAAATTTGCACATTCATGCTTCTAGGAAACGTAGGTTTTTATTTAAACATATCACCTTTCTTGGAGCATAGAACTAGAAAAAAGTTGTTACAAAAGAGGCAAAGATCAATGCCGCAACGTTGAGGCAGAGAATATGGATAGGGTATCAAACAGTCTACCAAAGCAGACTGTAGCCTATCGATGCATTTTTTATATAACTGAATCCTCTATTTTGTTTACGTTTCTCAATTGCTCTCAAATGTGGCACATCACACCATACTTTAGTCATATTGTCTACAATAATTTTATTACGCTTTTCGAGGTTGTACTAAATGTTGGAAGAAATGCATTCAATTAATCTCTTTGCACTGCAATATTATCATCAGTGATAAGCAAATGCAAATAAAGTGTGTTATATTCTTCAATTTATTTTATTTTTTGTATGTAATTTGTGAATTCTGGAGGCATTAAGTAAAGTGCCAAAAATCTATATAGTTTAGAGAGAAATTTAAACTTTATCTATGTTTGTTTAATGTAATTTACATTGCACCAAAAACATAAATGTGGCATAGACAAGTACTAACATTTAAAAAAGAACGCCAAGTTTGTATTGTAATTATTAAACATTTCACAAATAGAGCTTATATTTTAAAACTTGCCAAGTATAGTATAAACACCCATGTGTTTTATAGACACTTGAAAGACCACGCCCCAAGGTTCTACGATTTAAATCTATATAGTTTAGAGAGAAATTTAAACTTTATCTATGTTTGTTTAATGTAATTTACATTGCACCAAAAACATAAATGTGGCATAGACAAGTACTAACATTTAAAAAAGAACGCCAAGTTTGTATTGTAATTATTAAACATTTCACAAATAGAGCTTATATTTTAAAACTTGCCAAGTATAGTATAAACACCCATGTGTTTTATAGACACTTGAAAGACCACGCCCCAAGGTTCTACGATTTTTGGTTTTAATGATCTGTCAGTGAGCCAGTGATTGGCTATTGTTGCTAATTGGGCCCTGTAACTCGGGAACTACTCATGTATGAGTTAAAAATGTATGGCCTGCTGCTGGGTGTCCCAAAAAATTCTGAAAATTTAATAATTATAGCTGTATTTAAAGCGAAGTTAGAGGGAGGGGTAAAAATGGTCTGAGTTGGTTCGTTTAAATAAGGGTGTAGTGTCAAAGTTGATAGAGAACTTAATATTACCGTTTAATATTGACATCTTAAGACCACCCTTATACCATTTATATGTTATAAAGCGCCTAACACCTATCTTCTTCAACTATTGTGTGTGTAAAAATATATATTTTTGGTATGGATGAAAAGAACATACAATGTTATTACGATTATGAACATTTGAGAAGCTCTAATGACAGTTTACATATTCATGTACCTATGTCAGTCTTTTGCAAAATGGTAAGCAAATATGGACTTACCGTGTCTAAAACCGCATTGATAGAGGCCAATCAGATTGTTGAGAAATGGTTTTAGGCGCTAGCTAGTTTAGCAGTTTCTATGTCCTCGGCAATGAATATGACAATAAAATCAAAAATATGTTTTCGTTTCCTATGGGAATTTTCGAAAACAACAACATTTTGTGAAAAAGCGAACATAAAAAGTAGGCGTGGCAAAACATTTTATATGGCAAACTTGTAAAGGAGGTCAGTGTTTTTTTTTAGTTTAGCTTCTAATTCTTTACCTCTTTAACTTTAGCTTAAAAACATTTTTACACTTAACCATTTCAGAACTCTAGTGAATGTGTGGTCCAAATTTCAGCTTAAGTTCAAAGACCTACAAATTGCGCACGGAAAAATTCGGGGGTCTACGATGAATATTAAGGGGTAGTTACAAACTATGTGTCAATATTAATATACCCTTAGGATAGGGTATGAAACACCTCGAGAAGTAACCACAAAAACTCTTAATACGAAATTTGAATCAAATCTGTCGAAAAGTTTAGCCGTAGGTAGGGCTTCAGATACAAAACAATCCACAACAAAAATATGGTACAAATATTGACAACATATTAAATATTTATAGACAAATAAAAAATTAATAAATTTATGAATTAAAAGAGTAGTGTGAAATTAAAAAAAATAAATTCACTTCAGTTTAAACAATAGATTGCGTGTAGATACACGGTGAAACTGGGCATAGGTTAGTAAATATTCAAATAATACTTTATTGTTTTTATTGCTACTTCTATATAGGTAAATATATTCTATGCTTAGTTGTCTTAAATTAGAAAGAACTAATTACGAATTATTTACGGCCCCATTTTTGGTAGGTTTACTACTAGCAATAACATTGTCAATCGCGATTTTTGGAAACTTTTTTTTTTTACTCCGGAGGGACAACAGCAATTAAAACAACTATAATTTAAGGAATATTTAGTCTTTGTTAAATAAGGTGAGGTTTTCTTTTTGGTTTATTATTTAGGATCACTTTTGTATATATTAAGTGTCAATAATAAGTGGCAGACTTACGGCAAAAGTCAGCAAGAATGGAGGGAAGATATAAATCAATACAAGAATTGATGCTATTCTATCTAACTAACACACTTTTTTTGTCGTCATGTCGTTTTTGCATTTTCTAAGAGCCATAAAATACGGACATAAATGCATAGGCTTTTAATAAAGGGAACCATTTCATTAAATACGTAAGAGAAGATAACGCAATATGTACACTCATTTCAATGATAAAACCTCAAAACGTTTTTCAAGAACACTCTGATGTAGATAGATTTTTAAGATAAGACCAAATTCAAATTATCGCAAATTCAATATATCGTATTCTGTGATATAATAATTTACATTCATTTCAACTCAAAAGTGGTCCTAAATTCGTGAGCGTTACGACAAGGGAGCTCGTACAAACAAAAAATTTAAACAAAAGGTTTAAGAGTATTTATTCAGTTTTATTATTCACAAAGGGAGACAAGACAACTCACAAATCATATTCTGGATTTAATTTTAAAGAGCCAAAAAAACATGTTTGTTTACTCTTAGCCGACGACATGTTTCTTTATTTTCGAAAAGCTATCCAACAAATTATTAGGTAGGAACTTTGGTCAATTATAATCTGTCGAGTTTGACCATTTTCACTCATCACATATATGACTACTGGACGAATTTCAATGCCATTTTTGTTTGAAATACTTCTTATCCCCAAAATTCTTTAGACCTCAGTTAAAGTCAAAAGTAAAGGGGAAGAACATTAAAATTAACACATGATGATCATTTGAAAGATTCGTTTCCATTCTATTGAATGAGAAGTGGAACAATGTTTTCCGGGGGCAAAAATAACCAAATGAAGTTTTGATGAAAATCCTTATATTAATTGCACACTCTTTTGATAAATTCTTTTGCATTTCATAAATTACATTTTAAAACAAAAATGCGGTAAAGGTGCGATCAGACGGTCATCCAAACTTGTAATCCGGATGACATCCTGACGTCACTATGACGTAGAATTTGTACTAAAGTTGTCATCCAATTCTACGTCATAGTGATAGTAATATCTACGTCATAGTCTAATTATATCAGATATAAATAATATAATATATTATAGATTTAACGGATAAACGATAGATAAGGGTTTAAAGAAATAATAATTCTCTATAACAGTTTTCCCCTTAAAAAAAATATTACTTGCCTAATATGTAGTATGGTACATCGTACATAGAAGATCTTTTCTGACGTATTGTAAAATATGATTGCATATGTATGTCCAGGGTGGCTCCCTACTAAGGATCTTCAACTCCCTTTCCGCAGGCGAAAGGTACCGCTGGATAGTACACGTACGACGGGCGACTTTCATAAGAGATCGATGATTAAAGCCAAAGAATTCTAAAGTTTAAAATTCGCGTATTTGAAATTTCTGATCTCAATAGTTTTATAAAGCATATATCATTATGTCTTTAAAAAATAAAACACCAAGAAGTCTCAACCATACACCTATAGTATTTTAAATTTAAATTTTTCTAGATTTGCATGCCTACCTAAGACATATACATTTAACAATGAAACACACTTTTTTCGAACTAAAGAAAACAAACCGTGCAAAACATTTTTTTCAGCCACTAAGCGGTAATATTGTAAAATTGACATGTCATGTTTAAGATTATGTGAACATGAATAGTTAATATTTTTTAATTTTAATCACCTCTTTAAAACAGGAACTTTTTGTATTAGTAAATCGTACACCAACTATTTAAAAAGATATTGTAAAAGAAATGCCCCCACAAAAAACTACAGAAGGTCAAAAATATTCTGAACACACGCGTATAAAATACGACAAGAGTGTCACAAGTACGTATACGAAACGAATACAAATGCAAATTTTTTCGAATATTTTTGGTAGCCGACGTCTTCCCCATGCGTTGTCTAAGGAATGAATGAATAAATTGTTAAATTTTTCGGAAGTAGGTACATTATATTGATTTGAAATACAAAACGTCAAGCAAAATTTATTACAGCAGAATAAACACTTTTTTGTGAAACCGACGTAAAACCAACCAAGACACTGCACTAACGGGGTTCGAGCGAATAATAATTCTGTAATATTAAATACGCGTTGTAGTTGCGCTAATTGGAGCACTTTTATGAGCTTCTTGTCGAACCGACCTTAGAACTAACTAAAAAGTTCGAAGCACATGTGAGCTTCTGTCCAAGTGCCAATATGTCATGCCTTTATGTAGAATGAAAAAAAAATGGTTTGTTTACTTTTAATAGAAATAAATCAAACATGTTCGAGTTGTATATGACTACATACATAGCAGTGGGTGTTATTGACACCTCTAAGATGTGGTATTAGTAAAAATTAGGAATTAACTATTAGCTTACATAACATACTCTACGAAAAATGTTTAAATATCCAATAAAAGCTTCTTACAAACGAAATTTGCTTTTATGAAAAGACCAATATATATGTTCATACAAAAAGTTGCACAATGTAATGAATGCACAAATGAAGTTCAAGGTCGAGGTCTAGTTATAGATGTTAGGTGAATAGGTTTGGTAAATTTTAATGAAATATTAGAATGATATAGCATGCCTTTTTAAAGAATTTTGATGTTCATATATATGTAGGGGTCGGGAGCCATTAATTTATGTAATTGACACGTAATTTTGACACATAGTTTGTCGCACCCTTTTATATTTATCGCTGAAATTTTGGACATATACATACTCCCTAGAGTCCCAAAATGGTAGTGGTTAAGTTTTTTTCATACGCTCACAATACAGGAAAAACCGTTTTAATGCTGTAGTTGACAAAATAGCGGGTTAGAACCTTAACGAAATATGTAGACATAGACACTAAACTGAAACTCCTTTACAAGTTTGAAATATAAAGTTTTTTTGCCAGGCCTACTTTTTGTAAATATTTTTTAACAATATTTCGACTTCATCGAAAATTTCTATAGAAAACGGAAAATATGTCCAATTAAATATTTTGCCAAAATTTTTTTTATATTTATATGTAATATTTGCAGCTAGAAAGCCGAAATTTGGGGCACATGTTCCCTAGAGTTCCGAAATGGTTAAGTATAATTTTTTTTATACGCCCACTGCCACGCTCACTGTTTAGAAAAAAATTTTAAAGCTACAGAATATGCCGTTTTCATCGAAATTTCTGTAGAAAACGGAAATTATGTGTAATAATATATTTTGCCAATTTCTTGTATATTTGCTACATGTAATATTTTCAGCGAGGAATCTGAATTTTGGGAAACATATTCTTTAGGGTTCCGACGTGGTTTAATAAAGGAGTAAAGTTTTTAAAATAAATTGTCTTGTAAAAAAAAATGATATTTAAATAATAAAAATTGTATTATTAATTAAGGCCGAAAGGTAATAGTATTAAGTGATATAGTTAAGTTTAGAGCGTCCAATCTAGAATAAGTATCCTGTTAATTTTGAGTTAGATTTAATCATTTTTGTCTAGTTTGTAAGCTTTATTGAAAGAAAATAAAAAATAGATGTAAAATTGAAAAAAAAAAAGTTCAGACATGGTTAAGCATGTTTTTTTTTATACGCCCACTGCCACCCTCACAATTTAGAAAAAAACGCCGCTTCCAATGTTCCGTGATAGAGGCTTTTACGGCAATTGAAGAACAGGCGAATTTAGTTAGTCCTGCAATGATAAAACCAAGCAAACATCTGTCCACCGGCTAGGACCAAACTTTACTGGTGAAAGCAGAAACTTCGGGGTGGTTAAAGATTCAAGTAAGAATTACCCTAGGAAATACCTGCTACTTCCTATTGGCAAAACAAATGGTTTCAAAACTCCTAACCCGAAAGACGAAGTGTAAGCTTTATGAAACTGATCCCACCAGTTCTGCTGTATGGTGTTAAGTGTCGGAAGATAAGAGATACTAAACTCTTTTGAGAAAAAAATTCTAGCGAGGAGGGCGAATGGAGGATAAGATACAAGCGCGAATTCTATGAGCTGTACCAAGATCTGGATGTAGTTCAAAAAGCCAAAACACATCGACTAGTTATATGTTTTGGGTGTGATTAAAATGGTTAGTTCATTAATCACGCGTTACTGCTCATTTATTTCTTTTATTAACCATTTGTTTATTAAACTGGGGTTTTTATTTGTTTAACTGGCCATTTAATTACCATTTGAAGATAATTTCAATTAAAAAATGAACGCCAATTACGTTCTCAAATTTAAGTCTTGAGACGGATTAAAACAAAATAAAGTTTGTCATACGAATACTCTATAAGAAGCGATATAAGAGATATAAGACAACATACACATCACTTGACAAGTTTTTTTTTTGTATAAGAGAATTTGACTCTTCTTCTTTGTTGTGGTTTCAAAATTTGTGCAAAATTTTGAATGTTAGATAAATGGTTAGTTGCCACGCCTCTTTTAATTTTTTAATATACACAGGTTTTCAAATTCTACCTCCACATATAATTCCTTTTTTTATATCAAATCTATCTATGTAATTAGGACTATTTAATTTTAATTCAATAATTTATTTTATTTGAGAGTGCACCGTGCAACTGCATGATATAATTTATAATATTTGTATTATTATTCATACACATACAATACATAAACCACGCCCAACGTTATTCATATAAATACGAGTAAGCTCACACAATCAACTAGCAACTTCACATTATCAAACTAGAGTTCAATTAAATAAATTGCATTACTCAGATTATATTTGCAACAAGTAACCGTTGGGCAATACTGGTGAGGTTGAAATGTAAGCTTAATTCAATTTTAATAATGGTTCGGGTTAAGTTACTATGAACTGTCTTAGGTTAGCAATAATTTGTGAAATGGACAATGGAACTTTCAATGCATTATGTAGTTATAATATAAAAAGATTATCATAACTAGTGTGAGCGTCAAAAGTGAGTTAACATTTAGTATTTACCTTTTTGTGTTAAGTAAGTTTACACCACTTTGACAAAAATTGTAGGTTGAATTATTAACAAAATACTCATATAGATAGTAATTCTATTCCTGAAGCTCAGACGAGAAAAATGTGGTACAGTAGAGGGTTCTATCATCACCCCAACTCAAGTTGTAACAAATTAAAATAAATAACTACTATTTTGGGGTAATATTAGATATAGCTAGAAAAACCAATTAACATATTTTCTAGACCTAATATAATTACGCAAAAAATGTTAATAGCATCGTGTAATTTTATAAGCCCAGCAAAAAGCCTGACGCCTTAAGTAAAAATTCAAAATCTACGTTTTTCACCTTTTCATTTCAAATTCATTTTTCTCAAAACGGAAATACTTTATCCATAACATCCATAACAGGATAAAGAGTATAAAACCCAAAGAAACGCGTGGTATGACTTGAGTTGTAGAGAGGCTATCAGGGTAAAGAGGCGAGCTTTCGGTCTTCTAAGGCCAACCCAACTGAGGAAAACTCGAAAATATTCAAACGAGCCAGAAATGACTCCAATGCCCATATTAATCGTGTCAAATTCTCCTACGACCAAAAGTTAAGGCAAAAATATGCGTGCATTTGGGATCGATGATACGCTTCTTCAATGAATTAGAAACGTTTAATTCAAGTTGTTTTGGACGGTTTCAAGTCTGCAGCTTACATGTTCTTACAAGCAACAAAAAGTGCTAAGATCAAAAACAGAAGGCCCAATTTCTTTTGTAATTATTAAAAATCTGACAAATAATAATATATATATTCATACGTAAATTCTTACAAAGTTATTTTTATCAAATCAAGAGGATTAAAATTTAGTCTAAATATTATTATTTAAATTACGCATATATGCAAATTGGATATTTTGTGACCACTCGAGCAAAGTCCCAGTCGGCTTGTAACCTTATATAAAAAGGAATGTTTCAAAGACAAGAAATGTTCTATGCTTACAGTTTATTTCCTTATGAAAGGGGTGACGGATATGTACTGTGAGCATCAAAAGTAAGTAAACCAGCCAAGACACTTTGGCTACATTAGCTCCACCATATCGAGCGAATGGACAATAGAGCTGCAGCCAAGGGGATCTTCGAATCTCAGCCCCAGGTTCGAGACGACAAGGAAGACCGAACCGCCGTTTTAAAGACCAACATTTATATATAAATATTTGATTTGATGTTAGCTATTTTTCGCCAGGCAGGCGCCTATGGCAATAGTTCCTGAGTCGCCCGCTACGCAGGATTACTGGAATTCAACTCTCTTTCAGCAGTCGGCAGGTTCCGGTCACGAAACTTCGTTTCTCCGCTAGCCCTTTAAGGGCTCATCCGCCACCAACACACTGACTAGTGTTGAAAATGCTTAATAGACTTAGTTCCAAATATGACGTGAGCTGTCGTAAAGTATCTGCCGTCTTATAGTTTGCAGAAGGACTTTGAACTCTGTAAATGAGTTAGCCAATAGATTCTTTATTCTTAATTGGACACATTAGTGATATTTGAGTTATTTTTTTATAACGATGAAGTGCTAAGGTTGCTAGAAATTTAAAAATCATATAAGAATAAATATATTTTATTTCATTTATTTCAATACACTGAAATTATTTGACCTAAACTTTCCAACTTCCTTCACAATTTTTTTAAACCCAGTATATTTACCTAATAAAACATCATTCAATTATCACTAATGTGACCAATTAAGAATCAATAATCTATTGGCGAAATCATTTACACAGTTCAAATTGAAGCATTCCTTCTGCAAACTATAAGCTCTGTATAAGGCTAGAGGTTGAAAAGCCGGCTAACCATCAATTGAATCAGACACTCGATTGTCAATAGACATAGAAACATGTTAGGGATAACAATTAAAGAAGTTCTTTATTGATGATAGATTCAATTTGTATGTCGGATGAACCAATTGTGACTGTGAAGTGTTCTTTTCCTCTCAAATATTCCATATTAAATATAAATGCGAACTTTGAAATTGCGGTTGAGAAATTGAATCGACAGAGGAACCGGCTAACTAAACTAATTAAATTCATATCGGCGCCAGTCATGTGAATTTAATAATAAAAAAACATGATGTGACGTTTGCAATACCAAATACATAAATTCTGCACCCACGGCTTGGGCATATACATTTTATTTTAATACGGAAATAAGCAATTAAAACCCTCCTCCAGCAATCTTCAAGCGAAAGTCTAATTAGATACCTTCTCCAGAAGTTATCTTTTTTAAATAATTGAATATACTTCAGTTATAAAGTTGAATTTATTATTCAAATACGTACATTTAAAAAATAGAGTATTTATATCGTCGTTTAACTATCGTTGAACCTTTCTCTTCAATATTTAATGGTTTAATCGAGTCAATCACAGTACTAGTGGAAATGGTTCTTACATTCAATAACGTGGTGGTGCTAGATTCGGATTTTTGCACCATTTCATCTGAAAGTAATAATATATTGATTATGAAATGTTAGCTTTGTTTATTGAAATAAATAATACCATTTTCGGTCTTTATAAACTCCATGCACAAAGCTCCTAATATTGAAGGAATCCCAGCAATGATGAATGGAACTGTATACGAACCAGTTTCGTCATATATTTTCCCCGCTAATACTGGACCCATTGTCAATGGCATAGCTACAATGCCCAAAAAAAAACCGATAGCTTGCGTTGCACCATTTGGCCCACACAATTGATAAGCAATTGGACCCAAAACTGGGAAAAACATTCCATCAAAAACTCCCATTACTAACGTGCTCAAAATAAGTAAATTATAAGACTCGATTGTAGGTAACATTACAGTTATAACGCCGATTCCAAGCATGGACCATTGATGAAGTCTTATCTTGTTTACTCCCGGAATATCAGATATAACTCCAACAATAAGTCGACCAATGCACGATGCTGCTCCTATGCACATAATAGGAAGGCTAGTGTTCTTCCTAGGAAAATTGTCTTCAACAAACTTGGCCATATGCACATAGGACACATAATAACCAGAAAGAGCAAGAGCACTGCTCAAAGTCCAGATTATGTAAGGTTTTTTTTTCCAAATATCAACATTAAAGGCAGAGCCTGAACGTCTCTCTGTCACTTGTGCCGTTGGGCACTTCATTGGGCTATAAACAAATGCTGCCACAATTAGGAAACAGAAGCAACCTGCTAAAACATGCAGCGCTGTGATCAAGTTGTACTCCAATAGAATGTAAGACAGAGTTGGTGGCATTATCACTGTAAATATACTTGCTCCTGAACAAACAAAGCCGTTTACTTTCCCTAGATATCGCTTAAAATATATTCCCAGGATGGAAAGTGTTGGGGTGTACACCAGAGATGAACCCAAACCAAAGAGAAAACCATATGTTAGAAGAAGAACAGTGACATTTCGAGGAGCTAGCGAGGATAACAAGAGGCCCATTACACTTATGACGGCTCCAAGAAGAGTAGTACACGGCATTCCAATCTTATCGGCCAGCATTCCAGCAATTGGTGAAAAAAAAAGTGTTGTTCCAAAAGTAATCGATCCAATAAGAGCTTAAAAATACAAAAAATTATAGGTTCGCATTTGTTAAACAAATGGATCTTACATCAAAACTTAAACTTAACTTTTATTTTCGAAGAACTATTTCATTTGCAAAACACTTTCTTAATTTCTTCTGTACTAACCTGCTTTGCTGGAAGCTTCTGGGCCATCCCAAGCTGCGAAATTCCGTTGCAAATATGAATATATAACCGAATATGAGTTAATTAATCCAAATATTAGGCCCAAGCAAAGAAATGCGCTTATCATAACTAACCACGCTCGAGGTCCTCCATCCGGTGGATTATTTTTGGAAGAGATAACATTATGCTGTATTTCAGTAATGTTGCCATGCAATTCGTCTGGATTCGAGTAATGAACTGCCAAATTATTAACACTTGGAATTCCAGAAAAATGTTGCTTTACTACCGATGATTCCAAAGATTGCTCTTCGTCCATAATATTTGTCTTTACGACGACTTTGATGCAAACTAAAAGTTATAACAGAGATGCGTACCTCTTATCTTCATCAATCTCGAAGTAAAGGTTTATCTCGTTTGCTCTAGTTTGCTTGTACGTACTTATAATAACAAATTAATGGCATACGAAGCAATATAGACAGAAAAATAATTAGCTGAGTATATAGATGCTTACATTTTATAACAGAACAATCTTTATATTTCTTCTGGACTACAAATGCTGTGTTAATACTTCTTATCAGGGCGTAAGTTTGCACGCACGTTCTTCGTCGAAATCTCAGATACTAATGGAATATCTAAGATTCCTTATTCATGAAAGTAGATTTACCTGAGATAAAAAATTTTACATTACAAACCGGTTTGAAAATATAAGATGAGAACAAGTGCATGGTTAACCACAGGGGTGCAATAGGTACATACAATAGAATTAGATAATACAACGCATTGTGTTAAAATGGAAATCAATGCGTACAATTCTAATTTACTTGTTTGCACTGTAATAAAATGAATCAATCACATATACACAAACCATACGATCAGAACCCACCGATATCAGCGGTGAACCCAATTTAATTTGTATACCAATATGGCATTCAATGACAAAAATACTCAAAAGTAAACCAATACGTTTTAAACAGAGTTTAATTAAAAAGGAAATTGATTTCGTATTTACAAAATAAAATTCAAAACTATTGCTACAACTTTTTAATAGGTACCCACTTACTACCAACAGTATAGTTTCTAACATAATGGATTAAATAAACCCCTTTAATTAATAAATTAATTTTTTAAAATAACTAAGTTTTTTTTAAAAGTCAGCGCTGGAAATTGATGATAAAAAAGGTAAAAGGATTTTCGTAATCATATATCATAGGGTAGTGGTACCTTTCCCGAACATCCCCAGTTTTCGAACACTTTTTGGAAAAATCGAAATAACTTCGTTGTTTATTCAATGCACACCTTCAAATAAAAAAAATATATGGCGGCACATTCCTTCTCCAATACCAAAGAGTTTCTCACGGATAGAATAAAGTAGCATGTGCTAAAATATGATCAGTTCACATGATACTTTCGATAAATGCCATGAAAATGTTAGTATAACCTGTAAGTGTTTTATTTTTCATATAGATGCATTAGTAATTAATATTTGAAGAAAATTTGCATCAAAAATTAAAGTTTGCTTGTTTTTTTAGTGTTTAAAAATAGAAAATAAAATTTTCTCGAGTTTCCTTCTTACGAACATTTGTTCGGAAATAGGCACTTGCTTAATTTTTTATTTTTTTTATTTTTCTATAGACTGTCTTGGATTTTGTGTAACTTAAACTGCGAACAAAATTAGTATTCCTATTTTCGAACACCTATATGTCCACCATATAAAACCAACGAATAAGTGTTCGAAAATAGGAAACAGGGCAGTTTTGTGGTTTCCTGTATTCGAACAGCTTAATAACATATCATCTCATAGGTCAGTAAATGAATCGAAAAAAAATACTAAGAGTCTTTATTAAAACCGAACCGATGGGTATTCGAAGTGCGAGTAGAGAATTCGGGGTTCCGATCATAACAATCCATGATAGGGTTGACGGTAGAGCTCCTGATAAGCTCCATAGGCCTGGACCTGCGACTGAAATGTGAGTAACATGTGTTTCTGCAGAAACTAAATTGGTAGATGTAGTGCAAAAAATCATGCAGGAGGCATTTCGTTTAAAAATGAAAGGTCTAGGAAAAAATTGGACAACCGTTTTCTATAAAACCATTACGAACTATCCTTTAGTACTCCTGAGACAATCGGTAAGGCCAGATCAATAAAAAGAAAAGAGAAAACTTGCAAGTGGTTCACCGATTTGGAAAAACATTTAGAAGAAGAGAACGCAAATTTTCAACAGCGACGAAGCATCTTGCAGCACTGAAAACGGTGAACGTTATTGGCCCAAAAGTGGTGAAACATTGCCTTCTGTGGTTGCTTTTTCCAAATCAGAAAATACGTTCAAAAAATATGAAATAATTGGGTTGTGTTTCATGCGGAGACTCTGTGAAAGAGAACCGAAACATTTTATTAGAATATTGTTAACGATTAGAAATAATTGGCTTGATTATTGAATTGATAATAATAATGAAATAATTGCTATAAGGCATAAAAACATTTGAGTTTCTCTATTTAATTTATTAATTTATTAAATATTTCTACCTCAATGCAAGTAATTTTTACAGCTTATTAAATAATCAAACTCAGTAAACTGTTCGAGAACTGGTGCCACTACCCTAATATGAATCGATCGCCTTTCCATTTTACACACCTGACAAATATTAAATGAGCTCTCACATGAAAAATCATATATTTAGAAATGAACATATGTAATTAAAAACAAGGTATCAGATTTCCACAAGCGAAAGTTCTCGTACCGGTTTTGATGTTTTTGACGGCTTTTTTATTCAATTTATAAAAAGAAAGCTGTAACGAGCTAGTATTTTTTAGTTTTAACCAAATTTTACAGCTGTCAGTTTAGTCTTTGCAGTTGAAAAATATATCTTCGCACACACAGTGGTTGGAGAAGATAGTCTTTGGGTCGTGTATAGGCTGTTTACGGCTAATATTTATTAATTTTTTAAAAACGCACTTACAGGTTCCAATAAAATAGTTAACAAAAGTACCTATATTTATGTAGAGATATCATTTGCGGCCCGAGCAAACAAAGCTGAGGAAGCGTAGGTTCCATTCACAAGGTATACATTTTTTTGTAAACAAACGAGGATCTATATAAAATACATCATAACACATCACAAAGGCGCATAAGTCTTACCAAAAGTCTCTAATCTCCATATATAAAAATGTCTTTGAAAAAAGTTTTAAAGATCACAAACAAATTTATTCAAAAAATGGATTTGCAAAACCGTCTCAAAAAGTAGCTTTTGTTGCAGACCTTGGATTTTTGAAAGCTAAACCAATTCGGATCAGATCTAAGAGGCTACACAAAAACACGGTTAATGGATATTTATTAATATATATTTTTTAATATTGTTATACACAATAGTAATTAAAGGAACACCAATTCCGATTCATTCTACACCAATTTTGTTGTCATGGCAAGACAAGTGCACAATCTCTCCATTGGGATATCTTACAAATGCACTTTGATTAGTGAATCGCTTTTTACAGACAGGACAAATACTAAAATCAGTGATAGTAACACACTTTTTCTCTTGATGCATACGCTGTTCCTGGAAACGAAGGCATTCTGCAGTGAGGAGGCCTTTAAGAATTTGATGATGGCGTTTTCTCTCCATCTGGGTCCGAATAACAGTTTCCATATAATTTTGTAACCGATGAAGTGGCATCTCATCGGGCAGGTGCTGAAGATACAATATTTAATTTAATAACTTAAAGTACTTTCAAGACTTACGGGCCACACTTTGGCAGGATTTATGTTAACTGCATATTTGTTGAGCAATTGCAAGACAATTTCTGAGTTAGGTTTCACAAAGTCGGGATGCAGGTCAACGCCTTGATATGGTGGTGCTGTTAAGGGGTTTAGTATCGTCTTTAAAAGCATTGCGAAAATATCATGTTCCTCAGGGTAGACTTCTTCACAATACTCCGAAGCTTTTTCTACGTTTCCCAGAATCTGAATGTAGATAGCGAGAACCTTTTCGTGTTTTTTCAATTTACCCAATATAAGTGCACGTTCTTCTAGCAGTATATTTGATGGTAACTCCTGTAAAACTGTTTCAGGAGAGTATTTTTCAGATTTTTTTAGAAAATCGTACATTTTCGAACGGTAGTTGTCAAGTTGTTGAAGCTTTTCACTAACAAGAAACGAAACAATTAAATTGATAATACACAAATCGGAGTTGAACAATACTTTTTTTCTTCGCTGCAACAGCTTTTGGATTCTTCCATCAAAGTCTGGATCTTTTCACGATACTGTTTCACGAGAATGTTATGAAATAATGGTTTCGGTTCGTTCCAAACATTAACAATGTGCTCCAAGTAGGGTATCACTAAATTCCTATGACCAATCAAAAGAAAATCAAGAACTTTAGCTCTGGGAAGACTTTCCACTTCTATGAAATCATCGGTGAAGATTTTTAACCCGTCCTCAGGATGTTGACGCAGCACCCAGTCTGAGCACTCAAATATTAAATCCTTGTGCTCACTTCCTAAGTCTTGTAAATATCGAATTGTCCTCTCGTGTCCATATAAACTTGATCCTTCAATTGATGCCTGTGCTTGGAGTAACTCCAGGGCTTTCTTGTGTTTGCCGTTCGTTTGATATAAAATTATCAGCTCACTGATTTTGTCGTGTTTTTTTAGAGTTTTTTCCGATTCATCTAGATGACATTGTTTAAGGCGAAGCAGGGGAGCTACCAAAGAATCATTTGTCTGGAAAAATAATGAAAATAGTGCTAGATCATTAAAGCTCTACTTGTGTTTTGAAGACATATTTTTTTTTCTATTATCTGCAAAACACGATTGTGAATTTCAAATGCATACCTCTATTTTCTGACATTTCATATTTTCGGGAACAGTAAAAAAAGAGTTTCGACATGCAAGTTACCAACTAGTTTCAGATACATCACGTATTATCACATTTGGTTGGTTGTTTGTGGCATTATGGCAATTCGTGGTCATATTCGAAATGAAAAACAATTGTTGTCTTTAACTAATCATTATATATCTACTCCACCTATTTTTTTAACTATAACGTACCGCAAATAACGTTGTCATTAATTACTTAAAATAATTCATAAGTATTTAAAAACTCTTATATATCACAAAGTAATTTCAGAACTAATTCACAATTTATTTTAAACCAATTGGTAAATATATTCTACAGTTTTGCATGTGCCTTTATTATACTCAATTCAAATTCAAACCCATTAAATGGTAATAAAATTGTTGAATTATGCTAAGTATTTATTTAAATATAAGGCTTCAGAACTATGTACTTTTTGTGCTTTCTCGTAGTTTGACAAAAAAAAACATTTGGATATTTATTTGGTTTAAAGACTATACCTACAAAACCTAAAAAAACCCAGGCGAGTACTTTTTCGAATCGAACGACAACGGTTTTTAACATTTAAACAACTCAGCTGTTTGTGGATAAATACTGTTGACCGCCGCTCAGATACTTCCTGAGTTGTTTAAATGTTAAAAACCGTCTAGCACTTATTTTGACCCGTCAATCAACCCAGAAAAAAAAAGTAACTTCATGTCGATGAGTTAATTTTGCTCGAAGAATAATTATTTTCAACCTACCGGCGACAAAAAACAAATCTTACAGACTCCTACTATAACGACGCTTATACCTTCACATTAACATTATTTAATTCATTTTGGTTATACCAAAGTTTCTCCCAGATATCAGTCTGAAGTGAAAAAGTTTTTGGAATCTCCCTCTACAAACAAATCATTTTATGTAATTATTTTCACGTTATTACCTGTAAGTAACACTTCAGCAAAGTTGTATCAATAATCGAAAGCAATGATGATTTTAAAGATCCCTTTGTGCCACTGAGTCTGTGAATCTCTTTCTGCCTTGCAACAGCAAGAAAGTCAATTAATGCCATAAGAGCATTTTCCAAATCTTTATCCTCCAGCACAGGTATATTTGGAGTATCCGCTTGTGGGTTACTTTTGGATTGATCTTGCAGTAAATTGGGAAACAGTCGGATCACATCATACGGATCCGCTTCAGCTTTCTGAAATTCGCTCATTGCAACAGAAAATTGCATATTGGCAAATAGCTCCTTTGCATAGCGAGTATGAATTTGTCGTATAGTTTCTGCTTTAATTTCTTCTGGTTCTTCAGAGATATTCTGCAAAAAAAACTTACTAGTTTCTTCCAATATATAATATAAACAATTTTACAGTCAATTCGATTGCTAGTTGAAATTTTTTTTGTTGTAATAAATTCTGTCGCTGTGTGGGGATATCAACTAATCTAATAAACCAAAGCTCAGATATTGCAGCTGCAAAGATGGTCCCATTTCCTGATCGTACCAGAAATTTTACCTTACCCAGTTCAGGTATACTTTGAACAAGTGTGTCTTTATTAATTCCACTGCTTTCCAGACAACGAACTTCAACACCATTTGCTGTGCGTCCAATAGCGAAAGGTTCATCCCAAACTAAATATAGATTAAATAAAAATGAACTAAACTTTCAAAACTTCTTACTTAAATCCAAAACTGAGCTACTCCATGTCAATGGTTTAAGAGAATTCTTAGTCTCAGCTGTAGAAACTGCAGACTCTTTACTAGTTTGGGTTTTCGACTGCAATTCTCTCGTTTTTACGAAATCATTTGGGTCTATAGCAACCAAATATTCATCCTTTGAAACCCCAAACATGTGATTTTTAATCAAACAAATACAGGGATCCATGCTATGAGAGGATGAAGTAACAATTAAGTCATGCTTTTCTGGAGTTTTAGAAAAAATCTGCAAGTAACTAAAACTAATTATTTCTTCTTTTTTTTTGAGAAAAACATTGTTGAACATACATTATATATAACATATTCGTCCTTAAAACCGACACATATAACGTCATCTATCCAACATAATGCCTTAGGTACATCCTTCAATTCTATATTAATTGGAAGTGGACAAAGGCGATCTAATTTCCAATAATAGAATTGTAGTTTGCGTTTGATAGCAACACACATTCTTATTACAGTGGCTGTTTCTCCAGTCTGTGACTTGGGTGTCTAGCAAAAGGGGAATTGTTACAGATAAAATATTTTTAATTTAAATTAATCTTACCTTAACGTCTAATGTGAATATGCTACTTCCCTTAGTTTCAACAGAACTGTGTATAAATGCAAAATTTAGGCGACTTATGTCGCAAACATTGATCATATTGTCAGTAAGGATAAAAAGTAGATTTTCTTCAGCAATCACTTCCATTTGGTTAATTGCCTTTTTACTGAAGTTCTTATTAAATTTTAGCAACTGGAGATCTATTTTGTTATCCACTTCATTAGCTTGCACAGAGTACATAATTAATTGACCACTGCGTGTCCCCAGAATAACATTATTTTCTAAAATAGTTTGCTTTTTATCAGAATCAATATGTGCAAATTGAAATTTTACAAACCATATGCTGCAATCGACTCTATATGAACACTTTGCTTTAGAATAGAATAAATATTGTATGCTTGATGCATTTTTAACAAAAATGTCTGCTATATTTGTTTCTTTTAATTCTTTTAAAGATGTAGCTAATTTTGATAAACAAAATTTCCTTCTAGTCAGCTGAGTTGACAGAAAGACGGCGACATACATATATGATAACGATTTTTGTGATTCGCAAGAAGCTGCTAGCGTTACTTGGTGTTTTGCTCTACTACCCCAGTGGCGGGTGTTGGAACCGTTGTCGAAATTGTCGAAATTGAAAGATTACATAAACTAGTACAATTCTTGAAATTTTATTTTTAAATTTGCATAAATAACATTTTATTTATATGCTTTTAAAATAATAATAAGTCCATAGAAAATATTTTTATTTTTTGGTGCATATGTTTAGCATAAGTTACATAGCTATATGTATACAGCATTTCTCAAAAGCAGATCAATCCCATTATAAAAAAAATAAGTGTCTGAACAGATGACGAGGAATACCTCATGTAACAAACGATCAAACATTTTACTTCCCGTAAAAAGCGGAAGTTTGAATGTAATAGAGAATTGGCTTTTTAAATTCTCTATTACATTATATATTAATATATTATATTATATATTAAAATTCACTAAAATACCTCTAAACGGTTGCGTAGTTATACAGGTTCGAAGTATTTAAGCGGCCTTTATGCAACGTTTCGCAATGGATATTATTATATGAACCATAGTCATATGCATCCGTTTGTTTAAATACAACATTCTTTGTGACAAGTGGCACCTCTGGTTCAGGAGTGATTTTTTTTTTATTACAGAAACAAAGCTTGAAGTTATTATCAGCTGTTTGTCAAATTCAAGCAAAGTGGCGATCTATATATATAAATTGAATTATTAATAATTAATTTTTTTAGTTCTGCATATCTCGCCATACAGATTTATTTGCTTAAAACACTACAAAATGATAATTATTCGAAATTCGTTTAAAGTATTATCAAAGTGTTATGCATTCCGAATAATAAGAGTACGATTCTTCTTTAAGGAGCGAGGTAGTACATATTTTAATTAAAAAACCTTTTCAGGCCTGTAGCAGCACGCCTAAACAAACGATCTTCCCTGGAGCAAGAGCTCCTTTTATTAAAACTCCTAAACTAACAATGCCTGAAGATGTAGCTCCGATTCCCATTTACCGTGTTATGGAGTCCGACGGCTCGATTCCAGATATTACACAAGATCCAAATCTTAGTAAAGACGTTGTTCAAAAAATGTTCCGCGATATGGTCCTGCTTAACACTATGGATAAAATTCTTTACGAATCTCAGCGCCAAGGTCGTATTTCATTTTACATGACTAACTACGGGGAAGAAGCTTCTCATATAGGTAGCGCTGCCGCATTAGAACTTCGGGATCTTATCTATGGACAATATCGGGAGGCTGGAGTTCTGGTATGGCGTGGATTTACAATCAGTCAGTTTATTGATCAGTGTTATGGGAATGTAGATGATGCTGGCCGCGGAAAACAGATGCCTGTCCATTATGGTTCTAGAGAACTGAATTTTGTTACGATTTCGAGTCCATTGGGTTAGTATGTATTATATTTTGCCTAAAGGTTGTAATGTTGTACTCCTTTAGCTACTCAAATGTCACAGGCTGTCGGTGCAGCTTATGCTCTAAAACGTGAGAAAAACGATACTTGTGTTGTTTGTTATTTTGGTGAGGGTGCCGCATCCGAAGGAGACGCTCATGCTGCATTCAATTTCGCAGCCACCTTAGATTGCCCTGTAATTTTGTTCTGGTAAATAAATTTTTACTTATTGCTTAACTTAATAAAACTAGTAAAGAATTCTAATAGTAATTAACTCTAATTCTAATTTAACAGTCGTAATAACGGGTTTGCAATATCTACGCCCTCGCGAGAACAATATAAAGGTGATGGAATAGCCGGTCGCGGACCAGCTTACGGTATTGCCACAATTCGTGTTGATGGAACTGATATATTTGCGGTTTATAATGCAACCAAAATTGCTCGAGAATATGTGCTGAAGAACAACAAGCCCATTATCTTTGAGGCTATGGCATACAGGTACTTTATTTAGAAGTCTACATATCAATGCATTTCTAATTTTGTTTCTTCAGAGTTGGTCACCACTCTACCTCGGATGACAGCACTGCATACCGATCGGCCGAAGAAGTTGAAGTCTGGAATTCCACAAGACACCCGATAACCAAACTTAAGAATTATATGATACGCAAAGGATGGTTCGTTGAAGCCGAAGAAACTGATTATGTTAAGAACGTTCGTAAACAGATTCTTAAGCAGATCACAGATTCTGAAAAGAAACTAAAGCCGAATTGGAGAGAAATGTTTGATGGTGTTTACGACGAAATGCCTGAAAATTTAAAGTGAGTAATATATATAGCTAATACACATTTTGCAGCCAGTACATACAAACACATTTTTTAATTTTAGGTCCCAGCTAAAGGAACTGGAAGATCATATAAAAGCTCATAAAGATGTTTATCCACTAAAACACTTTCAAAACTAATTAAAAAAATCAAAGTTAAATTTTTGAAAGCAAATAGACTTATTGAACGTGCATTTATTATTTTCTATTAAGTTTAATGATTGCATACTGACGATTTTGATTAGTACAATAAAGATGTATATTTTATTATTTCTTGTAGTTTTTGTATTGTCACAAATTCAGATTTATCTTTGTTTAAAAAACCTACCTTGCACAACACTATTTTAGGGAGAGGTGAAATCTATCTTCGAATTATTTTTCATGAGCCATTTTTTTAGCCTGCACTGTTCTCTTTGGACCTTATAACTATAATAACTACACTCTTAGTTCAACATGTTCTTGGCCCAACAAATTCGGATGCTCGACAAGCACTTTTTTGGTGATTCGCATATTTTCAAATGCGTCATTTAGATTCCAATTACTGTGTAAAAGTGAGTTTTCAACTAAGAAATGACCATGTCTGATGCAACGAATCGCCATACAGTGAGCCACTGTACGTAGTTCAATTCCAATTTCATGAATTAACGCAGCTAAGTAGTTCTCGTTTTCATTAATTGCAGCAATTTCAAGTGTAAATTCAGGTTTCTTAAAGTCAATCAATCTTATTCCATAGATAATAGGTTGAGACCTATCCACTGGGCGAATAGCACCCTTTGATGCAATTTCATATGCTGCCTGTGATTGCAGATCAATGCCACAAAGTTCATACATTTTACGTTGATGTGAGGCTTGTAGCGATGACACCAATTCAGTAATCTTGTCAGGCCGTACATGGTTATAGTTAGACTTAAGCGTTACTCTGGAATCGTAGAAATGAGTTTCGGTAGCTGTACCAAGAGTTCCTTTTACATGGTACACTCGAACTGCGCGGTTCGTTTGAATTTTTGACGATTGCCTTAGACCACGGTTAATACCAAAAACTGAAGAGATAACTTAAATTATTTACTTTTGAAATATTTATTACTATTAGGGTTACTTAACGCAGTACACCACTGGTATGAATTCCAACTTCAGCAACAGAAGCACATCTTATGTCTCTAATCTGATACCTAGGTCCAACTGCCAGAATGTGATCTGATAAATCGGCTACTCTACGCACGATGGGTCCCTGATCTCCTCCTGGTTCTAGCATTAGACGTTTACGCGATAATCTTACTTCCAATTGATTAAGATCTGCCAATTTATATAGTTACAACAACTGTAGAAAAAAGTATATTTTTACCTTTGCATATGTTGTGTAAGACCGCATTCTTCACGTGGGTCACTTTCTTTCCCGCTGGTTTAAAAACATTGAGTACTCCATTTAAATATTTAAATGCAGTGGCCGCATCGTAGACTTTTACCAATGACATTTTTGCTTTATCAATTACGTACGAATGTATATACAAACTTGAGTTGAAAAAAAACAATCATTTTGTTATTGTCCACATTACGTCTCAGCAAACCAACCGCTGATTGGGTAAAAAACAAGCGAACTGATGGTGTTTTTTGACGTTTCGCTAGGAATACAGCGTTGCCAATGGAGTCATTTGTAGGACTATTTTCATTTCTGATATTATTAAATTTGTTAATTTACTTTTTAGTTAGAATTATCGGAAATAATCTATATGGTTCTTGAATTTGTATGCACTGCAAAAAAATACACATGATCTTACTATTTACCGAGATCACGATATATGATCTGAAAACTTGTTTTACTATTTACCACCAGGTGCCCCAAGTGTTAATAGAAAAACTAAATTAATTATCGATCCATGCTGCCATTCTTGAATGTTGTAAGATCATCCCAAAAGAAATTCACAATTTTTATATCCGAATAAATAAAGATGCAGCTTCTATTTTTACTGATAAATATGGATATTTCTTCTATTGAAGTAATAGAAGAAGATGTGCAGTAAATGTGAGTTCTTAGAATGAGCTTTTCATCATTGATTGTTAATAAAAGCGGAAAATAAATTTAATTTTTAGATGCTATTTTTTTTATATGATAAGAATGCAGCAAATCTAAAAATGGAAATTCAACCATGCGTTCAATATTATGCTATCTTACTGCAGGTAATGATTAAAATATATAAGATTGCAGAAATATTTTTGTTGGTTGAAAATAAAGAAGCACGGTTGCACAATAGTCGTTTACTGCTAGGTCAGGCTAGGCAAAACTATTAGAATGCTGTCAGTGTTTGAAGATCCAGTATTTCACTATCAATTGGTGATTTATATACAGTAAAACCTGTCAAGTTGGCCACCTGCCGAAGATGGCCAGTATATAGTAAAACCCCCATTTATTAAGCTTTTTACAGGCTATGTTACTTAAAAACTAAGATTTACAAACTAATATGGGAGAAATTGGGAAGGAGATCAAGTTTGAGACAGGCAGTGAAATCAAAAAACCGTAAGTTTTGTGTTTTCCTTTTGCAGCATACGGGAGATTGGTTCTTTGAAACCATAAGAGGTCCGGTGGGTTGGTAAATAAAAAAGAGGAGAACAAAGTAAATTACGAGGGTTAGTATTGAAGAAAAAAAGATTTGTAAATAGACGTGAGAATGATAGAATCTGAGAGGAGTCTATGAATGAAGAGAATGTCTGCTACGGGCGTATGCGTTCTTGAAGCGTATTCAAGTTTATAAAATTTGGACCATACATTAACTAGGGTTCCGATATGGTTAAGTGTAATATTTAATTTTTTGATACGCCCATAAGATTGAGAGTGATTTCGTTGCAGAAAAACGTTATTGTGGCAAGAATACGTCTGCTTTGCAATGACAAAATAAATTAATCGCATTGTCAAACAATAGGAAAAGCTGGGTTGATTTGAGCAAGAACTGTTTTTTTCGCGGGCAGTTGTATGTTGCGTACTCCAGATTCAGTTACGCAACATATATTGTAATCTTAACAGATGAAAATAAAACCGCTAAAAGTCCCCACTATTGCAGAAGGATCCCTCGCGTTATGCCTTTGCATTATATTTCAGAGATTTTCAACAACCTGTTTCCTTTCCCAATAACTTTACACTCCGTTATTGAACTGTAGTGCAATATTTACTTACCTTCCTTTGTACATATGTTCAAAGTTTGTGTGATCTTCTTAAAACCGAATGTAACAGTTCAACCGGTCACTGTATTTTTCTCTCACTTGCTTATTGACTCCAATGAAATATGTGAAAATCTAATCTTGTTTTGACCAAAATTGTTTGTGTTTAAGAAACAAATGCATCATACCTATTCCTTTTTATTTATTTTAAATGACAAAATATGCCTTTCGAAATTGATAAATAAACTATATATGCATATATATATTGTTTTAAAATCAATTTTATTTTAATTTTGTTTTAATGAAACTTAAAAAATGGAAAAATAAACAACAGAAAAATAAGTCTTAACAATTTAAAGAATAAACATATTAAAAGAGAGCATTAATTTATCTAAGAATTTATCATAGCAATTGATGAAGCATCCACTTTTTTAAATAAACACAAAAGATGAGTAGAAAATGTATGATGTATGTGTGTAAAATTAAATTAGCAAATTTTTGAATCCAAAAAATCTACATAAATTTATTCGATGATATCTTTTTGTTCTTTGAAATTGATATGTTAACAAAGATACAAATTTATTATATGTATTTATTACTTAAAATTTGGAATTCTATTTTTTATTTGAATAAATTAAAATGGATAAAGTTTAACAATTTAATGGAATTAAAATAACAGTATATCATATTATAGCATGTATGTGCATCGAAAAATTAAAAGATGGATGGATTTATGCGTTTTACTCAGATTTATGGGGGAACAAACTTCTAATAAAAACATAAAGTTAAACATGCAAGAGTTTTGCATTATTATTATTATTATTATTATTTTTGTTCTCATTCTTTTATAGTATTTAACAAAATGTTTCTATTTAATAAATATTTAAAACGTAATTTGAAAAAGAATTGTTTAAAAAAAAAAAAAAATAATTTGGTAACGGAACTTATAGTTTTTTTTCAAATATCTCATTCTTGTGTTAAACAAAATACGTAGAAATAAATATTAGCAGGTTAAGTAAGTTTTGTTTGTTTTCTTCCTGTAGTTAATAAATATATTTTGTTTCATACATAGATGTAATTTTTTAGTTCTACTTTACTGCACCAATCTTGACCACTACTCCCATTGACGTGTTTAGCTTTGTCGCTGCTGTTTAATTTGCGCTAATTTAGCTTGGATGTGTTGCAAACGATTCGGGGAAAGTTCTGGTTTCTTAAAAAAGAATTGTAAATAACACCATGAGCAACTATATAATAATAACTGACTATTGTATTACTTACATCTTTTCGGATAAGTGAGACTTTTTGCGAAATTTGGTTTAAATTCAAATTCTCATCAGCGACTTTGTTGTCCATCACATGACCACCCATTTCGGGGCTTCGATGTGGACCAAGGTTAGCTTTGGCTCTAAGATGATTAAGTCGGTCCATCCAAAAATCGGGGTCAGCCTTGTCTCCTCCACTCATATTAAAATTATTGCCAGTCGATGGTTGATGGAAATTCGAATCTTTTAAAAACAATGTTTTTTTATTAGCATTTAAATTTAGTTATCATCGTACTTTTTATTCAAGAACTTAGATTTAAAGAAAACACAATCTACTAGGACGAAAGGTCCTCGAAAAACTGAATCATCATTCTCGCCAATACCCACTTTTTCGGGCGAATAGTACTTTACAGTTTTACAGAATTCTTATCTTTCCCGACGAGGTTGTGATCAGAACCATGTTACTCCGTCACTTTAACTACATCCCTACTGTTCCGCCTGTGAGGTTCGCATATTCGGTAAAAAATTAAGTTTACAATTGTTTGTAAATTACATTTCCAATCGAGTCAAATATATACTAAATATAATTCACTCCCACTTCACTGCGTTCCTATCGTTCCGCCTGTAGGGTTCCTATCTAAACAATAATGATTGTGCTAATTTTATTACATAAAATCAACACTTACCGACCAAAATTCGATTTGTATTTAACGGATGCACTCAATCTGTTCTATACATAAACATTTCGATGTATACATACAGACATTATTATTACCCAACTAACGTTATTAAATAGGTGAGGAACTCACCAAATCTATTGTCACCATTTGTGGTTGATTGAGTATGTCCTTGCGTTCGTTCAATTTCATGTAGACCATCTTCAATATATTTCTGGAAACTGGGGCTAGCCCCTTTCAAGAAAGTTACTACATCGATTTCTGGATTCTTAATCTAAAAAAAAACCTTAATATTGGATTGTTCCCAGCTTCTTTTTGAACTTACCTTAAATTCATGGAGCTTAATTAATCCATGTTGACTAGTTTCTTTATCGGAAATTAGTTTAAATATTTGTGACATTGATTCATGGGCATGATTTGAGATCCTCTTTGCTTGAATATCTTTACCCGATGATGAACGTTGTGGTGAAGCGCCTGGCATGTTACCATCTTTCTGAAGGTTCTATATAACAGCAGAGGGAATTTACTATAAAACACAACTCAATGCAAGATGCATGAACTCACCTTTAAAATTCGTATTAAGTAAGCATGCAGCTCTGAATGCATAGGAATTTTATTTAAGTGCTGTAGAATAGAGTTGCCCTTAATTTTAGCCATATTATGAATTATAGTCTTAACAGTTCGCAGTGGGGTATCTGATGGACGTTGCTGCCACCACGTGCTTGGCAATGCCAACATAAAGTCATGTACTTCATACAAAACTGCATCATAATCAAGTTCATTTGACCGTTCCGGCATTGTCTTTACATTACGCCAAATACATTTCATAAGAAGATCAGTAAATTTAGGTAGACCCGCACTGGGACAAGTCTCTTTTAGAAGACGTATAAGAGCACTAAAATTAATATGTCATTAGAGCTTATTTTATTTGAAAAATGCATACGAACAACTGACCAATTTAAATTTGTAAAATTTGTCTTGTCGAGAATTTTTAGACAAATTCCGTTTATTACTTTTGTGTACTGCCCATCATCACCATTGTTTAGCTTTTGATCAGCCATTAATCCTAGCAGTACGGACATAATATTCTTTAAGCATGGAATGCTTAATGTCTTGCCGAGAGTTTTTGAGTTAAAGAATGCATAGGTAATGGAAAGCAAAGGTTGATACATTATCAAGGACTCCGTCAGTGGTTGTTGAGATAGATTCTGCAAAATGTACAATATTTGTTAAACGTCATTATAAGTACAGTAGTAGAAGCATATTACTAAGA
The DNA here is from genome assembly GCA_963576555.1 of Ferdinandea cuprea. Lineage (NCBI taxonomy): Eukaryota > Metazoa > Arthropoda > Insecta > Diptera > Syrphidae > Ferdinandea > Ferdinandea cuprea. The sequence goes on from OY754959.1 coordinate 125,170,634, forward strand.
CATAAAATTAATTAAAATATTGATTTATACTTTATCCCTATTATAGTTAGTGAGTCGAATAATAAAACTGGCGAATATGACTTATTTGTACTAAGATTTGCGAATTAAACAACATTCGCCTGATCTGTGAAATCGCTAGCGAATGTAATTATAATACCCCTATTTAATTTGTCTTCTTTTGAGTACACACACATAACACATAACCTTTGTCGTATCTTGAGTCGTGTCGGATTTAAAGCTTTATTATGTAACGCACGCGACTCTTTGTAGTAAATCTTCATACGACTCATATTCATAGTGAAATCGCTCAGCAGGACTGATAATTAAAGTGGTTTGATGTGGGAAATCAGTACCCATAAACATATTGTTGGGAATGGATGTGCGTAAGCGGATGTCAGGTTTATTTTAAGATTTCTTAAACATCGTGATAGTTCGATTTTGTTTTTTGGTGACTCCCTGAGAAAAACTACCTACACAGCACAATTTGTTTTTATGTATACCCAACAAATGCGAACGGCGCCATTACATAGTTCTACTGAATTAACCCACAAACACGGTTCCTTATGGTGTCAGATTGTCTTGGATAATAAAGCAAAAGTCGGGAGACGTCTTAGAATGTCGTACAAAGAGACATTTGCATATTTATCCTACCTTTATCAGCGAAACACTCCAAGCATAAGAGTTTGGAAGAGTTATGGTTATAATTAATATATTGCAAATAGTTAATGTATGTAATAAAAAGCATTTGATTTTACCTTAAATTGTGCCAGCACACTTTGTATAAAAATCTCTTCATAGTCCCGAAGTACCGCTTGCTTCTCTGGAGATTCAATAATATCTGTTAACTCATTCAAAGCAGCTCGAGCGGTTATTGAATCTGGGTTCGCTATTGATTTGATAACTTTAATCAGATTAGGATCGAGTTTAGGTAGTGCGTCGGCTAAGCTGTTGGTAGATGTGACATTAGTATTCATCCCATTATGAGGTAGTATTAAAACCTTACTTTGGAGAATTATTTCCCGATGGCCGCTGTTGAGAATACATCATTGGTTGTTGCTGTTGCGGACTTAAATTGAATGCACTGTAAGGTTGTTGACCAGAAGATGGCGGTGCTGACGGTTGCATATATCGAGATCTTGATATTAGTTGCTCGAATTTATCTTGAGGATATCGTACTCCGTCACGAGTTGGAATTATTTTTAAGGGTTCGTAGAGCAATGATATGTCTACCCGTGATGGATCCGTTTGTTTGATTTGATCCACACGTACCCAATCCTTTTCAATTTCGGCGATAACATTAGGATCGAGACCGAATGGACCCGATGGTTTTGGTGGATTGTTCAACATTGTTGGTTGATCGAAAGTTCTGAAATAATACCGTTTTTTATATGTTTACATATAAAAGATATCAAATTTAAAAAATTTAACAAGAACAAATAAAGTAAACGAAAAACTACATACAGACGCACAAAAATATTACCAAACACAAATAGTATTGATATACATTTTATTTCCGAATTAGTGTTATCGGTTTTCATATTTGCAATTCTACGTGGCCTTAAAGGAAACAGATTACATCAATTTTGCGACATAATAAGAGACATTGAAGCCGAGTCCCGTGAAAAATCGCAGTTATTTGACAAAAAAAAATTGCACACAATAAATAAAAGACTAAATTTAAAAATCCTTTTTTACATTTTAAATGTGATCGCCACTTGATGGCTATCGTTTAAGTTTAAGAAAATTTCTCATAAGCACAGACTGGCTGTGTCTTGAAAACTGGTACGACTTACGAATGTTATTCTAAAAGCTTATAATCTTGTTACGTATTAAATATTATGTACTAACACTAAGGGCAAGATTACTTTTTATCTCCCAAATGTATTTTAACTTTATTTATTATTGTATTTTATCAGAAATTGGCTTTTTATTTTATATTGGCAAAAATATATTTGCATTCTTTCCTAAATAAAATAATCACCTTCACCGTTGTAGGTAGCTGACCATAATATTGACAATCAACAGTACCTTTTGTGGCTCACACGTATTCACAGATAGGAAATTTAAGAGAGAGGATTTTGGGGCTATTTTTAAATTAGTTTTGCGGGTTCAAGGGGACAGGGGTGTGTTGAGTTGACAATCTGGTTAATTTCTCATCTGTGGTATGCATTTATATGTTGTTGGAGTGGAAAGATGTGCGTATGCGGATGTTAGGTTTGTTTTAAGATTTCTTGAACGTCGCGATTATTCGATTTAATTTTTAGGTAGCTACATGAGAACAAAACATTGTTTTGTAAAGAATTTCTGTGCGAACTGTTCCGGGCAACTCGAAACCACTGAAGACAAAATACAACGTGCCAATTGTAAAGAAAACCACAAATCTGCTGATCCTAATTGCGTTAAGGTACGATCACTTACTGATAAGTTCTACGTCATAATGACGTCAGGGTGTCATCCGGATGACAAGTCTGGTAGACCATCTGATCGCATCTTTAGTAGAAACAATTTTTGGGAAATTCAAGAGAAAATATCACATGGTATGTGGACCACTTCTCCGACACAAAATCATGGCATCAACTCAATTTACGAACTCCATAGAGAATTTTCCTCCTCAAAGGAAAATGGGTCACGTCATGGATTCAAGCAGACTAAGACAGCCGGCACCCAATGCTTCTCCCCATCATTCCACCAACTTAAATCTTGTCAAACAAGCCAGCTGAAAGAGCTTACACGGAGGATAATCTCTTCTCAATCGAAGAAATATAATCTCTCAGCATCGAAATGACACCTCTTTTAAGAAATTATGCAATGTTATCCCCCAGTTAGTGATTAAGTACTTGTATAACAAACAATGTTAGGTGTACATACGAAGGCGATTATTCAAGAATTCTTCCCTTTTTTAAGTAGAAATAATGTTGACGTTGGTCTAGTCTCTGAAACATGGCTTTCTAATAATGTTTCTCTTAACAACTCAGAATATATTTGTTATCGTGTGGACAGAGTGAATAGACCTGGCGGCGGAGCTGCCATTGCTGTTAAGAAAACACACAAGCATTTTCTTTTACCACTTGTTAACACAAAATGTATTGAAAATGTTGGTATTGAGGTTCATTTTAACAATAGTATAAGTATAAACATTTTTTTCGTGTACTTCCCCTTTTCGAAGAGAGCATTTCAAGTCAGATATCTTAAAACTTGCCAATATGAATGGACCTTTTTTAATTGGAGGCGACTACAATTGGCATAGGCATAAGAATTGGGGATGCATTAGAGCAAACGCTTGTAGAAACATCTTAGATGACTTCAACACAACGCATAAATTTGATGTTCACAAATAGTCCTTACTACCCATAAAAATCTCTCCGAATCTTTTCTCGCAGCATATAGTATGCAGTAATCTGAGTTCGGACACTTACCAGTAAGGTGTGGCGTTCTTGAGTCTCCTTGCTCAAATCGAAGATACCTACTCGATTTCAGCAAAGCTAATTGGACAAGATACTAGAATTCAATAAAAAATTACCTAGGAAGCAGTGACAAAAATTTAGAAAGTATAACTTTAACAAATGAAATTGATCAATAGCTCTGTGCCCAAGAAAATGTATTCTATAAATAAAACAAAGCTCCCGCAACGAATTTTAAATGTTATAAGCATAAGAAATCGCCTTAGAAGAGAATTGAAGCGAAAATGCCTTCAATATTTTTGCCGAAGTTAAGCAATTAAACAATTTAAAAAAAATCTGAAATATTTGCGTATAAGAACAATAAATGGAATTTTGAACTTCAATCCTTAGATAAAAACAGTAAGCCCTTGTGGAACATATCTAAGGCTTTGAAAAAGAATAAAAGTTTTGTTCCCGCATTTTGATGTTCAGGGCTGACATCGACCTGGTTAATAGTCTAATCGATCGTTAGTATTTGCTGTTATTTGATATATGTATCTCTATTATTGTGTTCTTGTCATTTTTAATTTATTAATTTATAATATCTTTAATATTGTTCATTTAGTTACATATAAATTAATTAGCATTCATCATATTAAACTGTGATATTACTATTAATTTTTTTTCTTAAAATTCCTTGCCTGTGATAATATAAATAACAATATTAAGTGAAAATGTTAAATTTTGAATTGAAATACCTAATATATTAACAAATTAAAATATTTTTCAGAAGTAAGGTAGTTCTTAATACCATAACTTTGTGTAAACCGGACGGTAGCTGACAGTCATTGTAATACTTTTTCTTTAATGGTCAATAAAAAAAAATACCTACATAACACAATTCATTTGTTTTTGTATTAACAAAGCATACCCAACAAATGCAAAGGACGACATTGCTTACCTTTACTAAATTAACCTGCAAACACGGTCGCAATCAACCAATCGGGACAAAAAAGATTGTTTCTTAAGTCGCTTATGGTGTCGGATTCTCATGGATAATAAAGCAAAATCATAAAGAGGACTAAGAATCTAGTACTAAGACTGAAAACGACAAGAAAAAATAGGAGTTGTAATACCAACAAAGGTATTAAAGACTTTTTTTTTAATTTAAAAAAAAAAAATATTAAAAAAGTACGCATGGCAAAAAACTTAATACGGTGAAGTAGGTCAGTGCCCATATATTTTGTTTAGATTCTTACCCTTTATCTCTTAATTTTAAATTTAAAAACTGTTTTTTCTACGCTACGTTTTACCATTTCTGGACCCTAGGAGGTATAAGTCCATGACTCCCTCCTGTCCATGTAAAGGGCTCAAAAGTTAATTTAAAGTCAAAATGTGTTTACAAACAGGGTATTTGTAGAAATATTTTCTGAGAAGTATTTGGAAAAGTATTTTAACCGCTAGAATTTTAGATGGGATAAATGATGTGAGCATTCGAAGCGCGGGTATTGAAGCGAAATAAAATACTTCCATCATTCCTTTTGTAAAGAATTAAATCAAAAAAGAGCAGAATTCTCTTCAGCAATATCTTGCTTTCTCTTCGAAATATTTGAAAACGATTGAAACTTTAACCATTCATCGCGCCCTGGTTATAAAACTATAACCGTGTGCCAAGCAAAATCAAAAACGATTCCCTTCTTTTTGTATACGGTTTTAGAGCTTTAAATAGTTTATTTTTAATTTGACAACTTAACATATCCCTATTACCATGATAACTCCTAAATCTATATGTTGAAACTTTGAAAGTATGTGATTTCTAGATATTCCTTTTTTATTCATACCGATTTGAAACAATCGCTTTTATTTCATTACACATGACAGAAGTTTTACTGAGTGTACGCTCTCACGTTGGACAGAGTTTGTTTGAAGAACCTTTGCGGAGGAGAACTATAGACATGATCAAATATTAACATGAATTAGCTTTAGGGCCAAAATATATATTATTTGTGGGGAGGAATTTATTCAGAAACTTTAAAACTTCCTACTAGGAATAGAATATTTGATCAACAACCCATTAATATCAGCTGTTGATTGCATCATTGAACAAATGCCAAACGTTTCTGAATTCATACTTCAACTCAAGCTAAAAAATAAAGTGTACGATGGCGTCATACGAAACACTCTCGCTATATTATATGCCTTTGGGAATTGCACCATGAAAAATATATTATAATATATAGTATGTTAGTTCGTTGTGTGATACTTAGGCAATCGAAAGGTATAACTTTGATGTAGAAAAGAACTTTTTCTACCTCTGCTCTGTTATCAAATTTAAAAGAACTTCTTATTGGATAATCGCCAAGCTAGGAATGCACATCACTTAAGCCTCGCCACCCCAGACAGTGAAATACATGGATTCGTTTCTAAACCGTACAACGCGAATGTGGAATGCTCTAACACGCTCTGTTTTTCCGTGCATCGGTATCTCCTTTTTCCTAATCCTTCACTTACCTAATGCCCGCACTGTTTTACTTCATTATAAGGGTATCAACAAAATATTTTTCGGGACCAAAGTTCGAATTCAATTAAACAAATCATTAGCGTTTCAGTTTTCAGGACATATACGTATCTTTATGCAAAATAATATATTTGGAATTTTTATATTTGGTAATATTTTCTTCCAATATTTTTAAATTGCATTTTGGTTGAAAGCCTGTTTTTTTTTTGAGTGTAGAAATTAACTTCTACAATGATGTGAAATTTGTAATTTAAATTTAAATTTAAATATATTTACTATATAAAAGAACTTAACAAAATACAAACTTTACAATTCTACACAATTCCGAAACAAACATTTAAATCCCATTCAATAATAAACTATTTACTTACTTGACTTATTATAGAAGTAATTTCATACACAGGACATAACAGGATTTAAATAATAGTACACATATACGTATTTGTTACACAAGGCATGGACAGACATACATATAGACAAGATTTGGAAAGAGAGCATATAAAGGAGAGGAGATCATAAAAAACAAATTAAATGCTGTGCATCAAAACAAACAAAACACGGAAAAACATTTTTGATTATTGTTTTTCTTTACACATGTACATATAGACACCAAAATGACTAATGAAAGAATCCACAGCCACAACTCCATTCATTAAGTGAAAAGTGGGTGCTGATAAATTATACATATTACGTCCAAAAAGACATCAAATGGAATACCATTGCCCAACAAAACAAAATTAACAAAAAATAAATAAAGGAATTGAAAATTACGCTTGTCTTATCAGAGAACTTCTTAATTCTCTCTCTTCGTTAGAGCTGTTTGCTTCGGTCGAATACTGAGAACTACAAAAGATCCATGAAGAGAATTATAGATATACGTCAAACAATAAAAAGAAAATAATGATTTTAAAAAGCTTTGAACCACTCATTTCCTTGTTTTTCATGCTTCTTTTTATGTTTTGTTCCTCTTTCTAAAAACATACCTTTGAATAGTGGGTGATTGCTGTTCGTCTGGTGGAGGTAGTTCATCACTTGCACTTGCAACTGGATCTTCAATTTCAATGCTGTCTTGCTGGACAACAGACGTTGTGGCTGCAGTTTGTTGAATTTTTATAACTTCCAATGGTGGTGAGGGCTTTTTAGTCTTTTTAGCACGTTTAATACGCTCATCCAACATTGAGAGATCTTTTTCAGTCATTTGTCCAATAAGCTTGTAGACACGATCACCGGCCAAAAAATATGCTTGTACCACACAATTGAGTGCGGCATTGCGAACTGAATTGTCACGATCAGATATTTGGCGAGCAATTTCTTTAAGGGCAATTTGTTGTGTTGGCTGACAAACAGATAGACCGTAGGTTTCGATAAGGTACCCTAACTCATCCAAGCATTCTGTTCTTTGACGAGCGTTTTTTGATTTTAACCCATCCATTACATATACGAACACTTTGGTAAATGGATAGACGAGAACAATTTGACGAAGAAGCGATCGAACTCCGTTGCGCACTGTGTCCTTGGGGTCGCCAATCTAAAACAGTAAAAAAGCATTTAGACTAGACATCTTCTTAATTCTTCAATTCCTAACCTTTGTCAACAAATGAGGGATAAATGCGCTCCCTTCATTCTCTGCCAATATATACTCCATTTCAACCAACGATTGGAACACCAGATTAAGATACTCTAATCCTTTCAGTAAAACGGAAGGATTAGTATCATAGAAACGTAATGATAACCATTTCAGTATTAGATCCAAGTTGCAGACTAATGCTTTGCTATTGTTAGGTAAATCCTCATTCAATGATTCAATCACTTTTAAGTGATACCTTAAAAATTTCAACATAAAAATAAAAACCATTTTAGCTACAAATTTATTTGCAAAAAATACCTGAAGTCATCGTGAAACATATTGGCCATTAGTCCCTTATTAACGTTGGCGGTACTCATCTGCTCACGCAACAATTCAGTGAATTCTTCTCGGGGTGTAGTAAATGTCCACTTTAAGACACGCAACTTTTGTTCATCAATCAACCGCTGATTCTTTGTGTTGTTTATTGCTAAAAGTGGAGAAGTATCTACTTCCTCTTCCTTCTTTCTTGAAGCCGACTTATCACCGCCTTTAACTTGCCTCTCTTGTGGCTTCGAAGTCTTGCCTCCACCACCTTTTATAGTTTTGGGCTCTTCAATAATTGGCGCTTGTTGCTTTCCTTTTGGTAATGGTTTCATTGGCAGATTTGGACGAGCTTTATCTAAAGCAGCTTGAATGTCTTTCTTTGATGATGGCTTCTGTTTATCCAAGGCTTTTATCATTGCCTCATAGCCAAGATGAATCATTATGCCAAGGACTGCCTCGTTGGCATTCTTTCTTACATCTGCATTACGATCGGAAATGTTTGCGTACAGATGAGGTAACATAGAAAGTAGTTCATCTTTAGAAATAGTTTTCGTAGGAATAACAGGTAGCTTCTCAGCTACCCATCCCCAAAGCTCCGTTTTAAGAGCAGGACTACCAGATTTAAGAGCATCAGCAATCATTTCTCCAGTAAAGAATTCTTTGTAACCGCAATGGTCACCCCAAACGTTGATGCATGCTAGACTTGCTGAACGAATGAAGGCCTTGTTATCGCCTAGACCATGTAGGAAACCTGGAAATAGAGTGGTAACATGCGTCTTGCAGGATGGACCCATTGCAGTTGCTAGCTGCTCACAAATTGCCATTGCATTTTGTGCAATCTTTGCATTACTGTCTACCAACCGATGAGCTAAGGCAGTTGGAAGATCGCCAATAGATGCCTTAATAAGTTTAGCATCGTTTAAAATATTTTGTAACTTAGTAAGCCCTTCGTTGCGAGTTTTCCAGTCCTTGTCCGACATCTCAGTTAACAAAGCCTCAGTAATATGCGATGAAATATCAATGCGTGGCAGCAAATCGGCAATGCTTAATGCTTCCTGTGGTGCTTCATCATCATCTTCCCCGTCTGATTGGTTGGCACTGCCTCCACCTGATTTCTTTACACCACGAACTGGAGCAGGAGGCTTTTGTCCGACATTCTTATCTAACTCAGTTTGTATCTGTGACTTTAAAGCAGGCTTTTCGCTGTCAAAGAATGTCACGAGTGCACTTCCCATATACATCGACATGGTTCCCACCAATGCAATTGCTGCAACACGTACTGTGGGATTGGTGCTTTGAACACCTTTCTTTACATCTTCGATAAGCATTTTTGGATTTAATTGTAAACCGAACTCTAGAATTGATTGGTTAAGCCAATTCAACGCTTCCGACTGTACTTTAGGTGACTTTTGATCAAAGGCGAATGACAATACCTTAGACACAATGAATTCCAGTTTAATAGCTTCAGCCAATGCGGTAAGCAACTGAGCAGCGACCGATCCGTTCTTGACATCAGCTAGTTTCTCTGTCACTTCATTTATGATAAACTCAGCTGTAGTTGTGGTAAATGGGTAAGTTTCCGCAACTAAGCGGATAATGTCAAGTTTTATTTTAAGAACTTGGAAGTTCATTTCTTTAAGACCTGGTTTTCTTCCACTTATAGTTCTTACTAGTATTTGTGATAAGCCCAGAGTTTTTGGATCAAAGTCCTTCACTTGACTAATCAATGCCTCGACAGCAGCCAATCTACTTTTCCAATTCGAATCGACCAATCCAGATAAAATTTCTGCCCCAATTAGCTCCTCAGCTTTGCCTGCAATTTCATCAGCAGTCATTTCTCTTTCGGTGACCAAAACTTTGGCTGAACTAGTCGATTTTGCAAGTGGAACACCACTCCCACCTCCGCCACTTCCACCAACAACTTTTCTTGCAACTGGTTTCTTTACTCCTGCGGTTAGTGGTCGTACTACTGATTTCGGCTCAATTGATCCGCCTCTTGTTGGTTGTGTTGCTTTTGCAGGTGCAGTAGCAGGTCGTTCCTTCTTTACGCTACCAACTTTTATGGTTATAACAGCTTTTTCTTGGCATTCTTTGATTTTAGCCATTTTAAGAGCGTCAACGTCTGTCAAAAAGCAGCTCACAGATTTTTCCCCCATCAGTTTTAAAAGTGTTCCAATAGCGTCTGCCGAACAGTCTCTCACCACTGGGTCCGGCTCATTTAATGTTTTTAGAAGAGAAGTCACCAACAGCTTAAGCAATTTTTTATTCAAAGACGTTGGTTGTGTTCGGGCAAAGGCACGAGCCAGGAAAGATGCGGTTTCAGACTTTACGCTGGGATTTTTATTGCCTAGTGATTCAACAATGCTCTCTTGAATAGCTTCCATTGTTGTTGAAGGGTAAATAGCATCGATAGCTTCTCGAAGTGCAGTGACAACATTTACTTTCTTTTCCTTAAACTTTTCCAATACTGCTGGAACACAAGCCTATAACAGAATTGTTTGTATTAAACAAACAAGTTAAGATACAAGAAAAAGGGACTCACCGAAGCATAAGTGGAAAATCTTTTTCCCAATCCTTTTGCCAGCAATGCCATACACTTTCCTGCCATGGCAACGAGAACAACATTCGTGTCCTTCGTAATAACTTTTTTTAGGGCTAAGACAACATTTCCGTAGTCTCCACTTTCTAACTTTGGATTTTCTGTCACTAGTTTTTCTAGAGCTGTCAGCGATTCCTTGCGAATAGTCCATTTTTTATCTTCCAACTTCTCGAAAAAGTCTTTTGGCATTTTTGAAATAATATCCACAGGTTCTAGTAAATCCAAAGGATCAACATCTTCTCCTCCACCATCTTCTTCGTCAACTATAACAAAAGTCAAGGGTTTCTTTAAATATTTCTTATTTGAAGCGCGAATAAATTGCATAGTGTTCATCTCTTTATTACAAGCTTATAACTAAAAGATGGAAATTGTGTAGAGAGCAAAACAATAAGAAATTAATTAAACAAATGAATTTGGGTGGGTCAAATATGTACAGCACACAGACAAGGGTCATTGATTTTATTTAATCGTTGCCCATATTTGTTCCGCTGTATCAATTGACTTTAAACAATTTTTTCCAAGTAAATCGACATGCTCTAATGGAGTTTATACAAAACCATGGAAGGCTCTGCCTTAATTCGGGAATATTATAAATAAATTAGGCTTCAGTTAATGCATCTCTAGGCTCGACTAAACAAAACTAAACTTTTCTATTTCCGACAATGTTATGATCAAAAATGACAGATCATGTATTCGCCGTCTGGTTAAAAAAAATTAAAATCCTCGGAGTAGTTTTTAAACCTAAATAGCACAACATATAACATCATCACTGGGAAATATATTTGAGGCATGAAGGAACAAACAGCCAAGCATACGTTGCAATATATATGATTAGTAAGTTTGTAGCTGAAAGAGCAGAACTTTACCTAGAACGTAATTAAGTAGTAAAGTGAAAGGGTTATGATTCACCATGGCAAGAATATGTATAAAAACAAAAAAAAAGTCAAATTGCAAAGCAGAAATAGAAATAGTGTTTAATTTATATTACCCTCGCCATTATCATCTACATCTGCGGCAGCTGCTGAAATGGCTTGTTGTTTCTCCTGCTGAGATTTAAGATATCTATTGGAAAAAGAACCATACCTCAGGTCAAAAACCACTCATATAGCAAAAATCTAACCTTATCGGCTCTGGCTTTTCTCCTCGCAACTTATCAAACTCGGCTTCCAGTTCGGTTATTGTTACTTGTGGCAATGATGCTATTTGCGGTTTCATCGCTGCTCCAATCCAACTGCAATAATAATAATATCATAGAAACAACAATTTACAGTTTTCTTCATATTACCGATAAATTTCTATAGCCAGTTGTTTACCCTCCTCTCTTACTGTTTTATCACGATCGCTCATTAGAGGTGCCAATTTTTTAATTAGTGGTTTCACGCTAATTACTTTGCTACCAAAGTCTCGCAATGCTAAAGTAACTGTTGAAACACACGCTGAAACGATCTTTGGATTCTTATGATCCATGCCTTTTATAAGTTCCTCTAGAGCAGCTTCATGTTTCTCAATTTCTACGTACATTAAAGCGACTTGTACTGAAAGTTCCTTTGTTTTGGTCTTTGGTGCGGCAATGCATTTTTGTACAATACCCGACATCACGTCTCCAACTGTTTTGCCTGCATGTCCACAATTTTCAACAAATATTAATGCAGCTTCTAGCCCCTTTTCCTGGGCAACAGCATTTGAATCAACGACCATTTTTTTAATGAGACCAACAAATTTACTCCATTCAGGTGATTTCTCATCGTCAATTTCCCGAAATATTTTTGCGGCTTCTTCATAGCCATCCACACGAGCTTTCCATAGTTTGTGGATGCAGCGCTCCTCGACGGGGAGTTTCTTATATTCAGTATCTTCAGCCATTATGCTTTATGGTTACGGCAAAAGAGAAGTGTTTGTTCGGTTGAAACTGAAAGTAGAATTATAAGATAATATTTAATTCGTAAACGATTGTAAACATAGAAATAATTCAATTGAAAACTGGATAAAACAAATTTCGTGTGGGGAATTGTATGCTGAGAATTAACTCACACAAAAAACTAAATGTTAAAGAAACGTCAAGTTCTCTTTTACAAAATACCTGAACTGAGATCTAAAAAAGAAAGTCATTAAAAATTATTAAAAATTTCATAAATAGTATTTTTATGTTTATACTTGGCAAGTATAGAAGCAAAATATAGAATTTTTTTTATACATGTATGTAGATCCTTGTTTGCTTTAAAAACAACTACCCACATGTAAAGGGCGAACCATAATAGACTTCAGTGGTATTAACCTTAGGTCGAAACCGAACGAAAAGTCCACTCAATTTCTCTCAAAATTTGTAGTTACCCATAATGAACTTAAACAAAATTACGGTGATGTAATGTAAAAATATATTCATAAGTTTTTTTTTTTTGTGATGTCAGTTGTCAAATTTCCTTACTGAACGTCCCATTTAATTTACACTCTCTTATAGCCCACTCAAGTCAACGAAAATTTGACGAAACTGAGCATTATCTCATTATGGCCAAGCTGTACTGTTTACAATTATTTAGATATTTCATTAAGCTAGCTTAAGCTCATGAAAGGGTATTATGGTTGGCCCTTAAGATTTCCTAACTTGAGTTGCATATATGGGCGGTTGGGACGCCCCTTTATTGAAATATACATAGTTTTTTATTTGTTTCGGTGTTTGATCTTCAAATACTACCTCCATGGATAATTTCACAATATAATTTCCGTGTAATATACATTTCTCTCGTAAAAATCATAATGCCTTTGAGGGCTGAGTTAACAGAAATTTGCGTGCTAGCCATGGTGGAAAATCACAAATGTTAATTTTTTCCCTGGGTTTACTCCGCAAATTATATTACTGTGCCAAATACGATGATTGGAAGTGCTCCATAGTTTTGATGATATGTATTGAACTTGGTAAACTATCTGTAATATATCTCAGCTCTCAGAAAGCATAGAAAGAAATATGATTTTAACCTTACAATATGCATAATTTGAGAAATGATATAGTGTTAATCTTAACCTGCATTTCGTGGTTCTTCGCACTCAACATAAAATGTTTTTAAATGAACGACCCTGCTTATTATGAATACAATTTATCATAAAAACATGGAATAACTAAAATACGTTAAGCTGTTCAATCGTAACTCATTTCCAAGACAAAAATGTAACATTGTTTTATATGAAAAGAGATTACAACCATCAGTATATGAGCACTATCTCTTTTTATATCTTATCCTAATTATATCTTATTAATTAATTATTAATTTTGACATATAGTTTGTAACACCCCTAAAAATGCATTGCAGACCCCTAAAAGTATATATTATATTTAAGATCAGCACCAAAATCTAAGACGATTTAGAAATGTCCGTCCGTCACAAATTTGTAGGCCTTTAAATTTAAGCTAGAACCCCTAGGGTTCTAAGATGGTAGAGTATACAAATGAAGGAAATGACTACATGCGATTTCTTGAAGACAGACGTAAGTCCGTCTTTGGGAAGTTTCTAATGTCAGTCTTATGAAGGTTCCCCCGCGCTGCACTGTTGCAATGTCTACTGAAGAAAGACATCAGAATCTTCCATCCAGTACTTTAAAAAAAAAAATTTCTTTCAAAACTTAAGTTTTGTTTTTCAAATAAGACTGTAAGCTTTTTCATATGTTTTTTTACGACTTCTTGTTTTTATTTGGCAACGATTTTAATGATCAAACATGAAAAAAACAATTACAGACAAAGTTAAGAAAAATATTTACATTTTTTTTAATTATTTACGCTCATTTCCATTCTTTAAACGCAACTAGTATTTTTGCTACGACCCATGAATCAAAATTATTTCATGAAGAAATAGTACGCTAGTAAGTAACACTTGGACAATTTTAAGGGTGCATTTTTCATTTAATAGTTTAGGCAAAGAGCAAACTCAATTTTTAAATCTAAAAAATAAGTGCACACTTATTCTTGTTTTATGTTTACTACTGTATTGAATCATGTAAACAGAGCCACAGTCAAGACCACAATGTATGAGTAACACCAAAAAACAGAAAAAAAGAATATACATATACATACATATGTAGGAATGTATATACATAATAAATTTTCATTGCTCAGTTCATCGATTTTTAACAATATCAACTGAAGGAACTTCCTTGATTGTGCAGCTGTTTTTCCAATAATGTGTTTTCCTAGTTTTTTTTTGATATTGATCATATCAGCCACTGTGGTCTGATTGATAGCTATATAAATTATAAAGAAATTATCTCCGCAACGAGTTTCACTATAGTGGGATAGGGAACAAAAAAAAAACGTTTGCCAATTAAGCAATTCGGAAGAGAAAACCTATATTATTCTTTATATAAATCCACACGGGCCCTGACAAGAAAATTTATTTTTGGGCTAAACTCAATTCAGTTCCCTTTTCCCGAAGTTCAGGGAAAATTTTGCAAAAACTCCACACTGGATAAAGGCATTTTGCCAATTTAAAATCAGAAAAGCAGCCGCCCAGTTTTCAATTGAAAACTAATTACTTATGCTTTCGTTAGTCGAAGAATTATAAAAACTATTAACGGTGTTTGTACATTTTAGTTGTTGTTAAATTATTTTCTTTAGTACTTACCGTTTGTTAATGAACGCCTCTTTTATTATCGAACTTCTTTCTAAACGACTTCACCAAATTCTCAGTACTTAACACAATTTTCTCGGTTTTCGTTATATTGAAGAAAACGAATAAATTAAAACTAAATAAAAGAAAACAAGTAACGCACGAGAAAGTTTAACACAATAAAATTAGTATGTCGGGTTTCTGCGTTGGTTTTGCTGAGCGTAGACTGGAAATTGATCGTTTATTTCAAATACGGATTTTCACAAGTATATTTTTCTCTCCGCACAAGAACGTCCATTTCTAATTCATTGGAGTGGAGAGAGCAATCAAATGAAACACAGTTCGCATTTTTTTCTATATTCCTTTTTAGTTATTCTTTTCGTAATTTTTTGTTTGACATTTGGAAGGTGAGCGAATGGAAGGTACAAAGGAATGTTTTTCCAATGCTGGGTTTGTTCGTAAGATAATGCAAATTTTAATTTTTTACGCCATTTCATTGAAATTGAGGTGGTTTGAGATGAATTTTAAATTACGCCAAAGGTGCAAAGGTGCTTTCAGAAATTTAACCTAAATACTGCTTAAATTGCGTATGTGTTTTCGGAATTACGTATGTGCCCTAGAATTACTAAATTTTGCACTATCGCACTATAAATTTAGCCAATTTCTTTAGCAATTGTGTATGAAATTGAATTATTATACTTACATTTGACAAATTTTTTATTTTAAAGTTTTAGTTTAAAAATATAACTCATCTACATTCAGTATTTTTTATGGTCGACTTATTGGGAAAAATCAGTTTTTGTATAAAATAACTTAGTTTTCACGTAAAAGATTAATTTTTTTTTGGTTTGATCTCAATACTTTTGTAAAAAAATTTTTATAATAAAATTCATGAGGTATTGCGTGGTACTCTTTCTCATTTCAAGAGTACTTTTGCGATTTTGATAAAAATTATTGAAACAAAATAAAAGATTATTAGCTTAGTGTTTCTGAAATTTTTGCAAGGAACACCTCTTACCCTTTTACGAAGGAGAAATATTGGAACGACCTTTTGGAGTGTACAAGCAGTAACTTAATGGGATTAAGGTAATTTAAAAAAAGGAATGTAAATTGCAAACCTGAAACTTGAAACACCATAACTAGGACTTTTCTTCTATAATATTTTAGAACTAGGCGCTGCATCCGCTTTTTGATGTTTAGACTGAGGTGGGTAAACTCAGTATATTAAACTACCTCATTGTTGCTGCTTTCAATAGTGATTTCGTTCTATTTGGTGATCAGATGTTGGTCACACTTTTACGTGCCGATAAGTGTTGCAGATTTCTTCCATCCATATTTGATACAAGCGTCTTACCAAAACATGAACTGAAAATTCAAAGAGCTCTGCTGGCGGACCATCAGAAACGGTGACATTGTTATTCTTAAGCTTTTTATAGCTAAGCTTTTATAGCTAACTTCTTCTATACTGAGTGGGGACATTGGTTCGTCATTGACTAGACATGGGTTCGCTTCTTGTCTTATCACATGGTCGATTTCGTTGGCGTTGTGAAAAGCGCCAGCTAATAGCTGTGCTTGAGTTATATTTATTTTTATCTGAATATTATTTTTTGACTTCCCGAGTTTCAAGTTTGCGCAAAAATTAATTGAGGATTGGTAAAGCTGATATTCGCCCCTTAGTGTGTATCATTTGCAAATTTTGGCCGAAAGGTTTTTGCCACTATTCGTCAATTGCATAAAAAAATAAACTTTATTAAAAACCGAATTGAATTTGCTTCAGATACATTTCAATTTACTGGCAAACTGTAATGGGGATGGAAGAAAAATAATATTATGTTTATATTATTATACATACCATATATCATTTCTTTATTTGTTTAATAATTTTCAGCTATTCTCTTCAAATTGTAGAATTATTAAATGCATCACCAGCAAAAATTAAATTTTTGGATCATCACGTTTGTGGTTGTTTGAATGTCCTAATGAATTCAGAATAAAAACCAGAAGCAAATATGTCTTCTTTCTAGGAGAGGAACTGTCATTTAAGTACAAAACGAACACATTCTGAAGTGCAATAACCAGACAAGTCCACTTCTTCGCGAAATGTTTTTTTTTTCTATAGCAGAACTAACAAGCACAAAATCGCACAACATGCGTTGTTATAAAGATCCATCACCAATACTCCTTCAGTCATTTTCTCCACGCATGTAATGTTATTCATTTTGCAACAATTAGATCAGATACTTCTTCGATTTTCATTTAGAAAATTGCTAAGATTTTGAAGAGCACAATACTATGTATACTGCCGATGCACAACTGCAATTTTCTAAATGCTTTTTTTGCTTTGACATTTGCTTATCAGTTTCACAAACTTTACAAAAAGTGAACGCAGTGCCTTTCCAATTATGTTATATATTTGCATTCATGAACTTGTGGCAAGGTTGATTTAAAAGAACTGATGATTTCATTATAAAAAACTGAATATCTGCAGATAGAGTTTGAAAAATCAAACTTGTAATATGACTCTTTTAAACGAACAATATTGTATACTAACAATCTTCCCCTTAACTCCATTAATAATATATTATCTTCTTATACAATAGTATGCCGGCCCAGCATTGTTGATCAGAGAACAGAAAAATTGTTTGTACTTTCCAAAATAAAATGTTTGTGTTCGAAAATGGCCAATGTTCTTCTTACCAAAAATTTATTGGAAAAGTCATAACATTGAGTAGCAGCAGATCCTCTCTTTCGTAACGTTTATGCGACCCAATGTCACTCTTCTGGAGTGCTTAAATTTTCCATAATTGACTAAACAGATATAAAAAAAAAACGTTGACCACCGTGTATCCACTATAAATGTCATTTTTCATACCATAACAAATTTTTTTTAATATACTTAGATTATAAAACTTTGTGTCCCCCTTTTATTTGTTTTAAATACGCTCCTTAAAACTTAAGTATATGTATATATTCCAATAGCGATTACGGTTTGAGGATTATTATATAGAGCAAAGAAAGTCATCTAAAAGATTAAATACGAATAATAAATATTTTTTTTATGATTTTAGGATTGCTTTGCTTATTGGCTTTTATTTTGTTTGTTCTTGTGTTTAACAAAAGATTAATTTTCAAAACTAATGGGTTCTTCTCATTTAATAAAAAATATGCACGTTTGAAAAGCAACGAACAAAAATGTAAGTAAAATTTTGTGTATGCATACTTTCAAGTACAAACTTAAAAGAACAGTATTGTATTAAAATTAATTTGATTGAAGTACCTAACAAAGTTCATCTGTATGCAAAATATATGTTATCATATATACGTATAATCCCATGCGCGCAAATAATTTTATTAAGTTAATATTATTAACGCTCATTACTATTATGTTAAAATGTAGTGATTAAGTTTAGATATCGACCTGATTATTCTTTTAAAGTCGCTGCTAACTTTTCCTGGTTCTTGGCTTTGTCATCCACTTCGTCTTCTTCATCATTTTGCGATAAACTTGGGATGTTGTCATCCGAATCGTCATCATCTTCAAAGTCATCAAAGTTCTTTAGCTCTGTTTGATCCATAAAGTTTGGCCAACCCATTTCCGCACCTAATCAAAATTAATCAGTTTTGTTCTAACAAATCCAATAATATTTACTTACCATCTTGCTTTGGCTCTTCGTCGTCGGACTCATCCTTCCATTTGTTGAAATTTGCTTTCAGGAAGTGCAGTTTGGTTTTATCATTTGTGAGTGACAACCAATAAGGACCACTTTCTTTCTGTGCAAAGGAATAATATAAACAACATTGCAAACATTTTTTTATACTGGTATCATGTTTTCTTTTTTACTTTATAAATGGTGAATTCCAAACATCTGCCAATATTTTTACTTGATACTCGCTCAGGGTCCACGGTCTTAAGGAAATTCAATTGCAGATCATACACTTTGTTGTTATCAAGGGCATCTGTTCCATGGAACCTCATTGAATTATCTGTAACCCTAAAACAATTTAAAATATAATATTCAGTTGTTTTATAACATGTAGTTTAAAATTTAACTTACTTATAATCAATGTCCTTGCATTCGACTTCTATGGTCACAAACAAGAGGTCATTCCTCTGAGCCCAAGAAACTAAAGGAGGAACTACACTGCAATAAAAAAAAATATATATAATTAATTTGTTAATTTTTTGGCTTTACCAGCCCTAAATTTTGAAAATTATTTATAAAATGTTATCAAAAGAAAAATAAAACATTTTGAAAATTAATTCAGAATGAATATTACGGATTACAAAAATGCCTGCTATGCATTCGATTGTCAGCATGCTTAAAGGTTCACTTTAAGTTTCAGCAAATATTCATGCCTTTGGAGTCAGTAATTTTGTATCTCAAAACATAAAATGATACTTCTGTACTTAAAGGAATACACCTTACCTTATCGGATGACGAAAATTATATCAAAAAGGGGACAGTAAAGTTCAATGACACCAATCCATTCTCTCGGTCTAGAGTAATCTTAAAGGTTTCGTCGTCAATGGCAAACGTGTGCCGTCCGATATATGGCATACATCTAACAATCAATAGAACGCGAACTGAACTCATAACCTCACAATAAACATTTAGCAGTTGTTATTTAGTTACTAAGTGCAATATGGCGCGGAAGGTTACTCCGAGTCGACACTCAACAACGACGATGAAGACCTTGCTGAAAGGGGGATCAAATTTCTCGGAGAAACTCCCTAATTTTAAGAACACATAACCTCATACAGCCAGTCATCGTTGTCAAAAAAGTACCGCAAATTTACTTATCGCTGTGTCATTTCTGTACATGATTAACAAGTACATGTAAAATGAATATCATACGATGGATGTCATTACAGTCATACATACATTTTTTAGTCGAATTATTGATTGCAATTTGAATTTTTGATGATTTATATTACATGCACAAAGAGGAATTTTTTAAGATGGACGCCGGAGGAAGAAAGCACGCGTATGAAACTACACCGCCGAAATGAAATGTTTTTGACTAATTTGAAAAGAATAATCGGTATTATTTTTACTTACACTGGTGCCGTCGACATTATCCTTTATTTCTCTCTTAATATCTGAATCAATTACTCACTAATTAACAAACTATAGGCTTTTTTAATCGGATAATTCACACCCGCAAAATTACAAATGTGAAAAACTTGTCCGTAGGGAAGAAATGAAACCATCAATTGAATTCAGCATTTTGTTTTATAGATTTGTTAAGCCATTTAGCGAAGACAGAGCCACCTGGATGTACGCAGGAAAAAGTCAATTGCAATTTATTGGACCATTGAGAGGCTAAACATAATTATACTTTATTCAAAGGGTATATTACTTTTAATACATAGCTTGGAACACCCCTTAAAATTAATTATGGGCACGGACCTCCTTCAAAAGTTTGCCTACTTTTTGTGGGCATGTTTTACCAAAATTTTGTTTGCTATAAAATGAAGAATAATGTCATGTTCTTAACACCTTATTCTTGGGGGACATTGGGATATTAATCGCGAAATTTTAATATTTTACGAGAATTCGACGAATACTTTTCGTTTTATTCAACAATTAACGGCGGGATTTTTGACGCTCGAGAGTTTGAAGTAAAACTTTGAACGCGTTTTTCTCAAAACTGTTTTTAAAGTCGGTGATCACTGTCAGTCAAAAACCATTCGGTGGATTTTAATGAAATTTATACAACTATTTAAAACATATAGAACATTGTGTCAAAATTAATATACCCTTAGGAAAGGGGATAAAAACACTTTCATAATGCCTATATAACTTGTGTTAATTCACAAATTCGTAGATAAAACTTTTTAAGGAAATTATGTTATTTTTCGTTGCTAATTTGTGTCTCAGTAAACAGGATTACAACAATAAGACACTTAGGATTAGAACAATTTTATCCAGAATAGAATAGTTTCGCCCTGTCTGGTTTCTTTTACTGCTGATGAAATATGCTCTAAGTATCGTATACGCCACCTACAGTTTCAAAGCGTATTGTATGTTTGGAACTCATATCTTTGTCACACAAATTTGTTCAACTTTATAGTCTTGTCAAGTGTATTTTGACTGCAAGGGATTCCATATTTTCGCGAAATTGTTTCTTAAAGGTTATTATTACTTAACTATCTTTTAAAAATCACTCCTATACATATTCTGTTACCGAAACCAACTTTAATCAATAAATCAATCTTTTCAAAAAGGCCGATTAACAAGTATTCTTTGTTTTTTACATGTTGCGATCAGCTACTTCTAAGTTTACCACAATTTTTAAAGGTTCATTGCATATACCAATCCACCTACTCTTTGCTTTCGGAGCTATTCGCTTGTCTCACTATTCTTCCGAAACCGATGAACAATTTGACAAACGCTGTGAGGATTGCTTAAGCCGTGGCGACATCGATGGTTGGGAAGTGCGCAATGGAATGAATGACCTGCTTGGTATGGAATTAATTAAAGACCCAAAAATCATTATTGCAGGCTTGAAAGTCTGTCGCTGTGTCAATGTCCTTGCTTTGAATGTTAGGAGGTTGGAGGGGTGAAAGGAAAAGTGTGTTGATAAGACTGCTGAGATCTATCCATATTTGTTGAATAAAATCAGTCCAACGTTGACTAAACTTTGTGTAAACACGCCCGAAGAATTAGGATACGACAATCCAGAGCTGGCCTTAAAATCAGTGTTTGATAATTAAATTCATAACACACTTATGGTATATATGAATTGTGCAAAAACCATTCGAAATAATATTAGCTTTAAAAAAGACTAAAGAAAACTAACACACTTATGGTATATATGAATTGTGCAAAAACCATTCGAAATAATATTAGCTTTAAAAAAGACTTTTCTTAATTGGGAGCGTGTTATTACACCTACGCTATGGTGTATAGACATTGTCTTTCCATTCACACCCTACCTACATCTTATTCATTATACATGTTCGTTTTTTTATCTTTTTTCTTATTAATTATACAAGGTCGTTTACCTGAAGTGGTGACGGGGTGTGGGAGGTACTAAAAATCCAAAGGACAGACTGAAGGGAGGCATTGGCGGAACTACTTTTTTGGACTTCTCTATTGTCCTTTAGTTTAAGTTCAAAATTTCCGCAATAGTGCAAAAACTTTCTCCTTAGTATACTTATACAATAATATATTCGAGAATGTTAAAAAAAATGCGCAACATTAACAACAATAATTCGGTTTTTAGCTTTTTTTATAAAAAAATTAACAAATTCTGTTTCTTCTTAGGGAATAATCAACATTCACCGACAAATTCAAGTCATAGCCATCCAAAAGGACCGGTTGTTTCATCACTGCTGGAGCAGAATCAAAAAAATATTGATGTGTTGCGGTAATTTAAAAAATAGTTGTCTATTATACTTGTACTTACTTCGATTAATTTAGTTCAAATCTTGAATCTTTGGAGTTCAAGAAGGACTTACTTGCCCTTCATAACGGGGCATGGGGTGGCCAGGATTCTCGTGACGGTCAAATGGTAGGGCAAGAAAAGATTGTTCGAGCATTTTCAGAGCTGATGAAAAACATGTCCCGAATGAAGTCGTATATTCGCCCTTCTATGTGAAACCATATGGTAAACGAAGTGAAAGTTTACAAAAAAGTAAGTACGTCTTCTGAAAAGCAATCTTCAGAAAATATATGCAAACTCATTTTTATTTTATTAATAATAAAGAACAGCTCTCCTGGATACTATTCAACTGGTCCAATCTTTACGCAACTGCCTCCCAGCACCACACATTGCAGTTAGCTCTTGGAAGAGTGAGGATCGCCACCGCAAGGACACCGAAGTACTTGGTGGACATTAAATCCAGGACATAAAATATCAATTTAAACTTTTTAATCAAATAACTTTTGGATAAAATCCAAGGTGCAATACAGTAATGATGAAACTAACACTATGTGAATTTTCGTCGAGCGTCTAAACAATTACAATTATGTTTAATTTACAAAAACGTGCCATTTTTAAATGATAAGTTAGTTGAAATTTATTTAGACTGATGTAATTTTGTAATGAATATAGTTTCATTTCCCAATTTTTACTAATTAAATACTAATTAATACTCTGCATAGAAGTAGCTAATATATATCCATTACCTTTTTACGTTCAATTGCGTGGGGTTGAATTCATTTAATCTGACTATAAAAAGTGTCAAAATTTGTGTGCAATTAAATTAAACCGAGAGAAATAACTGAATAAAATACAGAATACCTTAAAGATTGTTTCATATTTTTTGTTTTCTTATTATTATTTTATGCTATGTAAAAATTAACACAAAGATTGCGTCTACACAAACAGGTACAAACGAATTCATTTTGTAAAATGTGTTTTTTTGTATAGTAATCGAAAACGACTTATATATATATATTAGGCGTAAACGGCCCTAAAGCCTAGCAGCTTCTCCAACCATTGTGTGTGCGAAGTTATATTTTTTGATGAATGCCGATTCCGAACGGCAATTTATTTTTGAGAAGCTTCTCATGACATTTCTTACTCTTGGATGTTTGTCAGACGTTCGCAAGAGGTGGGGCAGCGAATAAAAACGTTCAGGTACAGGTCGGGATTTGAACCAGCGACCTCTCACTTAGTGGTCCAACGCACTTAACCACTAAGCCACTGCACCCACAAAAGCGCTCTATAAGTTGACGAAAAACCTCTACGGAAAAAAATGTGTCACAGATCCAACCCATTCGGCTGTGGGTTTAGTTAGTGGTGGAATGGAACTCTGATCTTCGAATTTGAGAAGCTCTTCTTCAGTTTTGTCCTTGGGCTGTTGAATCTGCTAAAAACAAAAAAGTGTGTTCATATTTACGCACAGTTGGGTTTAAATTAATTTTTCTATTGAATAGAGTTCGCATATTTTTATTCGAACAGTGCATGAATATAAGTGAAAACCGAATTTAATTATAATCTTGTATCTGTTTCTTCGTTGATTCGGACTTTATTGGGGGGTGGGTTAGGGGGGATTAAGCTAACAAAAATCCGCAGGATTTTTGTCCTTTTTTTTCATACACATGAAGGTGTACTGATATGTTTTAGGCATTTCTAATTGCACGAGTACATGGTTTATTATTATGAAGGAGTACTGATAGCTTTAATGCGATCTCATATGGCGCATGATTAATTTATAATGTTTACGTGTAGGTGTATGTGTTTTATATTGATTTTAAATGTAGATGTACGACCGTAAGCATTTCTTATTGATATTAAATGCATCGCGTATTCAAGGTGAAGCGAATGATAAGTGTAGTTGTTGTTTTTTATTCTTTATATTGAATTTACGTGCACATGTATTACCTGTAGGCGTTTCTTATTGCAGGAGTACATGCTTAATTATCTTTTAGGCATTTCTAATTGCACGAGTACATGGTTTATTATTATGAAGGAGTACTGATAGCTTTAATGCGATCTCATATGGCGCATGATTAATTTATAATGTTTACGTGTAGGTGTATGTGTTTTATATTGATTTTAAATGTAGATGTACGACCGTAAGCATTTCTTATTGATATTAAATGCATCGCGTATTCAAGGTGAAGCGAATGATAAGTGTAGTTGTTGTTTTTTATTCTTTATATTGAATTTACGTGCACATGTATTACCTGTAGGCGTTTCTTATTGCAGGAGTACATGCTTAATTATCTTTTAGGCATTTCTAATTGCACGAGTACATGGTTTATTATTATGAAGGAGTACTGATAGCTTTAATGCGATCTCATATGGCGCATGATTAATTTATAATGTTTACGTGTAGGTGTATGTGTTTTATATTGATTTTAAATGTAGATGTACGACCGTAAGCATTTCTTATTGATATTAAATGCATCGCGTATTCAAGGTGAAGCGAATGATAAGTGTAGTTGTTGTTTTTTATTCTTTATATTGAATTTACGTGCACATGTATTACCTGTAGGCGTTTCTTATTGCAGGAGTACATGCTTAATTATCTTTTAGGCATTTCTAATTGCACGAGTACATGGTTTATTATTATGAAGGAGTACTGATAGCTTTAATGCGATCTCATATGGCGCATGATTAATTTATAATGTTTACGTGTAGGTGTATGTGTTTTATATTGATTTTAAATGTAGATGTACGACCGTAAGCATTTCTTATTGATATTAAATGCATCGCGTATTCAAGGTGAAGCGAATGATAAGTGTAGTTGTTGTTTTTTATTCTTTATATTGAATTTACGTGCACATGTATTACCTGTAGGCGTTTCTTATTGCAGGAGTACATGCTTAATTATCTTTTAGGCATTTCTAATTGCACGAGTACATGGTTTATTATTATGAAGGAGTACTGATAGCTTTAATGCGATCTCATATGGCGCATGATTAATTTATAATGTTTACGTGTAGGTGTATGTGTTTTATATTGATTTTAAATGTAGATGTACGACCGTAAGCATTTCTTATTGATATTAAATGCATCGCGTATTCAAGGTGAAGCGAATGATAAGTGTAGTTGTTGTTTTTTATTCTTTATATTGAATTTACGTGCACATGTATTACCTGTAGGCGTTTCTTATTGCAGGAGTACATGCTTAATTATCTTTTAGGCATTTCTAATTGCACGAGTACATGGTTTATTATTATGAAGGAGTACTGATAGCTTTAATGCGATCTCATATGGCGCATGATTAATTTATAATGTTTACGTGTAGGTGTATGTGTTTTATATTGATTTTAAATGTAGATGTACGACCGTAAGCATTTCTTATTGATATTAAATGCATCGTATTCAAGGTGAAGCGAATGATAAGTGTAGTTGTTGTTTTTTATTCTTTATATTGAATTTACGTGCACATGTATTACCTGTAGGCGTTTCTTATTGCAGGAGTACATGCTTAATTATCTTTTAGGCATTTCTAATTGCACGAGTACATGGTTTATTATTATGAAGGAGTACTGATAGCTTTAATGCGATCTCATATGGCGCATGATTAATTTATAATGTTTACGTGTAGGTGTATGTGTTTTATATTGATTTTAAATGTAGATGTACGACCGTAAGCATTTCTTATTGATATTAAATGCATCGCGTATTCAAGGTGAAGCGAATGATAAGTGTAGTTGTTGTTTTTTATTCTTTATATTGAATTTACGTGCACATGTATTACCTGTAGGCGTTTCTTATTGCAGGAGTACATGCTTAATTATCTTTTAGGCATTTCTAATTGCACGAGTACATGGTTTATTATTATGAAGGAGTACTGATAGCTTTAATGCGATCTCATATGGCGCATGATTAATTTATAATGTTTACGTGTAGGTGTATGTGTTTTATATTGATTTTAAATGTAGATGTACGACCGTAAGCATTTCTTATTGATATTAAATGCATCGTATTCAAGGTGAAGCGAATGATAAGTGTAGTTGTTGTTTTTTATTCTTTATATTGAATTTACGTGCACATGTATTACCTGTAGGCGTTTCTTATTGCAGGAGTACATGCTTAATTATCTTTTAGGCATTTCTAATTGCACGAGTACATGGTTTATTATTATGAAGGAGTACTGATAGCTTTAATGCGATCTCATATGGCGCATGATTAATTTATAATGTTTACGTGTAGGTGTATGTGTTTTATATTGATTTTAAATGTAGATGTACGACCGTAAGCATTTCTTATTGATATTAAATGCATCGTATTCAAGGTGAAGCGAATGATAAGTGTAGTTGTTGTTTTTTATTCTTTATATTGAATTTACGTGCACATGTATTACCTGTAGGCGTTTCTTATTGCAGGAGTACATGCTTAATTATCTTTTAGGCATTTCTAATTGCACGAGTACATGGTTTATTATTATGAAGGAGTACTGATAGCTTTAATGCGATCTCATATGGCGCATGATTAATTTATAATGTTTACGTGTAGGTGTATGTGTTTTATATTGATTTTAAATGTAGATGTACGACCGTAAGCATTTCTTATTGATATTAAATGCATCGCGTATTCAAGGTGAAGCGAATGATAAGTGTAGTTGTTGTTTTTTATTCTTTATATTGAATTTACGTGCACATGTATTACCTGTAGGCGTTTCTTATTGCAGGAGTACATGCTTAATTATCTTTTAGGCATTTCTAATTGCACGAGTACATGGTTTATTATTATGAAGGAGTACTGATAGCTTTAATGCGATCTCATATGGCGCATGATTAATTTATAATGTTTACGTGTAGGTGTATGTGTTTTATATTGATTTTAAATGTAGATGTACGACCGTAAGCATTTCTTATTGATATTAAATGCATCGTATTCAAGGTGAAGCGAATGATAAGTGTAGTTGTTGTTTTTTATTCTTTATATTGAATTTACGTGCACATGTATTACCTGTAGGCGTTTCTTATTGCAGGAGTACATGCTTAATTATCTTTTAGGCATTTCTAATTGCACGAGTACATGGTTTATTATTATGAAGGAGTACTGATAGCTTTAATGCGATCTCATATGGCGCATGATTAATTTATAATGTTTACGTGTAGGTGTATGTGTTTTATATTGATTTTAAATGTAGATGTACGACCGTAAGCATTTCTTATTGATATTAAATGCATCGTATTCAAGGTGAAGCGAATGATAAGTGTAGTTGTTGTTTTTTATTCTTTATATTGAATTTACGTGCACATGTATTACCTGTAGGCGTTTCTTATTGCAGGAGTACATGCTTAATTATCTTTTAGGCATTTCTAATTGCACGAGTACATGGTTTATTATTATGAAGGAGTACTGATAGCTTTAATGCGATCTCATATGGCGCATGATTAATTTATAATGTTTACGTGTAGGTGTATGTGTTTTATATTGATTTTAAATGTAGATGTACGACCGTAAGCATTTCTTATTGATATTAAATGCATCGCGTATTCAAGGTGAAGCGAATGATAAGTGTAGTTGTTGTTTTTTATTCTTTATATTGAATTTACGTGCACATGTATTACCTGTAGGCGTTTCTTATTGCAGGAGTACATGCTTAATTATCTTTTAGGCATTTCTAATTGCACGAGTACATGGTTTATTATTATGAAGGAGTACTGATAGCTTTAATGCGATCTCATATGGCGCATGATTAATTTATAATGTTTACGTGTAGGTGTATGTGTTTTATATTGATTTTAAATGTAGATGTACGACCGTAAGCATTTCTTATTGATATTAAATGCATCGTATTCAAGGTGAAGCGAATGATAAGTGTAGTTGTTGTTTTTTATTCTTTATATTGAATTTACGTGCACATGTATTACCTGTAGGCGTTTCTTATTGCAGGAGTACATGCTTAATTATCTTTTAGGCATTTCTAATTGCACGAGTACATGGTTTATTATTATGAAGGAGTACTGATAGCTTTAATGCGATCTCATATGGCGCATGATTAATTTATAATGTTTACGTGTAGGTGTATGTGTTTTATATTGATTTTAAATGTAGATGTACGACCGTAAGCATTTCTTATTGATATTAAATGCATCGCGTATTCAAGGTGAAGCGAATGATAAGTGTAGTTGTTGTTTTTTATTCTTTATATTGAATTTACGTGCACATGTATTACCTGTAGGCGTTTCTTATTGCAGGAGTACATGCTTAATTATCTTTTAGGCATTTCTAATTGCACGAGTACATGGTTTATTATTATGAAGGAGTACTGATAGCTTTAATGCGATCTCATATGGCGCATGATTAATTTATAATGTTTACGTGTAGGTGTATGTGTTTTATATTGATTTTAAATGTAGATGTACGACCGTAAGCATTTCTTATTGATATTAAATGCATCGTATTCAAGGTGAAGCGAATGATAAGTGTAGTTGTTGTTTTTTATTCTTTATATTGAATTTACGTGCACATGTATTACCTGTAGGCGTTTCTTATTGCAGGAGTACATGCTTAATTATCTTTTAGGCATTTCTAATTGCACGAGTACATGGTTTATTATTATGAAGGAGTACTGATAGCTTTAATGCGATCTCATATGGCGCATGATTAATTTATAATGTTTACGTGTAGGTGTATGTGTTTTATATTGATTTTAAATGTAGATGTACGACCGTAAGCATTTCTTATTGATATTAAATGCATCGCGTATTCAAGGTGAAGCGAATGATAAGTGTAGTTGTTGTTTTTTATTCTTTATATTGAATTTACGTGCACATGTATTACCTGTAGGCGTTTCTTATTGCAGGAGTACATGCTTAATTATCTCTTAGGCATTTCTAATTGCACGAGTACATGGTTTATTATTATGAAGGAGTACTGATAGCTTTAATGCGATCTCATATGGCGCATGATTAATTTATAATGTTTACGTGTAGGTGTATGTGTTTTATATTGATTTTAAATGTAGATGTACGACCGTAAGCATTTCTTATTGATATTAAATGCATCGTATTCAAGGTGAAGCGAATGATAAGTGTAGTTGTTGTTTTTTATTCTTTATATTGAATTTACGTGCACATGTATTACCTGTAGGCGTTTCTTATTGCAGGAGTACATGCTTAATTATCTTTTAGGCATTTCTAATTGCACGAGTACATGGTTTATTATTATGAAGGAGTACTGATAGCTTTAATGCGATCTCATATGGCGCATGATTAATTTATAATGTTTACGTGTAGGTGTATGTGTTTTATATTGATTTTAAATGTAGATGTACGACCGTAAGCATTTCTTATTGATATTAAATGCATCGCGTATTCAAGGTGAAGCGAATGATAAGTGTAGTTGTTGTTTTTTATTCTTTATATTGAATTTACGTGCACATGTATTACCTGTAGGCGTTTCTTATTGCAGGAGTACATGCTTAATTATCTTTTAGGCATTTCTAATTGCACGAGTACATGGTTTATTATTATGAAGGAGTACTGATAGCTTTAATGCGATCTCATATGGCGCATGATTAATTTATAATGTTTACGTGTAGGTGTATGTGTTTTATATTGATTTTAAATGTAGATGTACGACCGTAAGCATTTCTTATTGATATTAAATGCATCGTATTCAAGGTGAAGCGAATGATAAGTGTAGTTGTTGTTTTTTATTCTTTATATTGAATTTACGTGCACATGTATTACCTGTAGGCGTTTCTTATTGCAGGAGTACATGCTTAATTATCTTTTAGGCATTTCTAATTGCACGAGTACATGGTTTATTATTATGAAGGAGTACTGATAGCTTTAATGCGATCTCATATGGCGCATGATTAATTTATAATGTTTACGTGTAGGTGTATGTGTTTTATATTGATTTTAAATGTAGATGTACGACCGTAAGCATTTCTTATTGATATTAAATGCATCGTATTCAAGGTGAAGCGAATGATAAGTGTAGTTGTTGTTTTTTATTCTTTATATTGAATTTACGTGCACATGTATTACCTGTAGGCGTTTCTTATTGCAGGAGTACATGCTTAATTATCTTTTAGGCATTTCTAATTGCACGAGTACATGGTTTATTATTATGAAGGAGTACTGATAGCTTTAATGCGATCTCATATGGCGCATGATTAATTTATAATGTTTACGTGTAGGTGTATGTGTTTTATATTGATTTTAAATGTAGATGTACGACCGTAAGCATTTCTTATTGATATTAAATGCATCGCGTATTCAAGGTGAAGCGAATGATAAGTGTAGTTGTTGTTTTTTATTCTTTATATTGAATTTACGTGCACATGTATTACCTGTAGGCGTTTCTTATTGCAGGAGTACATGCTTAATTATCTTTTAGGCATTTCTAATTGCACGAGTACATGGTTTATTATTATGAAGGAGTACTGATAGCTTTAATGCGATCTCATATGGCGCATGATTAATTTATAATGTTTACGTGTAGGTGTATGTGTTTTATATTGATTTTAAATGTAGATGTACGACCGTAAGCATTTCTTATTGATATTAAATGCATCGTATTCAAGGTGAAGCGAATGATAAGTGTAGTTGTTGTTTTTTATTCTTTATATTGAATTTACGTGCACATGTATTACCTGTAGGCGTTTCTTATTGCAGGAGTACATGCTTAATTATCTTTTAGGCATTTCTAATTGCACGAGTACATGGTTTATTATTATGAAGGAGTACTGATAGCTTTAATGCGATCTCATATGGCGCATGATTAATTTATAATGTTTACGTGTAGGTGTATGTGTTTTATATTGATTTTAAATGTAGATGTACGACCGTAAGCATTTCTTATTGATATTAAATGCATCGTATTCAAGGTGAAGCGAATGATAAGTGTAGTTGTTGTTTTTTATTCTTTATATTGAATTTACGTGCACATGTATTACCTGTAGGCGTTTCTTATTGCAGGAGTACATGCTTAATTATCTTTTAGGCATTTCTAATTGCACGAGTACATGGTTTATTATTATGAAGGAGTACTGATAGCTTTAATGCGATCTCATATGGCGCATGATTAATTTATAATGTTTACGTGTAGGTGTATGTGTTTTATATTGATTTTAAATGTAGATGTACGACCGTAAGCATTTCTTATTGATATTAAATGCATCGCGTATTCAAGGTGAAGCGAATGATAAGTGTAGTTGTTGTTTTTTATTCTTTATATTGAATTTACGTGCACATGTATTACCTGTAGGCGTTTCTTATTGCAGGAGTACATGCTTAATTATCTTTTAGGCATTTCTAATTGCACGAGTACATGGTTTATTATTATGAAGGAGTACTGATAGCTTTAATGCGATCTCATATGGCGCATGATTAATTTATAATGTTTACGTGTAGGTGTATGTGTTTTATATTGATTTTAAATGTAGATGTACGACCGTAAGCATTTCTTATTGATATTAAATGCATCGTATTCAAGGTGAAGCGAATGATAAGTGTAGTTGTTGTTTTTTATTCTTTATATTGAATTTACGTGCACATGTATTACCTGTAGGCGTTTCTTATTGCAGGAGTACATGCTTAATTATCTTTTAGGCATTTCTAATTGCACGAGTACATGGTTTATTATTATGAAGGAGTACTGATAGCTTTAATGCGATCTCATATGGCGCATGATTAATTTATAATGTTTACGTGTAGGTGTATGTGTTTTATATTGATTTTAAATGTAGATGTACGACCGTAAGCATTTCTTATTGATATTAAATGCATCGCGTATTCAAGGTGAAGCGAATGATAAGTGTAGTTGTTGTTTTTTATTCTTTATATTGAATTTACGTGCACATGTATTACCTGTAGGCGTTTCTTATTGCAGGAGTACATGCTTAATTATCTTTTAGGCATTTCTAATTGCACGAGTACATGGTTTATTATTATGAAGGAGTACTGATAGCTTTAATGCGATCTCATATGGCGCATGATTAATTTATAATGTTTACGTGTAGGTGTATGTGTTTTATATTGATTTTAAATGTAGATGTACGACCGTAAGCATTTCTTATTGATATTAAATGCATCGTATTCAAGGTGAAGCGAATGATAAGTGTAGTTGTTGTTTTTTATTCTTTATATTGAATTTACGTGCACATGTATTACCTGTAGGCGTTTCTTATTGCAGGAGTACATGCTTAATTATCTTTTAGGCATTTCTAATTGCACGAGTACATGGTTTATTATTATGAAGGAGTACTGATAGCTTTAATGCGATCTCATATGGCGCATGATTAATTTATAATGTTTACGTGTAGGTGTATGTGTTTTATATTGATTTTAAATGTAGATGTACGACCGTAAGCATTTCTTATTGATATTAAATGCATCGCGTATTCAAGGTGAAGCGAATGATAAGTGTAGTTGTTGTTTTTTATTCTTTATATTGAATTTACGTGCACATGTATTACCTGTAGGCGTTTCTTATTGCAGGAGTACATGCTTAATTATCTTTTAGGCATTTCTAATTGCACGAGTACATGGTTTATTATTATGAAGGAGTACTGATAGCTTTAATGCGATCTCATATGGCGCATGATTAATTTATAATGTTTACGTGTAGGTGTATGTGTTTTATATTGATTTTAAATGTAGATGTACGACCGTAAGCATTTCTTATTGATATTAAATGCATCGTATTCAAGGTGAAGCGAATGATAAGTGTAGTTGTTGTTTTTTATTCTTTATATTGAATTTACGTGCACATGTATTACCTGTAGGCGTTTCTTATTGCAGGAGTACATGCTTAATTATCTTTTAGGCATTTCTAATTGCACGAGTACATGGTTTATTATTATGAAGGAGTACTGATAGCTTTAATGCGATCTCATATGGCGCATGATTAATTTATAATGTTTACGTGTAGGTGTATGTGTTTTATATTGATTTTAAATGTAGATGTACGACCGTAAGCATTTCTTATTGATATTAAATGCATCGTATTCAAGGTGAAGCGAATGATAAGTGTAGTTGTTGTTTTTTATTCTTTATATTGAATTTACGTGCACATGTATTACCTGTAGGCGTTTCTTATTGCAGGAGTACATGCTTAATTATCTTTTAGGCATTTCTAATTGCACGAGTACATGGTTTATTATTATGAAGGAGTACTGATAGCTTTAATGCGATCTCATATGGCGCATGATTAATTTATAATGTTTACGTGTAGGTGTATGTGTTTTATATTGATTTTAAATGTAGATGTACGACCGTAAGCATTTCTTATTGATATTAAATGCATCGTATTCAAGGTGAAGCGAATGATAAGTGTAGTTGTTGTTTTTTATTCTTTATATTGAATTTACGTGCACATGTATTACCTGTAGGCGTTTCTTATTGCAGGAGTACATGCTTAATTATCTTTTAGGCATTTCTAATTGCACGAGTACATGGTTTATTATTATGAAGGAGTACTGATAGCTTTAATGCGATCTCATATGGCGCATGATTAATTTATAATGTTTACGTGTAGGTGTATGTGTTTTATATTGATTTTAAATGTAGATGTACGACCGTAAGCATTTCTTATTGATATTAAATGCATCGTATTCAAGGTGAAGCGAATGATAAGTGTAGTTGTTGTTTTTTATTCTTTATATTGAATTTACGTGCACATGTATTACCTGTAGGCGTTTCTTATTGCAGGAGTACATGCTTAATTATCTTTTAGGCATTTCTAATTGCACGAGTACATGGTTTATTATTATGAAGGAGTACTGATAGCTTTAATGCGATCTCATATGGCGCATGATTAATTTATAATGTTTACGTGTAGGTGTATGTGTTTTATATTGATTTTAAATGTAGATGTACGACCGTAAGCATTTCTTATTGATATTAAATGCATCGCGTATTCAAGGTGAAGCGAATGATAAGTGTAGTTGTTGTTTTTTATTCTTTATATTGAATTTACGTGCACATGTATTACCTGTAGGCGTTTCTTATTGCAGGAGTACATGCTTAATTATCTTTTAGGCATTTCTAATTGCACGAGTACATGGTTTATTATTATGAAGGAGTACTGATAGCTTTAATGCGATCTCATATGGCGCATGATTAATTTATAATGTTTACGTGTAGGTGTATGTGTTTTATATTGATTTTAAATGTAGATGTACGACCGTAAGCATTTCTTATTGATATTAAATGCATCGTATTCAAGGTGAAGCGAATGATAAGTGTAGTTGTTGTTTTTTATTCTTTATATTGAATTTACGTGCACATGTATTACCTGTAGGCGTTTCTTATTGCAGGAGTACATGCTTAATTATCTTTTAGGCATTTCTAATTGCACGAGTACATGGTTTATTATTATGAAGGAGTACTGATAGCTTTAATGCGATCTCATATGGCGCATGATTAATTTATAATGTTTACGTGTAGGTGTATGTGTTTTATATTGATTTTAAATGTAGATGTACGACCGTAAGCATTTCTTATTGATATTAAATGCATCGCGTATTCAAGGTGAAGCGAATGATAAGTGTAGTTGTTGTTTTTTATTCTTTATATTGAATTTACGTGCACATGTATTACCTGTAGGCGTTTCTTATTGCAGGAGTACATGCTTAATTATCTTTTAGGCATTTCTAATTGCACGAGTACATGGTTTATTATTATGAAGGAGTACTGATAGCTTTAATGCGATCTCATATGGCGCATGATTAATTTATAATGTTTACGTGTAGGTGTATGTGTTTTATATTGATTTTAAATGTAGATGTACGACCGTAAGCATTTCTTATTGATATTAAATGCATCGCGTATTCAAGGTGAAGCGAATGATAAGTGTAGTTGTTGTTTTTTATTCTTTAT
Organism: Ferdinandea cuprea; assembly: GCA_963576555.1. Lineage (NCBI taxonomy): Eukaryota > Metazoa > Arthropoda > Insecta > Diptera > Syrphidae > Ferdinandea > Ferdinandea cuprea. The sequence continues at coordinate 125,205,869 of OY754959.1, forward strand.
ATTGAATTTACGTGCACATGTATTACCTGTAGGCGTTTCTTATTGCAGGAGTACATGCTTAATTATCTTTTAGGCATTTCTAATTGCACGAGTACATGGTTTATTATTATGAAGGAGTACTGATAGCTTTAATGCGATCTCATATGGCGCATGATTAATTTATAATGTTTACGTGTAGGTGTATGTGTTTTATATTGATTTTAAATGTAGATGTACGACCGTAAGCATTTCTTATTGATATTAAATGCATCGCGTATTCAAGGTGAAGCGAATGATAAGTGTAGTTGTTGTTTTTTATTCTTTATATTGAATTTACGTGCACATGTATTACCTGTAGGCGTTTCTTATTGCAGGAGTACATGCTTAATTATCTTTTAGGCATTTCTAATTGCACGAGTACATGGTTTATTATTATGAAGGAGTACTGATAGCTTTAATGCGATCTCATATGGCGCATGATTAATTTATAATGTTTACGTGTAGGTGTATGTGTTTTATATTGATTTTAAATGTAGATGTACGACCGTAAGCATTTCTTATTGATATTAAATGCATCGTATTCAAGGTGAAGCGAATGATAAGTGTAGTTGTTGTTTTTTATTCTTTATATTGAATTTACGTGCACATGTATTACCTGTAGGCGTTTCTTATTGCAGGAGTACATGCTTAATTATCTTTTAGGCATTTCTAATTGCACGAGTACATGGTTTATTATTATGAAGGAGTACTGATAGCTTTAATGCGATCTCATATGGCGCATGATTAATTTATAATGTTTACGTGTAGGTGTATGTGTTTTATATTGATTTTAAATGTAGATGTACGACCGTAAGCATTTCTTATTGATATTAAATGCATCGTATTCAAGGTGAAGCGAATGATAAGTGTAGTTGTTGTTTTTTATTCTTTATATTGAATTTACGTGCACATGTATTACCTGTAGGCGTTTCTTATTGCAGGAGTACATGCTTAATTATCTTTTAGGCATTTCTAATTGCACGAGTACATGGTTTATTATTATGAAGGAGTACTGATAGCTTTAATGCGATCTCATATGGCGCATGATTAATTTATAATGTTTACGTGTAGGTGTATGTGTTTTATATTGATTTTAAATGTAGATGTACGACCGTAAGCATTTCTTATTGATATTAAATGCATCGTATTCAAGGTGAAGCGAATGATAAGTGTAGTTGTTGTTTTTTATTCTTTATATTGAATTTACGTGCACATGTATTACCTGTAGGCGTTTCTTATTGCAGGAGTACATGCTTAATTATCTTTTAGGCATTTCTAATTGCACGAGTACATGGTTTATTATTATGAAGGAGTACTGATAGCTTTAATGCGATCTCATATGGCGCATGATTAATTTATAATGTTTACGTGTAGGTGTATGTGTTTTATATTGATTTTAAATGTAGATGTACGACCGTAAGCATTTCTTATTGATATTAAATGCATCGTATTCAAGGTGAAGCGAATGATAAGTGTAGTTGTTGTTTTTTATTCTTTATATTGAATTTACGTGCACATGTATTACCTGTAGGCGTTTCTTATTGCAGGAGTACATGCTTAATTATCTTTTAGGCATTTCTAATTGCACGAGTACATGGTTTATTATTATGAAGGAGTACTGATAGCTTTAATGCGATCTCATATGGCGCATGATTAATTTATAATGTTTACGTGTAGGTGTATGTGTTTTATATTGATTTTAAATGTAGATGTACGACCGTAAGCATTTCTTATTGATATTAAATGCATCGCGTATTCAAGGTGAAGCGAATGATAAGTGTAGTTGTTGTTTTTTATTCTTTATATTGAATTTACGTGCACATGTATTACCTGTAGGCGTTTCTTATTGCAGGAGTACATGCTTAATTATCTTTTAGGCATTTCTAATTGCACGAGTACATGGTTTATTATTATGAAGGAGTACTGATAGCTTTAATGCGATCTCATATGGCGCATGATTAATTTATAATGTTTACGTGTAGGTGTATGTGTTTTATATTGATTTTAAATGTAGATGTACGACCGTAAGCATTTCTTATTGATATTAAATGCATCGTATTCAAGGTGAAGCGAATGATAAGTGTAGTTGTTGTTTTTTATTCTTTATATTGAATTTACGTGCACATGTATTACCTGTAGGCGTTTCTTATTGCAGGAGTACATGCTTAATTATCTTTTAGGCATTTCTAATTGCACGAGTACATGGTTTATTATTATGAAGGAGTACTGATAGCTTTAATGCGATCTCATATGGCGCATGATTAATTTATAATGTTTACGTGTAGGTGTATGTGTTTTATATTGATTTTAAATGTAGATGTACGACCGTAAGCATTTCTTATTGATATTAAATGCATCGCGTATTCAAGGTGAAGCGAATGATAAGTGTAGTTGTTGTTTTTTATTCTTTATATTGAATTTACGTGCACATGTATTACCTGTAGGCGTTTCTTATTGCAGGAGTACATGCTTAATTATCTTTTAGGCATTTCTAATTGCACGAGTACATGGTTTATTATTATGAAGGAGTACTGATAGCTTTAATGCGATCTCATATGGCGCATGATTAATTTATAATGTTTACGTGTAGGTGTATGTGTTTTATATTGATTTTAAATGTAGATGTACGACCGTAAGCATTTCTTATTGATATTAAATGCATCGCGTATTCAAGGTGAAGCGAATGATAAGTGTAGTTGTTGTTTTTTATTCTTTATATTGAATTTACGTGCACATGTATTACCTGTAGGCGTTTCTTATTGCAGGAGTACATGCTTAATTATCTTTTAGGCATTTCTAATTGCACGAGTACATGGTTTATTATTATGAAGGAGTACTGATAGCTTTAATGCGATCTCATATGGCGCATGATTAATTTATAATGTTTACGTGTAGGTGTATGTGTTTTATATTGATTTT